>LR738712.1:145868781-145911796 GCA_902687465.1 Secale cereale | reverse complement strand
ACCCCCCCCCCCCCCCACGTTGTGCATGGGCCTCCTTTTATAGTGCAAGGGGTCATCGACAGGTGTCAACGTAGGAGAAAGGGGTAAAAACGTAAGAAAGGTGGTAGTTGTAACAGTGCGGGAACAGTGGAGCTACAGTACAGAACAGTGGTCTATACCTACTTTAACAGTGGGGGACAAGGGCATTTAATGCCCGTCGCCGTCGACCCCAAAAGCTCCCGCTCTTGCGTCTCCGTCTGCCACGGCGATGGATCCACCGCCGTGGAGTGCCACCGTGTACCCCAGGCTGCACAGCCATCCGCCACGCGTCCCTGGATAGGCCCCAGGGCGACGCGTGGGCCGATGAGCTGGAGCGCGGGCACACAGCGCAGCCTTCCCGGCAAGCACCTTGCCGGGGCCTTGATCTTGCCGGGCCCGGGAGCCTGCCGCTCCCCGGGCCCTTGTCGGGTCTTCTATGATGGAATCTTCTAGTCTTCCTGGCAAGCTCCTCTTGCCAGGGCCTTGTGCTAGCGAGGTAGTCTTGAGCCTGGTACGGCCTTCCCGGCAAGCTCCTCTTGCCGGGGTCTCGATCTTCTTCCTTGTATACTTTGTTTTTGAATGGTTTGATAGGGAGCAGGAAGGTCTCCGACGAGCACGCGGTAAACCTTGCCGCGGGAAGCTGCAACTGCCCGTGCACAAGTTGGGGTACTGAGGTACCCCTACCTTAGTACACCGACAGTAACCCTTTACGCTAAACTCTTTATGAGCTCCATAACCGAGAAACATTTCCTTATTCCTCAAAGGACAGTTTTGACCGCTGTCCAGTGATCCGCTCCTGGGTCACTTTTGTACCCCCTTGCCAGACACGTGGCAAGGCACACCGTAGGTGCGGTACACAACATGGCATATTGTATAGAGCCCATGGCTAATGCATAGGGGACGACCTTTGTCCATTCTCTTCTTCTGCCGTGGTCGAGCTTTGAGTCTCACTCAACTTCACACCTTACCACTCAAGCAAGAATTCCTTCTTTGACTGATCCATTTTGAACTCCTTTAAAATCATGTCAAGGTATGTGCTCTGTGAAAGTCTTATCAGGCATCTTGATCTATTTATATAGATCTTGATGCCCAATATGTAAGCAGTTTTACCCAGGTCTTCATTTGATAAACTCCTTTCAAACAACCCTTTATTCTTTCCAGAAATTCTACATCGTTTCTGATTAACAATATGTCATCCACATATACTTATCATAAATGTTGTAGTGCTCCCACTCACTTTCTTGTAAATACAAGTTTCTTACAAACTTTGTACAAACCCAAAAGCTTTGATCACCTCATCAAAGCGTATATTCCATCTCTGAGATGCTTGCTCCAGTCTATCGAAGGATCGCTAGAGCTTCAAAAACCTATTAGCATCCTTAGGATCGACAAAACCTTCTGGTTGTATCACATACAACCTTTCCTCACGGAAACCATTAAGGAAACTCTGTTTTGACATCCATCTGGCAGATTTCGTAATCGAAAAATGCAGCAACTGCTAACATAATTCTGACGGACTCAAGCATCGCTATAGGTGAGAACTCATCACACTCAACTCCTTGAACTTGTGAAAACCCCTTTGCCACAAGTCGAGCTTTATAGACGGTGACATTACCGTCCACGTTCGTCTTCTTCTTGAAGATCCATTTATTCTCAATGGCTTGCCGATCATCGGGCAAGTCCACCAAAGTCCATACTTTGTTCACACACATGGATCCTATCTCGGACTTCATGGCTCCTAGCCATTTGTTGGAATCCAGGCCCACCATCGCTTCTCCATAGCTCGTAGGTTCACCGTTGTCCAACAACATGACCTCTAAGACTGGGTCACCGTACCACTCAGAAGCTGTACGTACCCTTGTCAACCTACGAGGTTCAATAGTAACTTGATTTGAAACTTCATGATCACTATCATCAGCTTCCTCTTCAACTGTCATAGGTGCCACAGAAACATCTTTCTTTGTTGTGCTACTCTCTGGTTGAAGTAAAGGTTCAACAACCTCATCAAGTTTTATTTTCCTCCCACTCAATTGTTTTGAGAGAAACTCTTTCTTGAGAAAGGACCCATTCTTAGAGACAAACACTTTGCCCTCGGATCTAAGATAGAAGGTATACCCGACCGTCTCCTTTGGGTATCCTATGAAGATGCATTTGTCCGCTTTGGGTTCGAGCTTTTCCGGCTGAAGCCATAAGCATTGCAGCCCCAAACCTTAGGAAACAACAACTTAGGTTTCTTGCCAAACCACAGTTCATACGGTGTCGTCTCCATGGACTTAGATGGTGCCCTATTTAAAGTGAATGCACATGTCTCTAACGCATAACCCCAAAACGATAGTGGTAGATGACACACCATTACGCTATGGTGTTCCAGGTCGCATCAAATGTGCAACAATTCCACATTATCTTAAGTGATTACCAAACGCATAACTCAAATATTCTTCCCCTCAGTCAGATCATAGGAATTTGATCTTCTTGTTACGATGATTCTCAACTTCACTCTGAAGTTGCTTGAACTTTTCAAATGTTTCAGACTTATGCTTCATTAAGTAAATATACTCATATCTACCCAAGTCATTGGTGAAGGTGAGGAAACAACGATATCCACCGCGCGCGTCAACACTCATTGGACTACACACATCAGTATGCATGACTTCCAACGAGTTACTTGCCCATTCCATTGTTCCAGAAAACGGGGTTGTAGTCATCTTCCCCATGAGGCATGGTTCACATGTGTCAAGTGATTCAAAATCAAGTGACTCCAAAAGTCCATCAACATGGAGTTTCTTCATGCGCTTTTTACCAATATGACCTAAGCGGCAGTGCCATAAGAAAGTGGTACTATCATTATCAACTCTACATCTTTTGCAATCAATAATACGAACATGTGTATCACTATGATCGAGATTCAATAAACCATTGACATTGGGTGCATGACCATAGAAGGTATTATTCATGTAAACAGAATAACCATTATTCTCTGACTTAAATGAATAAATGTATTGCAATAAACACAATCTAATCATGTTCATGCCTCAACGTAGACACCAGATAACATTTATCTAGGTTCAACACTAATCTCGAAGGTAGAGGGGGCGTGCGATGGTGATCACATCAACCTTGGAAACAATTCCAACACACATCGTCACCTCGCCCTTAGCTAGTCTCTGTTTATTCCACAACTTTTGTTTTGAGTTACCAATATTAGCAACTGAACCGATATCTCATACCCAGGTGCTACTAGGAGTACTACTAAGGTACACATCAATAACACCTATATCAAATATACTTTTGTTGAAGTCGCCAGCCTTCTTATCTACCAAGTTTTGGGGTAGTTCTGCTACCAGTGACCGTTCCCCTTGCAATAGAAGCACTTAGTCTCGGGTTTGAGTTCAACCTTGGGTTTCTTCACTTGGAGTGGCAACTAGCTTGCCATTCATGAAATTTCCCTTCTTTCCCTTTCCCTTCTTGAAACTAGTGCTCTTGTTAACCATCAACACTTGATGCTCCTTCTTGATTTCCACCTTCGCGGCCTACAGCGGACATCTCTGAGATCATCTCCATCCCTTTCATGTTATAGTTCATCACAAAGTTCTAGCAGCTTGGTGATAGTGATTGGAGAACTCTGTCAATCACTATCTTATCTGGAAGATTAACTCCCACTTGATTCAAGTGATTGTAGAACCCAGACATTCTGAGCACTTGCTCACTGGCTGAGCTATTCTCCTCTATCTTGTAGGCGAAGAACTTGTCAGAGGTCTCATACCTCTTAACACGGGCATGAACCTAAAACACCAATTTTAGCTCTCAGAACATCTCATATGTTCCATGGCTTTCAAAACGTCTTTGGAGCCCCAATTCTAAGCCATAAAGCATGGAGCACTAAACTATCAAGTAGTCATCATAACGTGTATGCCAGATGTTCACAACATCCAAAGACGATGCTAGAGGGGTTGGCACACCGAGTGGTGCATCAGGGACATAAGCCTTCTGTGTAGAAGTGAGGACAATCCTCATACTATGGCCCTAGTCTGCATAATTGCTCATAATATCTTTCAACGTAGTATTTCTATAGGAACGTATTAAAACAAGGAGCTACAACGTGAGTTATTGATCTTCAACATAATTCGCAAAGACAATTTAGACAATTGTTCATGATAACGAGTTCAATTAATCATATTACCTAAGAACTCCCACTCAAATCAACATCCCTCTGGTTGTCCGAGTGTAACATGATCCAAATTCACCAACCCAAGTCTGATCATCACATGAGATGAGGTGGTTTCAAAGGTGAACATCTCCATGTTTATTGATACGTCTCCGTCGTATCTAATTTTTCAAACTCTTTTGCCCTTGTTTTGGACTCTAATTTGCATGATTTGAATGGAACTAACCCAGACTGACGCTGTTTTCAACGGAACTTCCTAGATGTTATTTTTATGCAGAAATAAAAGTTCTCGGAATGACCTGAAATTTCACGGAGATTATTTTCAGAATATATGAAAAATACTAGCGAAAAGATCCACCGAAGGGGGCCCACATTCTAGCCACAAGGGTGGGGGCGCGCCACCCGTCCTTGTGGGCCCCCTGTACCTCCACCGGCCTCAAGTCCAACTCCATATATTCACGTTTGGGGAAAAAATGAGAGAGAAGGATTCGTCGCGTTTTATGATATGGAGCCGCCGCCACCTCCTGTTCTTCCTCGGGAGGCCAGATCTGGAGTCCGTTCGGGGCTCCGGAGAGTGGAGATCATCGTCGTCGTCATCATCAAGCTTCCTCCATCACCAATTCCTTTATGCTCACCGCCGTGTGTGAGTAATTCCATCATAGGCTTGCTGGACAGTGATGGGTTGGATGAGATTTTTCATGTGATCGAATTAGTTTTGTTAGGGTATGATCCCTAGTATCCACTATGTTCTGAGATTGATGTTGCTATGACTTTGCTATGCTTAATGCTTTTCACTAGGGCCCGAGTGCCATGATTTCAGATCTGAACCTATTATGTTTTCATGAATATATTTGTGTTCTTGATCCTATCTTGCAAGTCAATAGTCACCTACTATGCGTCATGATCCGGCAACCCCGGAGTGACAATAGTCGGGATACTTCCCGGTGATGACCATAGTTTGAGGAGTTCATGTATTCACTAAGTGTTAATGCTATGGTCCGGTACTCTATTAAAAGGAGGCCTTAATACCCTTAGTTTCCAGTAGGACCCCACTGCCATTGGAGGGTAGGACAAAAGATGTCATGCAAGTTCTTTTCCATAAGAACGTATGACTATATACGAAATACATGCCTACATTACATTGATGAATTGGAGCTAGTTCTGTGTCACGCAAGGTTATAACTGCTACATGATGAATATTATCCTACACCTATCATTGTCGATCCATTGCCTACGAGTTCATTCCATATTGATACTTGCTTCGTTACTTTCGTTACTGCTGCTGTCACCCTCACTAAAAAACTGCTACTGTTACTTTTGCCACCGATACCGTTACTTCCATACTACTTTTCTACTAAATACTTTGCTGCAGATATTAAGTTTTCCAGGTGTGGTTGAATTGACAACTCAGTTTCTAATACATGAGAATATTCTTTGGCTCCCCTTGTGTCGAATCAATAAATTTGGGTTGAATACTCTACCCTCGAAAACTGTTGTGGTCCCCTATACTTGTGGGTTATCAAAACCTTTCTCTGGCGCCATTGCCGGGGAGCATAGCTCTATTATCTGAGTTATTTGGGATTTATATCTGTTGATCACTATGAGGCCACTAAAGGATGATAGAACCAAGACCGTTCCCTCTAGAACGAGGGGAGGTAAGGAACTGCCATCTAGCTATGCACTTGATTCTTGTTCTGTTTTGAGTAAACTTGCGTCACCTACACCTGCTATTGAATTTGGTATGTCGCATGTTATTGATGATGCAACTTGCAACTACTATATTTGATAAAACTGTGCCATTGGGCGAACTACTTGATGTACATCTTGCTAGAGCTAGAACTATTGATTATGCTGAAGATGATGATATTTCCAAAACTGATGAAATTATTGAAACTGAGGACTTTGAAACTCCTATTAAAACTAGCTCTCTGAAATATGAATTGCCTATTATGCCGGGGGGATATATTATGTAAGGAGAGGTAGCTAGAGACTTTCTTGCTTGTAAGGATAGGAATGACCTTAAGAAATTACTACACAAGTGGAAATAATTTTTTTGAATGCTAGAATGCAATATGATCCTGAATTTGCTACATCACCTATCCATGTTACTGATAAGGATTATGAATTCTCTGTTGATCATGAGTTAATTAATTTAGTTAAATCTGATCCTTTTCATGGTTATGAATCTGAAACTATTGTGGCACATCTTACTAAACTGAATGATATAGCCACCCTATTTGCTCATGAGGAAAAAATTCGGTATTACTACATTCTTAAGTTGTTTCCTTTCTCATTAAAGGGTGATGCTAAGTTATGGTTTAATTCTCTTGCTCCTAGTTGTGTGCGTAGTCCCCTGGATATGATTTACCATGTCTCTACAAAATATTTTCCTGCTCATAAGAAACAAGCTGCCTTACAGGAAATATTTAACTTTGTGCAAACTGAAGAAGAGAGTCTCCCACAAGCTTGGGGGGGGCTTCTCTAATTACTTAATTCTTTGCCTGATCATCCTCTCAAGAAAAACGAAATACTTGATATCTTTTATAATGGACTAACGGATGCTTCTAGGGACCACCTAGATAGTTGTGTTGGTTCTGTATTCAGGGAACGGACTGTTGAGCAAGCTGAAAAATTATTGAATAATATTTGAGTAATGATAATGATTGGACTCTTCCTGAACCAACATCGAAGAAAAGGGGTATTTGATAACCCACTAGTATGGGGGATCGCAACAGTTTTCGAGGGTAGAGTATTCAACCAAAATTTATTGATTCGACACAAGGGGAGCCAAAGAATATTCTCAAGTATTAGCAGTTGAGTTGTCAATTCAACCACACCTGGAAGACTTAATATATGTAGCAAAGTATTTAGTAGCAAAGTAGTATGGAAGTAACGGTAACGGTGGCAAAAGTAACAGTAGCAATTTTTGTAGTAATTGTAACCAATATTGAGGATATTGCTTATCATTATCGTCTCGGTCAGCTGGGGATTAGAGATTAATCAGATATCGATAGGTTAATCGATTTTATCGGTCAACTGTTAATCGGCCATTTTTTGCAAATCCAAGGTTCCCAGCACTATAATATGCTATATCCAACACCAAAACAATATTGGACAGAAGTGTTACCTTGATTCCTAGCATTTGAACCATCTTATAATGACAAAAAAATAGGACAATAGTACATATTGCAAAACAAGGTCCACAAAACAAATAAACATACTTTTTGCAAACATAATGTTAGGAATAGGCCCGATTTATCGGTAGATTCTCGATAAATCGCTTGTTAGAGTGATAAATCAGCCCAAACGATAAATGGTGAAGATAAGGCATAATATTATCGATCACCCCAAGAGTAGTGATTAATCGGACGATAAATCGCTGAATCGGAAGATTTCTTGAACAATGATTGTACCAGTGGCAACGGAAAAGTCACTAAGCAAGGATCAATATGTAAAAAGCTCGTAGGCATTGGATGAGTGATGGATAATTATGTCAGATGCGATTTCTCATGCAACAGTTATAACATAGGGTGACACGGAACTAGCTCCAGTTCATCAATGTAATGTAGGCATGTATTCCGAATATAGTCATACGTGCTTATGGAAAATAACTTGCATGACATCTTTTGTCCTACCCTCCCGTGGTAGCGGGGTCCTATTGGAAACTAAGGGATATTAAGGCCTCCTTTTAATAGAGTACCGGACCAAAGCATTAACACTTAGTGAATACATGAACTCCTCAAACTACGGTCATCACTGGGAGTGGTCCCGATTATTGTCACTTCGGGGTTACCGGATTATAACACATAGTAGGTGACTATTGACTTGCAAGATAGGATCAAGAACTCACATATATTCATGAAAACATAATAGGTTCAGATCTGAAATCATGGCACTCAGGCCCTAGTGACACGCATTAAGCATAGCAAAGTCATAGCAACATCAATCTTAGAACATATTGGATACTAGGGATCAAACCCTAACAAAACTAACTCGATTACATGGTAAATCTCATCCAACCCGTCACCGTCCAGCAAGCCTACGATGGAATTACTCACGCACGGTGGTGAGCATCATGAAATTGGTGATGGAGGAAGGTTGATGATGACGATGGCGACGGATTCCCCTCTCCGGCGCCCCGAATGGACTCCAGATCAGCCCTCCCGAGAGAGATTAGGGCTTGGCGGCGGCTCTGTATCATAAAACGCGATGAATCCTCCTCTCTGATTTTTTTCTCCCCGAACGTGAATATATGGAGTTGGAGTCGAGGTCGGTGGAGCCTCAGGGGGCCCACGAGACAGGGGGGCACGCCCAGGGGGGAGGCACGCCCCCACCCTCGTGAACAGGGTGTGGCCCCCCTGGTCTTGAATTTTTTGCCAATATTTTTTATATATTCCAAAAATATTCTCCGTGGATTTTCAGGTCATTCAGAGAACTTTTATTTCTGCACAAAAATAACACCATGGCAATTCTGCTGAAAACAGCGTCAGTCTAGGTTAGTTCCATTCAAATCATGCAAGTTAGAGTCCAAAATAAGGGCAAAAGTGTTTGGAAAAGTAGATACGTTGGAGACGTATCAACTCCCCCAAGCTTAAACCTTTGCTTGTCCTCAAGCAATTCAGTTAACAAACTGAAAGTGATAAAGAAAAACTTTTACAAACTCTATTTGCTCTTGTTGTTGCAAATATGTAAAGCCAACATTCAAGGTTTCAGCAAATATTATGAACTAACCACGTACACAATAACATTTAGGTCTCATGTTTACTCATATCAATGGCATAATCAACTAGCGAGCAATAATAATAAATCTCGGATGACAACACTTTCTCAAAACAATCATAATATGATATAACAAGATGGTATCTCGATAGCCCTTTCTGAGGTCGCAAAACATAAATGCATAGCACCTTTGAAGATCAAGGACTGACTAGACATTGTAATTCATGGTAAAAGAGATCCAGTCATAGTCATACCCAATGTAAATTAATAGCAATGCATGCAAATGACAGCGATGCTCTCCAACTGGTGCTTTTCAATAAGATGATGATGACTCAACATAAAAGTAAATAGATAGGCCCTTCGCAGAGAGAAGCAGGGATTTGCAGAGGGGCCAGAGCTCGAGTTTTGAAATAGAGATAAATAATATTTTGAGTGGCATACTTTCATTGTCAACATAACAACCAAGAGTTCTCGGTATCTTCCATGCTACAGACATTATAGGCGGTTCCATAACAGAATGGTAAAGTTTATACTCCCCCACCACCAACAAGCACACTCCATGGCTGGCCCGAAACAACGGGTACCGTCCATACCAACAATAGTCCTGGGGGAGTTTTGTTTAATTATTTTTATTTAATTTGAGCATGGGACTAGGCATCCCGGTTACCGGCCATTTTCTCGCGAATGATGAGCGGAGTCCACTCAACATGAGAATAACCCACCTAGCATGGAAGATATAGACATCCCTAGTTGATACATGAGCTATTCGAGCATACAAAACATAATTTAATTTGAAGGTTTAGAGTTTGGCACATACAAATTTACTTGGAACGGTAGGTAAATACCGCATATAGGAAGGTATGGTAGACTCATATGGCATAAGTTTGGGTTTATGGAAGTGGATGCACAAGCAGTATTCCCTCTTAGTATAAGTAAAGTCTAGAAAGAGACTGGGAAGCGACCAGCTAGAGAGCGACAACAGTCATGAACATGCATTAAGATTAATCAACAATGAGTGCAAGCATGAGTAGGATATAAATCACCATGAACATAAATATCGTGGAGGCTATGTTGATTTTGTTTCAACTACATGCGTGAACATGTGCCAAGTCAAGCCACTCGAATCGTTCGAAGGAGGATACCACCCTATCATACCACCTCACAACCATTTTAATAGCATGTTGACACACAAGGTAAACCATTATAAACTCCTAGCTTATTAAGCATGGCATGAGCAACTATAATCTCTAATTGTCATTGCAAGCATGTTTCATTCATAATACGATGAATCAGGAACGATGAACTAATCATATTTACAAAAACAAGATAGGTCGGATTCATACCAGCTTCTCTCATCTCAATCAGTTCATCATATATCGTCATTATTGCCTTTCACTCACACAACCGAATGGTGTGGATAATAATAATAGTGCACGTGCACTGGACTAAGTTGGAATCTGCAAGCATTTAATACAAGGGAGAAGACAAGGTAATATGGCTCTTAGTTAAATCAACAATAATGCATATTAGAGCCACTAAACATTTTCATCATGGTCTTCTCCTCTTAACCCCAAAGAAAAGAATAGAAACTATTTACACGGGAAAGCTCCCAACAAGCAAAAAGAAGAACGAGAAATCTTTTTGGGTTTTCTTTTAATAACTACTACTACATGCATGGAAAGTAAACTAGCTAAAAGCTACAACAATTTTTTTGGTTTTTTAAGGTTTTTTTGACACACAAGAAAAAAACTTGGAAAGGAAAATAAACTAGCATGGATAGTACAATGAAAAAGTATGAGCACCGACTACTGGAATGAGTGTGTGAACATGAATGTAATGTCGGTGAGAAATACGTACTCCCCCAAGCTTAGGCTTTTGGCCTAAGTTGGTCTATGGCCACGGATCGAAGCTACTCTCTCCGGTATACGGAGGAGTGTCCTCTGGGTGCAACTGGCTGGCGATCTCCTCTGGATCCCACTGATAAACAGACTGCCGATAAGGGTCAACTGGTGACTCTGGCTCAGGCTCTGGAACTTGTGCCAGGATCCAGTACGCATAAACGGCATCTGGCAAGATGAGGTACATGCCTGAAAGTATATCAAACAAAGAGGCTGCAGGCAAGGTAATAATCTCACAGTACTTCTTATCAAATATCAATTTATACTTAAGCAACTTCTTCTTATATTTAACAATAAAATCATGTGCTATCATACTCTTATAATCTAGAAAAACATGAGGCAGCAACTTCTCCTCCTTCTCATAATGCCTAATAGGTATCTCAAAGTGTTCATCAAAGCGTGAAGAAATGAGGCCTCCGAAGGCCGGGCCCTTTGTACGGTTCAGACTTAATTGTTTAGCAATGATAGCGCCTAAGCTAAAAGTGGTATCGTGAAACAAAGCATGACGCAAAATAACAATATCAGGGGCACTAAGATTTCCACTGTTCCCGCGACCAATTAAGCATCTACTAGCAAATATCGCAAAGTAGCGTAGAATAGGGAAATGTATACTAGTAATTCTTGCCTCTGAAACTTTCCTCGTTTCCCCTGCAACAATTGTATCAATAAACCCCTCCACATCCTTACGATGTGGTTCCTCTAAGCTACCCACAAAGGGTATCTTGCAGAGTTGACAAAATTCATGTAGTGACATCACCCTAACCTCATCATATAAGTGAAACTCCACTGAAGGTGGTGATTTCTTAGCATGGAAATAAACAAATTGCATGAAAATATTAGTGAGTAAGAGATACTGTTCGCGCGGGTCGTGGAGGAAGTCGGTGAGGCCTGCATTCTCTGCCAAGTAATAAAAGTCTTCATAAATTCCGGCGGCTCTCAAGAACTCATCACAAGGCCATTCACACGGCCGAACTTCCGCAGTGCGAGGAAGATTGTATTTAGGCATTTTATTCTCCTCACTCTGCTTATCCTCCGAGCTTCGGCTCGAAGAGCCTCTCAACAATCTCCTCAACATTTTCTTCCTCTGAAAAATTTCTGAAATTTTAGTGACATGAAAATAAAAGTGAACCAAACTCAACAAGATTGATAGCAACTACTCCCACAAGTGCCTAGAGACTATATCATGCATTGAAACTACTTTTTACCACATAAATTTGACATGCAAGCTCAAGAACAGGGTCACCTAAGCAGCAAAAAAATTCAATAAATAAAGCACTAGAACAAAAACTAATTGTACCATTGGAGGAGTCACATAATGAAGAACAATCTCCCCAAACAGTTTTGTGAATGGAGCTTTGAGCAAGGAGATCGAAAATGGCAGCAAGATGAGCTAGAACACGGGTTTGAGCTATGGGAGGATTTTTCTGGAGGAATATGAAGTGTGTGGGTGCCGAGTGGAGGGGAACCACATGGGGCCCACGAGGCAGGGGCGCGCCCTGGACCCTCGTGGCCAGGTGGTGTGCCCCCTGGTGTGTTCTTAGTGCCAATAATTATTAAATATTCTACAAAAAATCATATTTCATTTTAGGGACATTTGGAGAACTTTTATTTTCGTGGTATTTTATTGCAAGGATAATTCAGAAAACAGACAGAAAATACTATTTTGCTTTATTTAATCTAAATAACAGAAAGTAAAAGGAGGGTACAGAGAGTTGTGCTTTCTAACTTCATCCATCTCATGCTCATCAAAAGGAATCCATTAACAAGGTTGAGGAAGTCTTGTTAACAAATTCTTTCCGAATAACATGAACCGGAGAATTTTCGAATAACACTAGGTTACCTCAATGGGGATGTGTATGTCCCCAACAATAAGAATATCATATTTCTTCTTGACAGTAGGAAGAGGAAAGTCAAAACCTCCAATAGTGATCATTGAAATTTTTCCAATAGAATTGATACTTTGGACTTGAGGTTGTTTCCTCGGAACATGTACCGTATGCTCATTACCATTAACATGAAAAGTGACATTGCCTTTGTTGCAATCAATAACAACCCCTGCAATATTCAAAAAGGGTCTACCAAGGACAATCAACATACTATTGTTCTCGGGAATATCGAGTCCGTTAAAATAGTAACGTTTGCAACCACAACAGGCACATCCTCACAAATACCGACAGGTATAGCAGTTGATTTATCGGCCATTTGCAAAGATATTTCAGTAGGTGTTAACTTATTCAAATCGAGTCTACGGTATAAAGAGAGAGGCATAACACTAACACCGGCTCCAAGATCACATAAAGCAGTCTTAACATAGTTTATTTTAATGGAGCATGGTATAGTTGGTACTCCTGGATCTCCTAGTTTCTTGGGTATTCCACTTTTAAAAGTATAATTTGCAAGCATGGTAGAAATTTCAACTTCCAATATCTTTCTTTTATTTGTAACAATATCTTTCATATACTTAACATAAGGATTTGTTTTAAGCATATCAGTCAAATGCATACGCAAAAAGATAGGTCTAATCATTTCAGCAAAGCGCTCAAAATCCTCATCATCCTTTTTCTTGGATGATTTAGGAGGAAAAGGCATGGGTTTCTGAACCCATGGTTCTCTTTCTTTACCGTGCTTCCTAGCAATGAAGTCTCTTTTATCATAACGTTGATTCTTTGATTGTGGGTTATCAAGATCAATAGCAGGTTCAATCTCTACATTATTGGTATTGCTAGGTTGAGCATCAACATGAACATCTTCATTATCATTCTCACTAGGTTCATGTTCATTACCAAATTGTTTTTCGGCATCAGAAATAGAAATATCATTGGGATTCTTAGGTGTGTCAACAACAGGTTCACTAGAAGCATGCAAAGTCCTGTCATTTTTCCTTTTCTTCTTCTTAGAAGGA
This sequence comes from Secale cereale, assembly GCA_902687465.1. Taxonomy (NCBI): domain Eukaryota; kingdom Viridiplantae; phylum Streptophyta; class Magnoliopsida; order Poales; family Poaceae; genus Secale; species Secale cereale. The sequence continues at coordinate 145,898,094 of LR738712.1, read as the reverse complement.
CAAGGTGCATCAACATTAGTTCTCTGAGAATCTTGCTCAATCCTCCTAGGGTGGCCCTCTGGATACAAAGGTTCCTCAGTCATTCTACCCCCTCTAGTAATAACTCTAACATCATTATCAATTTTCTTATTATTTGATTCATTAAGCAAATCATTTTGTGCTTTAAGTACTTGTTCTATTTGAGTGGTAACCATAGAAGCATGTTACTAATGAGTTTAAGTTCACCTTTAACTCTAGACATATAATCACTCAAGTGTTCAATCATATAAGCATTACATTTCAATTATCTACTAATATAAGCATTGAAGTTTTCTTGTTTAACAATAAAATTATCAAACTCATCCAAGCGTTGGCTAGCAGACTTATTACGAGGAATATCACATTCATCAAATCTATAGAGAGAATTTACCTTTACTACCTGTGTCGGGTTATCAAGACCATGTATTTCTTCAATAGGAGGTAAATTCTTAACATCTTCATCTTTAATACCCTTTTCTTTCATAGGTTTCTTTGTCTCTTGCATATCTTCAGGACTGAGAAATACAATACCCATTTTCTTCGGAGTTGGCTTAGGAGTTGGTTCAGGAAGTGTCCAAGTATTTTCATTACTCAACATATTATTCGATAGCAATTCAACTTGATCAACAGTTCTTTCCTTGAAAACACAACCAGCATAACTATCCAGGTGGTCTCTGGAAGCATCAGTTAGTCCATTATAAAAGATATCAAGTATTTCATTATTCTTAAGAGGATGATCAGGCAAAGCATTAAGTAATCAGAGAAGCCTCCCCCAAGCTTGTGGGAGACTCTCTTCTTCAATTTGCACAAAATTATATATTTCCCTTAAGGCAGCTTGTTTCTTATGAGCGGGGAAGTATTTAGCAGAGAAGTAATAAATCATATCCTGGGGACTACGCACACAACCAGGATCAAGAGAATTAAACCATGTTTTAGCATTACCCTTTAATGAGAAAGGAAATAACTTAAGGATATAGTAGTAACGAATATTTTCCTCATTGGTGAATAGGGTGGCTATATCGTTCAATTTAGTAAGATGTGCCACAACAGTTTTAGATTCATAGCCATGGAAAGGATCATATTCAACCAAAGTAATTAACTCAGGATCGATAGAGAAATCATAATCCTTGTCAGATATACAGATAGGTGAAGTAGGAAAAGCAGGGTCATATTTCATTCTAGCATTCAAAGACTTTTCTTTCAGCTTAGCTAACAATTTCTTAAGATCATATCTATCTTTGCAAGCTGTCGGGGGAAACTGTCCGCCACGAACACCTATGGGACCGGAGCCCCTTGTCTGTGCGGTACGAGGGCGGAGGGAGCACAAAGAGCAGATCGAAGCAAACACGCGGGCAGTTTTACCCAGGTTCGGGCCGCACGGATGCGTAAAACCCTACTCCTGCTTGGTTGTGTATTGAGTTGAGTGCTCGGGAGCTTGAAGAAGCAGCTACACCGTGCGTGAGAGTGATCAAAGTTCCGAACCCCCTCCACGTTGTGCATGGGCCTCCTTTTATAGTGCAAGGGGTCACCGACAGGTGTCAACGTAGGAGAAAGGGGTAAAAATGTAAAAGAGGTGGTAGTTGTAACAGTGCGGGAACAGTGGAGCTACAGTACCGAACAGTGGCCTATACCTACTTTAACAGTGGGGGACAAGGGCATTTAATGCCCGTCGCCGTCGACCCCAAAAGCTCCCGCCTTAGCGTCTCCGCCCGCCACGGCGACGGATTCATCGCCGTGGAGTGCCACCGTGTACCCCAGGCTGCACAGCCACCCGCCACGCGTCCCTGGATAGGCCCCAGGGCGACGCGTGGGCCGATGAGCTGGAGCGCGGGCACACACAGCGCAGCCTCCCCGGCAAGCACCTTGCCGGGGCCTTGATCTTGCCGGGCCCGGGAACTTGCCGCTCCCCGGGCCCCTTGCCGGGGCGCGCATAGCGCCGAGGCGATGTCTTCTAATCTTCCTGGCAAGCTCCTCTTGCCAGGGTCTTGTGTTGGTGGAACAGTCTTGAGCCTGGTACGGCCTTCCCGGCAAGCTCCTCTTGCCGGGGTCTCGGTATTATGTCTTGTATACTTTGTTTTTGAATGGTTTAATAGGGAGCAGGAAGGTCTCCGGCGAGCCCGCAGTAAACCTTGCCGCGGGAAGCTGCAACTGCCCGTGCACAAGTTGGGGTACTGAGGCACCCCTACCTTAGTACACCGACACAAGCCAAAAGATCTATAGCAGTTTCTTCATCCATAACATAACCCTCAGGCACAACAGGCAATTCATATCTCGGGGGAGAATCTTCATCATCACTTTCATCAATATTATCAGTTTCAATAATTTCATTCTCTCTAGCCCTAGCAAGTTATTCAACAAGAAATTCACCTAGTGGCACAGTATTATCAAGCATAGAAGTAGTTTCATCATAAGCATCATGCATAGCAGAAGTGGCATCATCAAGAACATGTGACATATTAGATTCAATAGCAGTTGTAGGTGTCACAAATTTACTCATAACATAAGGTGAATCAAGTGCCGAGCTAGATGGCAGTTCCTTACCTCCCCTCGTAGTTGAGGGAAAGATCTTGGTTTTTTCATCTCTCAAGTTCTTCATAGTGATCAACAGATATAAATCCCAAGTGACTCAAAGCATATAGCTATGCTCCCCGGCAACGGCGCCAGAAAATAGTCTTGATAACCCACAAGTATAGGGGATCGCAACAGTTTTTGAGGGTAGAGTATTCAACCCAAATTGATTTATGCGACACAAGGGGAGTGCTACCTCTTGAGCTTGCGTTGTATTCCCTCAAAGAGGAAAGGGAGATGCAGCACAGCAGCGTAAGTATTTCCCTAAGTTTTTGAGAACCAAGGTATCAATCCAGTAAGAGACCATGCGCCAGTCCCTCGCACCTGCACAAACAAATAAGAACATCGCAGCCAACGCGATAAGGGGTTGTAAATCCCTTTACGGTCACTTACGAGAGTGAGATCTGATAGAGATGATAATTATATTTTTGGTATTTTTAGCATAGAAATAGAAAGTAAAGAAAGCAACGGCGACAGAAATTGGCTAGTTGACGAGAAAGTCATTATGATAAAGATAGACCCGGGGGCCATAGTTTTCTCTAGTGGATTCTCTCATGATAGCGGTATTCTACGGCGGGTAAACAAATTACTGTCGAGCAACTGATAGAAAAGCGAATAATTATGAGACTATCTAGGCATGATCATTGTATATAGGCATCACGTCCGAGACAAGTAGACTGAAACGATTCTGCATCTACTACTATTACTCCACACATCGAAGGCTATCCAGCATGCATCTAGTGTATTGAGTTCATACGAACAGAGTAACGCCTTAAGCAAGATGACATGATGTAGAGGGATAAACTCAAGCAATATGATGAAAACCCCATCTTTTTATCCTCGATGGCAACAATACAATACATGCCTTGCTGCCCCTTCTGTCACTGGGAAAGGACACCGCAAGATTGAACCCAAAGCCAAGCACTTCTCCCATTGCAAGAACTATAGATCTAGTAGGCAAAACCAAACCAATAATTCAAAGAGACTTGCAAGGATATTATGAGCACACATAAAAATTCAGAGAAGAACCAAATATCTTTCATAGATAACCTTGATCATAAACTCACAATTCATCGGATCTCGACAAACACACCGCAAAAAGAGATTACATCGAATAGATCTCCTCGAAGACCGGGGAGAACTTTGTATTGAGATCCAGAGAGAGAGAAGAAGCCATCTAGATACTAGCTATGGACCCGAAGGTCTGAAGTAAACTACTCACAACTCATGGTGAGGGCGATGATAATGACGATGAAGGCCTCCATGATGGATCCCCCTCCTGGAACAGGCTCCAAAATGGGATCTCCACAGGAACAGCAGCTACGACGATGGAATTAGGGTTTTCTCTCTGTGTATGGAGTTTCTGGGGTACGTAGGTATATATAGGAAGAAGGGGGGCACCAGGGGCCACAGGGGCTGCCCTCGAGGCAGGAGGCGCGCCCTGGGAAGGGGGGCACGCCCCCCACCCTCGAGGGTGGCCCCTCTGTCCTCAGGCTTCGCCCCGAAGTCTTTCGTGTGTGATTTCCTCCGAAAATATCTCCTGTGAAGGTTTCATTCCGTTTGGACTCTGTTTGATATTCCTTTTCTGCAAAACCCAGAAACAGGAAAAATAATAGCAATCTGGACTGGGCATTTGGGTTAGTAGGTTAGTCCCAAAAATGATATAAAAGTGAATGATAAAGCCCATTAAACATCCAAGACTTCATAAATAATAGCATGGAACAATCAAAAATTGTTGATACGTTGGAGACATATCAAGCATCCCCAAGCTTAATTCCTGCTCGTCCTCGAGTAGGTAAATGATAAAGAAAGAATTTTTGATGTGGAATGCTAACCAATATAGTTTTTCAATGTATTTCTCTTAGTTGTGGCATGAATGTTCAGATCTGACAGATTCTAGACAAAAGTTTATATTGACATAAGAAATAACAATACTTCGAGCAATACTAACAAAGCAATCATGTCTTCTCAAAATACTATGGCTAAAGAAAGTTATCCCTACAAAATCATATAGTGTTGGCTATGCTCCCTTATTATCACACTAAATATTCATATCATGCACAACCCCGATTTCAGCCAAGCATTTGTTTTCATGCTCTATCTTTTCAAACCTTTCAACTTTCACGCAATACATGAGCGTGAGCCATGAATATAGCACTATGGGTGGAATAGAGGTGGTTGTGGAGAAGACAAAAAGAGGGAGATAGTCTCACATCGACTAGGCATATCAACGGGCTATGGAGATGCCCATCAATAGATATCAATGTGAGTGAGTAGGGATTGCCATGCAACGGATGCACTAGAGCTAAATATGAATGAAAGCTCAACAGAAGAAACTAGTGGGTGTGCATCCAACTTGCTTGCTCACGAAGACCTAGGGCATTTGAGGAAACCCATCGTTGGAATATACAAGCCAAGTTCTATAACGAAAATTCCCACTAGTATATGAAAGTGACTAAGCATGAGACTCTCTACAATGAAGAACATGGTGCTACTTTGAAGCACAAGTGTGGAAAAAGATAGTAGCAATTGTCCCCTTTTCTTTTTTCCTTTTTTTTCTTTTTTTGGGCCTTTCTTTTTTTCTTTGGCCTTTCTATTTTTTTCTCTTTTTTTGTGGAGGGGCTTTATAGATTCAGCCTTTCCTCCCATGGGACAATGCTCTAAAAATGATGATCATCACACTTTCATTACAACACGATATTGCAACTCGATACTACAACAACAAAGTATGACTCTATATGAATTCCTCTGGCGGTGTACCGGTATGTGCAATGAAACAAGAGTGACTTGTATGATAAATTATGCATGGTGGCCTTGCCACAAATACGATGCCAACTACATGATCATGCATGACAATATGACAATATGATGCGTGTCATATATGTAATGCCCCACATGTAACACTTTCCAAATATGGCAATATATGAAACTTCTATTTCATCAATTCCTTTCCGGGCTCTTCTTTCATTTCGGGTTTCTTCGTTTTATCATGTGCATGTGTGCATTTCATTCATCTCATGTTGTTGTGTGCATTGCATTGCATTTGTGTTGTCACTTGCACCCGGTCCCACTCGTCTCTTCCCGTTGTCCGTTTCGAGTTCCGACGCTCACACACGTGCCCGTGGCATCCACGAGTCCTTCTTTCGTGTGTGGCCGTGTAACGTTTCCGGAATGACGTGAGACTTGTCGTGCGATGTTGTTTTGGTACGTGTAGGCCGCCTGTCAAGTTTCGTCGCGTTTGGAGTTCGTTTGGTACTCCAACGGTTAACCTAGTGGGCTAAAAGAACCTCTTCTTTGAGGCCCAAGAACCCCTCCACAACAGCCCACTAACCCAGCACAACCCTTCCCATCATCTCGGACATCGAATCGTGATCACGTGGCCGAAAACCGCTCCCCATTTGGAGTCTCCTAGCTCCTTGTGCCTATAAATTAGCCCCCATGTCCATTTTTTCGTCCAAACCCTAGTCTCCTTCCTCCTCCAGCCCCGCCTCGGAATCCGCGCCGGGCGGACGTGTCCGACCCAGGCCGGACAGATCGCGCCGCCACCCTCGGCCTGTGGCGTCACGACACGTCACCCGCCACCGCGCCGGCCCGCAAGCCCAGGCGGGGCCCCCGCGGCCCGTTCCCTCCGCCGGCCGCACCTCGCCTCTTCCCCGCCGCCTCCAGCGACGACGCCGCCGCCGCACCTCCGCAACAGATCTGCCGTCAGACCCGACCCCGCCGGCCCGAGCTCACCGCCCGAGGAGCTCCACCGCCGTCCTCCTCCGGCGACCCCGCGGCCGCTGCCGGGCCGCGTCCCCGCCGCCGTTGAGTTCCGCCGCCGCCGGGCTGCGTCCCCGCAGTCGGCCGGTCCCGCCGCCTCTCCGTCCCAGCCGCCTCGCCGCTGGCCGCTCCGGCCACCGGAGCCGCCGGGCCTCCCGCTCGCCGATCCGATCGGATCCAGCCGCCGCAACCCTAACGGGTCGGATCCGGTCCGACCCGACCCGATCCGCCCCGTTGACCCGATCCGCGAGGTGGCTACCCTTTTTTTTACTAAGTCCTTAGATTTGCTTATTTTTGTTGCATGTTCATTTAGCTGTATCTTTTATTGCGCTTGTCCAAATTGTGCATATGATATATCAAAATGATCGTGGTGATGTGCTCTATGTTTTGTTCCATTGCGTCATGCTTGTTTGAGATCATCTAGAGGTCCTAATCTCTGTTGTAAGGCTGATACTTGTTATAAACTGCTGCTACTTGTTATTTTTATGCCATGTTTGAGATGTGATAACTTGGTGCATGTTTATCCAAATGAAGCAAATGATATGTCAAAATGTTCATTATGAGATGCTCTACATGATGGTTGTTGTAGCTTGCATGTTAAGGTTCATATTGCCATGTTAAACTTGGTTACAAAAGTGCACATGGCTGTTAAGTTATGAAACATGTTATGAGATGCTGATTTGAAGTGCTCGTTGCTATTGATGTGTTTGTCCCCATGTCACATGTTAATATGTTTTAGAATCGCCATCATGTGGTCTTTGCTGTGGTGCAAACCATTTTCCATGATATGCCTTGAGGTGCATTAAACATGCTGGTAAACATGCCATGTCAACATAACTGTTTTATACTTAGTGAAAATTCTACTAAGTCTGTAATCTATCTTAACCTGATGCTATGTTTGCTTGATGCCCTAGTCAAATCCATGTTAGTTTTGGGGTGAACATTGATCATTCCTTGTTGTACATGTTATTGTCTATCCATCCATGCCCTCACTTGCTCATATGGGTTGCTGTAGCTTATTTATTTCGTGCTCCCAAGTTGCTATAAAATATTACTGTCAGGTTTTTAACAGCATGATCAAAACGGTGTAGCTTGTTGCTATTGATCCATGCCTCCTATGGAGTTGCTCGAATGGAGTTGTTTGCTATAGGATATGTCTGCTTTATGTACATGCTTATTGTCATCATGTTTGGGTGATGTAGAGTATATATTTCTTGCTCCAAAGTTGCTATGTGGCTGTTAATTTCAGCTTTGCATTGTATCTTGTTTCGAATGTATGTGTTGAACCGTTACTCCGTTGTGAGCGTGCCCTATATGAAACTTGTGTGATTTTGCATGTAGAATCATAATATCATGTTGTTAACATGTTAGGAGTGTGTTTGCTTTATGTTTGGGTGCATCTTGCACCGTTGCCATGTTTGTCTTGTTTTGCTCATATCTTCTAGACCGTAGCTCCGAATTAAACAAACTTTATATGAAACTTGACTAGAATTTCGTGTAGATCATCATGGTGCATGATAAATTGCTGTTTAACAACTTTAACTTAAGGTTTGTTCAGATCTGGACCAATTTCAACATATGCATATGAGGACTTACCGGATTCTCTATATGTGGATTCCGGCCTCATTTAAACTTCTTGTCTTGTGTTGTTCTTGTGTGCTTCATCCCTTGACATGTATTGCATCATACATGCATATTACGTGCATCATGTTGATTGTGCATTGCACCTTGTTTGATTTCGTGCCTCGTTGTGTTCTTGTGTTGAGTAGAGCCGGAAGCCGAGACCGAGAACGAGAACGAGGTTACTACCGAGGTTGAGTACGAGGAGCCGTCTTACTATCCCATCGACGACTCGACATGCAAGATGACCTGACCCAGATATCAGTACTATCTTTGCTTATTGCTAGATGTCCCGCTCTTTAGCTCATTGCCTCGATGCCCATGTTTGTTTGTCAGCCTCCTATTGTAACCATGAATCTGTCTAACCACCCAACCTAGCAAACCTTTGTTTGGCTACGTAAGCTTCGCTCAGCCCTCTTATAGCATTGCTAGTTACAGGAGAAGATTTGAAGATTCGTGCTTCATGTTGAAGTTATTGTTGGGATATCACACTATATAAACTCTTAAACTAAATCATCTATATATTGGTAATGGGTGGAAGGCTAAGCCTCTTGCTTGTTGATTTGTTCCACTCATGCCGCCCTAGGAACCGTATAAACCGGTGTTATGTTCCTTGATTATGCGTTCCTAACACGGTTGGGGTTATGGGACCCCCTCAATAACCCGCTTAGCGCTAAACCTTTTCCAGCAAGGCCCGACATTGGTACTCCATTTGCCTAATAACTAAAACTTGCATAGGGACTAGCTATCCCGTGATCTTAATTAACAACCCCGGGCCAGTGCTCCACATGAGTGTTGGTCCAACCTAGAGCAGCTTGCGGCACCGCCCCTTGGCAACTCGGGGTATCTGGATGCTGTAACCATAGCTCATCCGGTCGTGGCCTGAGACTAGATACGCGTGGCTACTGTCAGGGTGTCGGCACGCCGGGAGGTCTTGCTGGATTAGTTTTACCTATGTCGGTATATATTGAGCACGGGATTCCGGGAATACTCGGGCCTTCCCACCTTGGAGTTGCGACTCCGAGATCGTGAGCTTGTAATGGGCTAAGTTGGGACACCCCTGCAGGGTTTTGAACTTTCGAAAGCCGTGCCCGCAGTTATGTGGCAGATGGGAATTTGTTAATATCCGGTTGTAGAAAACTTGACACCATGTTCAGAACACACTACCAGCGTGAGTAACCGTGGCGGTCATTTTCTGAAAGGGGTTCGGGAAGTGAACACGGTGGGGTTATGATTGACGTGCTTAGATAGGATCACTTCGTGATCACTTGACGCTCGTGGCACTTCTCTTCTCGCTATAAACACGTAAGCTGGTGCTAGTGCAGCTGCAACCTTTTATTTTCTTCAGCCTTGTTCCACACCCAAGGCTTAGATAGTTTTGCTACCCGGGAACGGGATTGCTGAGTCCTCCGTGGCTCACAGATTCTACACAACACCAGATGCAGGCACTATGGTGGACTACTCAGGTGACGGCACGGAGCTGTACTGGGAGTTCGATGAAGAACGTAGTCGATACTATGTGCACTATCCCGATGATCACTAGTGGCTTCTACTAGGGGCGATTCGGACCTTGTGGCTATGTTTATTTGGTATCTTTCATTTGGATCTTCGTCCGTAGTCGGACTGTGATGTTATTTGGATGATGATTTGCTTATGTAATGTATTGTGTGACGTGGCGAGTGTAAGCCAACTATCCTTTTGCAATTTCATCCCTATTTTTACATGAGTCGTGCAAAGATACCAAACTTGAGATCATTCTAGTATGGGCTTATACCTTTAAGTCATGCCTCGACACGTAGGAGGTATAATCCCATACTGGGCATTACAAGTTGGTATTCAGAGCCTTCTCCGACCTAGAAGCCCCCACTGATTGATCGAATCGTTGACGGTTGAGTCTAGGCACACACTTGAAAATGTTTTGAGTCCTATATATATCGGAGAGTAGGATTTCTTTTGCTCCTCATCTCTTTTCACTCTGATGAGGACTCCTGACGATTACTCTTATCTCTTCTACTCTAAAAAATTCACCAATTTTTTTTAAGGTTCACGCGAGTATTGTTTGGATTGTTCCGATGTCTTTGTGACGAGAACATTATTCTCGATGCCTCCTGTCATTTAGGGGTTGTGGCAGTGTCCCGGGGAGTTGAGCTCCGAGGTGTTGTCGTCGCAAATATATCGCAGTAGTTCTGGAATACTTAAGACGGCCGACATCAAAAACTCTCCTATGCGGTTAGTGGCAAGATAACCCCGACATCACCCACTACTGGGGAGGTAGTTCGGGAGTATTGCCATAGCTTGTATAGTAGATGCGTTTCGAAGGTCCGAGGTAGACGGTTTCCGGAAATAACTGGTTATGTGTTGAAGGATGGATACAGCTGGATGTAGGATTATAGTTGAATGCGCGATGCTTCCCCTGTATCCCCAACACCTGATTGCATAAATGGAAACTTTCGGAAATTAATAGGTGGGTTCATCTAGTAGCTCGTAGGCATTCTTCCAATGAATGCATGATATGGAGTTCGGGGTTCTACATTGAGTGAAGTAGTTTTATGGGCGTTGTTCCGATTGGGAGTTGCATCTTAAAGGGTCCTTGGCTATGCTGATCCGGAGATTCCAAAACCCTTTTGTAACATGTTCCATAAGCTTTCAGCACGAATATGTCGAACGAAGCTTCTATCTTGTATTTGTTCTATCTGCTCCTTGTTGTTTTTATTTACCTTTTGTTCTCCCAAGTGGCTTCTCAAGAAGATTGTTGTTACCATTAAACTATGGATTACATTCGTTCATCTTGTTCGAATGTTTTTGTGAAGACTTATGTTGCAATTTCTAGCCGTTGATTCAGCTTATATATTTTCTCTCAATCAATGGCTAATAGTTGTCATCTCATTCAGGATGGCTCCTAAAAGGGTTCCCAACGCTAACCCAGAGGGTGAAGAAGTTCCTGATCATCCTGCTTCCCCTCCTCCTCCGTCTGAGGCCTGGAGAGCAATTATGCAAGCGACGAACCAGAACACCCAGAATCTTATGCAAATGATGCAGAACATTCAAGCAAATCAAGCAAATCAAGGTGCTCATGGGAACCAAGGCCAAGGCAATTTTTTCAACCAACCTCACTTTGCTACACTCAACCAGTTCCTGGCAAACCAACCAAAGGCATTTAGTTACTGTGTGGACCCTCTAGATGTTGAAGACTCGATAACAGATATCAAGAAGCATTTCGAGTGCTGTAACGTGAGACCTGAGGACTATGTGAAGTTTGCCGCCTTCCAACTCAAGGACCAAGCCGCTGATTAGTGGCAGCAGTACAAGGATTCCAGAGAAGGGCGTGAAATCTCGTGGGCTGACTTCTGCAAGGATTTTCGCTCCCACCACATTCCAACAAGTGTCATCAAAGGTATGCGTGAGCAATTCCGCAACCTGAAGCAAGGCTCAATGATTGTTTATCAATATAATGTCAAGTTCCAGAACCTTGCCCGCTATGCCAAGAAAGACATCCCAGATGCCAAGAGCAAGATCTATCAGTTCCGTGGTGGTCTGAAGGATGAACTCCAACTAGCTCTCACCTTGTTCGAACCGGATGAATTTGATCAATTCTATAACATGGCACTTAAGCAAGAGGCAGCCTAGCTCAAGATGGAAGCTTCCAAAATGAGGATCAGAGACGTTGTTCACTCCTCTTCTTCCCAAGTGGTTGCAAAGCAGCAGAAGTTTTGGCTTCCACCTCCTCCAGTGATCCGACCTCCCAACAACAACAACAACAACAACCATTCTGGTGGCCGTGGTTTCTCCCACCCACCCAACCCAAGCAATCAGTCAAAGAATCACTTTCAAGCTTCGAAGTCAAGTGCTCCTTATCACCATCCTCTCTCAGAAGTGGTGTGCAACAAGTGTGGCCAGAAGGGTCACTATGCTAACAAGTGCCCCAACCCAAGGCGCCTTCCGCCTCCTCCACCTGTCAGTACTGCTACTGTCAAGCACAACCCCAAGGCAGCAAGAGTGAATCTGATGAATGCAGCTCAAGCGGAAAATTCTTCTGATGTGATATTGGGTAACCTGTCAGTTAACTCTGATCCTGCAAACGTTTTATTCGATTCAGGTGCATCGCATTGCTTCATCTCAAAACCTTTCTTGTCCAAACATGAGTTGCCTACAGAAATTTTGCAAGATCCTTTTCGTGTGGTTTCACCGGGTATGAGGATGAGCTATCATATTGTAGCTCCTAACATTTCTATCAAGATGGGCAATTATAAATTTCTGGCTTCTCCTATTGCTCGCGGCAACTCCGACATTGATCTTATTCTTGGGATGGATTGGCTTTCCCAGCATGATGCTCACATTGATTGTGCAAATAAGGAAATCAGGCTTACTCATCTTGACGAAGACGTGATTATCTTCGCCTCTCGAGATAACACAATCAGTCTATTCTCTCTCAATGACAAGGGCGAGATTAATGCCATCTCTCAAATTCCGGTGGTCAATGTATATGAAGATGTTTTCCCTGAAGAGCTTCCAGGCATGCCTCCGCATCGTCAAGTTGAATTCGTCATTGAACTCGAGCCCGGTACTGAGCCAGCATGTCGGCGTCCGTACAAGCTTTCCCCTGAAGAGTTGAAGGAGTTGAAGAGACAACTCGATGAGAAAGAGCGTATGGGTCTAATCCGGCCTAGCACTTCTCCTTGGGGCTGTGGTGTCTTATTTGTCAAGAAGAAGGATGGCACGGAGTACCTTTGCGTTGATTACCGGCCATTGGACAAGAAGACTATAAAGAACAAGTATCCGCTCCCCCCCATCAATGAATTGTTCGAGCAACTCAAAGGAGCTAAAGTGTTCTCAAAGCTCGATCTCCGGATGGGTTATCACCATATCCGTATCCGTGAAGAAGATATTCACAAGACTGCATTCAGAACAAGCTACGGCTCCTATGAATACACATTCATGTCTTTTGGCCTCGCAAATGCTCCACCCACCTTCTCGAGAATGACGCACTACATTTTCAACCCCTACACCAATGAATTTGTGCTCGTCTATCTGGATGACATCTTGGTATTCTCCAAGAATGAAGAGGATCATGACAAGCACCTTCGTTTGGTTCTCGACAGACTCCGTGAACATAAGTTCTATGCCAAGTTCTCCAAGTGCGAATTTTGGCTCGATAAGGTCTTGTATCTGGCCCATATCATCTCTGCTGACGGTATTGTTGTCAACCCCGAGAAAGTTGAAGCGATTGTCAACTGGGAACCCCCTCAGAACGTCAAGCAACTCCGAAGCTTCCTTGGTCTCGCTAGCTATTGCAGAAGATTCGTTGAGAACTTCTCCAAGATAGCCAAGCCTCCCTCCAACTTGCTGCAGAAGAATGTCAAGTACAACTGGTCTCCGGATTGTGATGTGGCATTCAAAACTCTCAAAAAAAGCTCATCTCTGCTCCGGTTCTTACTCCTCCGGATGAGTCCAAGCCCTACGAAGTATTCTGTGATGCTTCTCTTCAAGGACTTGGTGGTGTTCTCATGCAGGACAAGAAAATTGTGGCATACACTTCTCGTCAATTGAAGCCAAATGAGAAGAACTACCCCACACATGATCTCAAGCTAGCAGCAGTCGTACATGCCTTGATCATGTGGAGACACCTTCTGTTGGGCAGAAAAGTGGACATCTTCACCGATCACAAGAGCTTGAAGTACATCTTCACACAGCCGAACCTGAACCTTCGCCAGACTCGTTGGGTTGAAATGATCCAAGAGTATGATCCAAGCATTGAATACACACCTGGCAAGGCCAATGTCATTGCAGATGCCTTGAGCAGAAAGGCATATTGCAACAGTCTCCTTATCAAACCGTTTTAGACTGAGCTTTGTGAGTCTTTGAGGAAGCTCAACCTCCAAGTTGTTCCGCAAGGCTTTCTTGCAAATCTTCAAGTTGCTCCTACCTTGGAAGATCAGATCCGTGAGGCCCAGCTCAGTGATGCTATGGTGTAGAAAGTGAAACATGGTATTGCAAAGGGTACTCCCAAATACAAGTGCTATCGCGTTGATGAGAAGGACACCTTGTTCTTTGAGGACAGACTTGTGGTTCCCAAGGGTGATCTCAGGAAGCTCATAATGAACGAAGCACATGACTCCCTCCTCTCGGGTCATCTACGAAGTTCCAAGATGTACCAAGACCTCAAGCAATCTTACTGGTGGACTCGCATGAAAAGTGAGATTGCCCAATTTGTGAATGAATGTGATGTCTGCAGAAGAGTGAAGGCAGAGCATCAACGTCCAGCCGATCTCCTCCAACCTCTTCCTATTCCCGAGTGGAAATTCGACCATATTGAAATGGATTTCGTCACTGGGTTTCCTAAGTTCAATAAGGGGAACGATGCTATGTTTGTTGTGATTGACAAGCTAACCAAAGTAGCTCACTTCCTTCCAGTCAAAGAATCCATCAATGCAGCTCAGTTGGCAGAGTTGTACACTTCCAGAATTGTGTCATTACATGGCATTCCTCAAGTTATCTCCTTAGACCGTAGAAGTTTGTTCACATCCAAGTTCTGGGACTCCTTTCAGTCAGCCATGGGCACTAAGATCCGTTTCAGCACTGCGTTTCACCCTCAGACTAGTGGTCAAGTCGAAAGAGTGAACCAGATCCTCGAAGACATGCTCAGAGCTTGTGTCATCTCTTTTGGCATGAAGTGGGAAGATTGTCTCCCGTTTGCCGAGTTCTCTTACAACAATATTTTCCAAGCAAGTGCCGGCAAAGCTCTGTTTGAAATTCTCTATGGCAGAAAGTGTTGTACCCCTCTCAATGGTCCGAGACTGGTGAACGTCAACTTCTTGGCAATGACTTGATCTCAGAAGCCGAAGAAATGTGCAAAGTCATACGTGAGAATCTCAAGGCCGCTCAGTCACGTCAAAAGAGTTACTATGATGGCAAGCATCGTGATTTGACTTTCGACATTGGAGACCATGCCTATCTCCGTGTTTCTCCTATGAAAGGCACCCAAAGATTTGGTATCAAAGGAAAGCTTGCTCCTAGATACGTGGGCCCTTTCAAGATTCTTGGCAAAAGAGGCGATCTAGCCTATCAACTCGAGCTTCCATCCAACTTTGCAAATGTTCATCATGTGTTTCACTTGTCTCAACTTTGCAAGTGCTTCAAGACACTTGAACGCACCATTCCTTTTGAGGAGAATGATCTTCAACAAGACTTGTCTTACCGTGAGCACCCCGTTGCTATTCTTGAAGAAACCGAGCGCAAGACCCGCAACATGTCAATCAAGTTCTCGAAGTTAAGTGGTCACACCATACTGACCGAGAAGCTACGTGGGAACGAGAAGATCACCTTCGTTCCGAGTACCCTTCCTTCTTCCAGTCCTAGATCTCGGGACGAGATCTTCTCGTAGTAGAGGAGAGTTTGTAATGCCCCAAATGTAACACTTTCCAAATATGACAATATATGAAACTTCTACTTCATCAATTCCTTTCCGGGCTCTTCTTTCATTTCGGGTTTCTTCGTTTTGTCATGTGCGTGTGTGCATTTCATTCATGTCATGTTGTTGTGTGCATTGCATTGCATTTGTGTTGTCACTTGCACCCGGTCCCACTCGTCTCTTCCCGTTGTCCGTTTCGAGTTCCGACGGTCACACACGTGCCTGTGGCATCCCCGAGTCCTTCTTTCGTGTGTGGCCGTGTAACGTTTCTGGAATGACGTGAGACTTGTCGTGCGATGTTGTTTTGGTACGTGTAGGCCGCCTGTCAAGTTTCGTCGTGTTTGGAGTTCGTTTGGTACTCCAACGGTTAACCTAGTGGGCTAAAAGAACCTCTTCTTTGAGGCCCAAGAACCCCTCCACAACAGCCCACTAACCCAGCACAACCCTTCCCATCATCTCGGTCGTCGAATCGTGATCGCGTGGGCAAAAACCGCTCCCCATTTGGAGTCTCCTAGCTCCTTGTGCCTATAAATTAGCCCCCATGTCCATTTTTTTCGTCCAAACCCTAGTCTCCTTCCTCCTCCAGCCCCGCCTCGGAATCCGCGCCGGGCGGACGTGTCCGACCCGGGCCGGACAGATCGCGCCGCTGCCCTCAGCCAGTGTCGTCGCGCCACGTCACCCGCCACTGCGCCGGCCCACAGGCGCAAGCGGGGCCCCCGCGGCCCGTTCCCTCCGCCAGCCGCACCTCGCCTCTTCCCCGCCGCCTCCGGCGATGACGCCGCCGCCGCGCCTCCGCAACAGATCCGCCGCCGGACCCGACCCCGCCGGCCCGAGCTCACCGCCTGAGGAGCTTCGCCGCCGTCCTCCTCCGGCAACCCCGCGGCCGCCGCCGGGCCGCGTCCCCGCCGCCGTTGAGTTCCGCCGCTGCCGGGCCGCGTCCCCGCAGCCGGCCGGCCCCGCTGCCTCTCCGCCCTGGCAGCCTCGCCGCCGTCCGCTCCGGCCGCCGGAGCCGCCGGGCCTACCGCTCACCGATCCGATCGGATCCAGCCGCCGCAACCCTAACGGGTCGGATCCGGTCCGACCCGACCCGATCCGCCCCATTGACCCGATCCTCGAGGTTGCTACCCTTTTTTTACTAAGTCCTTAGATTTGCTTATTTTTGTTGCATGTTCATTTAGCGGTATCTTTTATTGTGCTTGTCCAAATTGTGCATACGATATATCAAAATGATCGTGGTGATGTGCTCTACGTTTTGTTCCATTGCGTCATGCCTGTTTGAGATCATCTAGAGGTCCTAATCTCTGTTGTAAGGCTGCTACTTGTTATAAACTTCTGCTACTTGTTATTCTTATGCCATGTTTGAGATGTGATAACTTGGTGCATGTTTATCCAAATGAAGCAAATGATATGTCAAAATGTTCATTATGAGATGCTCTACATGATGGTTGCTGTAGCTTGCATGTTAAGGTTAATATTGCCATGTTAAACTTGGTTACAAAAGTGCACGTGGCTGTTAAGTTATGAAACATGTTATGAGATGCTGATTTGAAGTGCTCGTTGCTATTGATGTGTTTGTCCCCATGTCACATGTTAATAATTTTTAGAATCTCCATCATGTGGTCTTTGCTGTGGTGCAAACCATTTTCCATGATATGCGTTGAGGTGACCTAAACATGCTGGTAAACATGCCATGTCAACATAACTGTTTTATACTTAGTAAAAATTCTACCAAGTCTGGAATCTATCTTAACCTGATGCTATGTTTGCTTGATGCCCTGGTCAAATCCATATTAGTTTTGGGGTGACCATTGATCATTCCTTGTTGTACATGTTATTGTCTATCCATCTACGCCCTCACTTGCTCATATGGGTTGCTGTAGCTTATTTATTTCTTGCTCCCAAGTTGCTATAAAATATTACTGTCAGGTTTTTAACAGCATGATCAAAACGGTGTAGCTTGTTGTTATTGATCCATGCCTCCTATGGAGTTGCTCCAATGGAGTTGTTTGCTATAGGATATGTCTGCTTCATGTACATGCTTATTTTCATCATGTTTGGGTGCTGTAGAGTATATATTTCTTGCTCCAAAGTTGCTATGTGGCTGTTAATTTCAGCTTTGCATTGTATCTTGTTTCGAATGTATGTGTTGAACCGTTACTCCATTGTGAGCGTGCCCTATATGAAACTTGTGTGATTTTGCATGGAGAATCATAATATCATGTTGTTAACATGTTAGGAGTGTGTTTGCTTGATGTTTGGGTGCATCTTGCACCGTTGCCATGTTTGTCTTGTTTTGCTCATATCTTCTTGACCGTAGCTTCGAATTAAACAAACTTTATATGAAACTTGACTAGAATTTCATGTAGATCATCATGGTGCATGCTAAATTGCTGTTTAACAACTTTAACTTAAGGTTTGTTCAGATCTGGACCAATTTCAACATACGCATATGAGGACTTACCGGATTCGCTATATGTGGATTCCGGCCTCATTTAAACTTGTTGTCTTGTGTTGTTCTTGTGTGCTTCATCCCTTGACATGTATTGCATCATACATGCATCTTACGTGCATCATGTTGATTGTGCATTGCACCTTGTTTGATTTCGTGCCTCGTTGTGTTCTTGTGTTGAGTAGAGCCGGAAGTCGAGACCGAGAACGAGAACGAGGTTACTACCGAGGTTGAGTACGAGGAGCCGTCTTACGATCCCATCGACGACTCGACAGGCAAGATGACCAGACCCAGATATCATTACTATCTTTGCCTATTGCTAGATGTCTCGCTCTTTAGCTCATTGCCTCGATGTCCATGTTTGTTTGTCAGCCTCCTATTGTAACCATGAATCTGTCTAACCACCCAACCTAGCAAACCTTTGTTTGGCTACGTAAGCTTCGCTCAGCCCTCTTATAGCATTGCTAGTTACAGGAGAAGATTTGAAGATTCGTGCTTCATGTTGAAGTTATTGTTGGGATATCACACTATATAAACTCTTAAATTAAATCATCTATATATTGGTAATGGGTGGAAGGCTAAGCCTCTTGCTTGGTGATTTGTTCCACTCATGCCGCCCTAGGAACAGTATAAACCGGTGTTATGTTCCTTGATTATGCGTTCCTAACACGGTTGGGGTTATGGGACCCCCTCAATAACCCGCTTAGCGCTAAACCTTTTCCAGCAAGGCCCGATATCGGTACTCCATTTGCCTAATAACTAAAACTTGCATAGGGACTAGCTATCACGTGATCTTAATTAACAACCCCGGGCCAGTGGTCCACATGAGAGGTTGTCCAACCTAGAGCAGCTTGCGGCACCGCCCCTTGGCAACTCGGGGTATCTGGATGCTGTAACCATAGCTCATCCGGTCGTGGCCTGAGACTAGATACGCGCGGCTACTGTCAGGGTGTCAGCACGCCGGGAGGTCTTGCTGGATTAGTTTTACCTATGTCGGTATATCTTGAGCACGGGATTCTGAGAATACTCGGGCCTTCCCACCTTGGAGTTGCGAATCCGCAGATCGTGAGCTTGTAATGGGCTAAGTTGTGACACCCCTGCAGGTTTTGAACTTTCGAAAGCCGTGCCCGCAGTTATGTGGCAGATGGGAATTTGTTAATATCCGGTTGTAGAAAACTTGACACCATGTTCAGAACACACTACCAGCGTGAGTAACCGTGACGGTCATTTTCCGAAAGGGGTTTGGGAAGTGAACACGGTGGGGTTATGATTGACGTGCTTAGATAGGATCATTCCGTGATCACTTGACGCTCGTGGCAATTCTCTTCTCGCTATAAACACGTAAGCTAGTGCTAGTGCAGCTGCAACCTTTTATTTTCTTCAGCCTTGTTCCACACCCAAGGCTTAGATAGTTTTGCTACCCGGGAACGGGATTGCTGAGTCCTCCGTGGCTCACAGATTCTACACAACACCAGATGCAGGTACTATGGTGGACTACTCAGGTGACGGCACAGAGCTGTACTGGGAGTTCGATGAAGAACGTAGTCGATACTACTTGCACTATCCCGATGATCAGTAGTGGCTTCTACTAGGGGCGATTCGGACCTTGTGGCTATGTTTATTTGGTATCTTTCATTTGGATCTTCGTCCGTAGTCGGACTGTCATGTTATTTGGATGATGATTTGCTTATGTAATGTATTGTGTGATGTGGCGAGTGTAAGCCAACTATCCTTTTGCAATTTCATCCCTATTTTTACTTGAGTCGTGCAAAGATACCAAACTTGAGATCATTCTAGTATGGGCTTATACCTTTAAGTCGTTCCTCGACACGTAGGAGGTATAATCCCATACTGGGCATTACAATATAAACGGAACGGTGGAAAGGTGCATGGCAATATATCTCGGAATGGCTATGAAAATGCCATCATAGGTAGGTATGGTGGCTGTTTTGAGGAACAATATGGTGGTTGTTTTGAGGAAGGATATATAGTGGGTTTATGGCACCGGCGAAAGTTGCCCGGTACAAGAGAGGCTAGCAATGGTGGAAGGGTGAGAGTGCGTATAATCCATGGACTCAACATTAGTCATAAGAACTCATATACTTATTACAAAAATCTACGAGTCATCAAAACAAAGCAATCAACGCATGCTCCTAGGGGGGAGGTTGGTAGGAGTTAACCATCGCGCGCCCCCGACCTCCACACAAAGGTTGACACTCTACAAATACCTCATGCTTTAACTTAGTCACATAACGGTTCACCATACGTGCATGCTACGGGAATCACTAACCTTAACACAAGTATTTCTCAATTTCATAATCACTCCACTAGCATGACTCTAATATCACTATCCTCATGTCTCAAAACAATTATCAAGCATCCAACATCTCTTTCTATTCAATGCACTTGGTGTGAAAATTTTACTACATTGACATTGGATGTTTATCATGTGAAGACTAATTTCTCTAGCCTAAACACATTACCATGCTGTTTTAATAGACTCTCAAATAGATCTAAGTGAAGCATGAGAGTTCAACAATTTCTATAAAATATTACCACCACCATGCTCTAAAAGAAATAAGCGAAGCACTAGAGCAAAAACTATTCAACTCAAAAGATATAAGTGAAGCACATAGAGTGTTCTAACAATTTCTATGCCATATTTAACTCTCTCAAATAGGTGTGTCCAGTAAGGATGATTGTGGAAAACTAATATTACCACCACCGTACAAGACGCTCCAAGCAAAACACATAGCATATTGCGAATAAAAATATAGCTCCAAGTATAGTTACCGATGGATGAAGACGAAAGAGGGGATGCCTTCCCGGGGCATCCCCAAGCTTTGTATTATCTTGAATTTACTTGGGGTGCCATGGGCATCCCAAAGCTTAGGCCTTTGCTACTCCTTGTTCCATAGTCCTCCAATACTCAAAACTTGAAAACTTCACAACAGAAAACTTAGACAGAAATTCTCGTGAGCTCCGTTAGTATGAGAAAGCAAACCACCACTCGAAGATACAGCAAGGAATTCATTAATTGTTTACATTGGTGTTAAATCTACTGTAATCCAAGTTCTCTATGGTTCATATCATCCAATATTACTCATAGATGCATCGGAATAAGCAAACAACACACGAAAAACAGAATCTGTCAAAAACAGAACAGTCTGTAGTAATCTGCTGGGCTCACCTACTTATAGAACTCTAAAAAATTCAAACTAAATTGGTAAATTTGCGCAATTTGTCTAACAATCAGCAGCAAAAATAATCAACTAAAAATCACGCTCCAGTAAAATCTGAAGACTACTTTAGCGAGCGCTAACGATTCTGTTTTTCACAGCAAGATCAAATAAACATCACACAAGTCTTACCAAAGGTTCTACTTGGCACAAACACTAAACAAAACATGATACCACATCTAATAAGAGGCTAGTTGCAATATTTATTCCCTAACAGCAACAAAAGCAAAAAAACATAGAATTGGGTTGCCTCCCAACAAGCGCTATCGTTTTACGCCCCTAGCTAGCCACGATACAAGATAGATCTAGGTATTGCCATCTTTGGAAGGCAATCCATAAGTGGCTCTCATGATAGATTAATATGGTAATTTGATTTTCTTTCTAGGAAAGTGTTCCATGCCTTTACTTAATGGAAATTGGAATCTAATATTTCCTTCCTTCATATCAATAATTGCACCAATCGTTCTAAGGAAAGGTCTACCAAGAATAATAGGACATGAAGGATTGAAATCTATATCAAGAACAATGAAATCTACGGGCACAAAATTCCTATTGGCAACAATAAGAACATCATTAATTCTTACCATAGGTTTCTTAATAGTGGAATCCGCAAGATGCAAATTTAAAGAACAATCATCAAGTTCATGGAACCCTAGCAAATCACACAAAGTTTTTGGGATAGTGGAGAAACTAGCACCCAAATAACACAAAGCATAGCATTCATGATCTTTTATTTTTATTTTTATAGTAGGTTCCCATTCATCATAGAGCTTTCTAGGTATAGAAACTTCCAACTTAAGTTTTTCTTCATGAGATTGCATCAAAGCATCAACTATATGATTAGTGAAAGCTTTATTTTGACTATAAGCATGCGGAGAATTTAGCACGGATTGCAGCAAGGAAATACAATCAATGAAAGATCAATTGTCATAATTGAATCCCTTGAAATCCAAAGTACAGGGTTCATCACTATGCAAAGTTTTAATCTCTTCAATCCCACTTTTAGCAATTTTAGCATCAAGATCTAGAAACTCCGAATTACAAGGACACCTTAAAGCAGAATCATCTCCAATCCTATTATCATCAAGATTAATACTAGAAAACAAGGATCTAATAGGAGACACATCAATAACTTTTAGATCTTAATCTTTATTTTCACGATAACTAGAAGAACACGATTTAATATAATCTTCTCTTTTAGCACGCATTCTAGCGGTTCTTTCTTTGCATTCATCAATGGAAATTCTCATGGCTTTGAGAGACACATTGATATCATGCTTAGGTGGGATAGATCTAAGTTTCAAAGAATCAACATCAAGAGTAATTCTATCCACACTTCCAGCCAATTCATCAACCTTAAGCAATTTCTCTTCAAGCAAAGCATTGAAATTCTTTTGCGAGATCATAAACTCCTTAACACTAGTTTCAAATTCAGAAGGCATCTTTCCATAAGAGTTGTTGTAGGAATTACCAAAATTATTAGAGGAATTACTAGGAAAAGGCCTAGGATTAAAATTACCTCTATAAGCATTTTTACCAAAATTATTCCTACCAACAAAATTCACATCCAAAGATTCATTGTTATTCTCAATCAAAGTGGACAAAGGCATATCATTAGGATCAGAAGAAGCACTCTTAGCAACAAACAATTTCATAAGTTCATCCATCTTTCCACTCAAAACACTAATTTCTTCGATAGCATGCACCTTTTTACTAGTAGATCTTTCGGTGTGCCATTGAGAATAATTAACGATAATATTATCTAGGAGTTTGGTAGCTTCTCCTAAGGTAGTTTCCATGAAAGTGCCTGTGGCGGTCGAATCTAAAAGATTTCTAGAAGAAAAATTCAAGCCAGCATAAAAGTTCTGAATAATCATCCATAGATTCAAACCATGTGTAGTGCAATTACGTATCATTAATTTCATTCTCTCCCAAGCTTGTGCAACATGTTGATGATCTAGTTGCTTAAAATTCATAATATCGTTTCTAAGAGAGATGATCTTAGTAGGAGGAAAATACTTAGAGATAAAAGCATCTTTGCACTTATTCCACGAATCAATACTATTTCTAGGCAAAGAGGAAAACTAAGTTTTAGCACGATCTCTAAGTGAAAACAGAAATAACTTCAATTTAACAATATCGTTATCTGTATCCCTTTTCTTTTGCATATCACACAAATCAACAAAGTTGTTTAGATGGGTAGCGGCATCTTCACTAGGAAGGCCAGAGAATTGATCTTTCATGACAAGATTCAACAAAGCAGCATTGATCTCACAAGATTCAGCAGCGGTAATAGGAGCAATCGGAGTGCCAATAAAATCATTGGTGTTGGTATGGGAAAAGTCACACAATTTGGTATTGTTCTGAGCCATGGTGACAAGCAAGCAATCAAACACACACAAGCAAACAAGAGGCAAGCGAAAAACACACGGCGGAAGAAGGGTGAATAAAACGGCAAAGGTGAAGTGGGGGAGAGGAAAACAAGAGGCAAATAAATGTAATGCGAAGGATAAGAGTTTGTGATAGGTACTTGGTATATGACTTTTGCATAAGCCTCCCCGGCAACGGCGCCAGAAATTCTTCTTGCTACCTCTTGAGCTTGCGTTGTATTCCCTCGAAGAGGAAAGGGAGATGCAGCACAGTAGCGTAAGTATTTCCCTCAGTTTTTGAGAACCAAGGTATCAATCCAGTAGGAGACCACGCGCCAGTCCCTCGCACCTGCACAAACAAATAAGAACTTTGCAGCCAACGTGATAAGGGGTTGTCAATCCCTTTATGGTCACTTACGAGAGTGAGATCTGATAGAGATGATAATTATATTTTTTGGTATTTTTAGTATAGAAACAGAAAGTAAAGAAAGCAACGGCGAAAGAAATTGGCTAGTTGACGAGACAGTAATTATGATAAAGACAGACCCGGGGGCCATAGTTTTCTCTAGTGGCTTATCTCATGATAGCAGTATTCTACGGCGGGTAAACAAATTACTGTCGAGCAATTGATAGAAAGGCGGATAATTATGAGACTTTCTAGGCATGATCATTGTATACATGCATCACGTCCGAGACAAGTAGACCGAAACGATTCTGCATCTACTACTATTACTCCACACATCGACCGCTATCCATCATGCATCTAGTGTATTGAGTTCATACGAACAGAGTAACACCTTAAGCAAGATGACATGATGTAGAGGGATAAACTCAAGCAATATGATGAAAACCCCATCTTTTTATCCTCGATGGCAACAATACAATATGTGCCTTGCTGCCCCTACTGTCACTGGGAAAGGACACCGCAAGATTGAACCCAAAGCCAAGCACTTCTCCCACTGCAAGAACTATAGATCTAGTAGGCCAAACCAAACCAATAATTCGAAGAGACTTGCCAGGATATTATGAGCACACATAAAAAGTTCAGAGAAGAAAAAAATATCTTTCATAGATAACCTTGATCATAAACTCACAATTCATCGGATCTCGGCAAAACACCGCAAAAAGAGATTACATCGAATAGATCTCCTCGAAGATCGAGGACAACTTTGTATTGAGATCCAGAGAGAGAGAGAGAAGAAGCCATCTAGATACTAGGTATGGACCTGAAGGTCTGAAGTAAACTACTCACAACTCATGGTGAGGGCGATGATGATGATGATGAAGGCCTCTGTGATGGATCCCCCTCCTGGAACAGGCTCCAAGATGGAATCTCCACGAGAACAGCAGCTACGGCGGTGGAATTAGGGTTTTCTCTCTGTGTATGGAGTTTCTGGGGTACGTAGGTATATATAGGAAGAAGGGGGGCACCCGGGGCCACAGGGGCTTCCCTTGAGGCAGGGGGCGTGCCCTGGGAAGGGGGCGCACCCCCCACCCTCGAGGGTGGCCCCTCTGTCCTCTGGCTTGGCCCCGAAGTCTCTCGTGCGTGATTTCCTCCGAAAATTTCTCCTGCGAAGGTTTCATTCCGTTTGGACTCCGTTTGATATTCCTTTTCTGCAAAACCCTGAAACAGGCAAAAAAACAGCAATCTGGACTGGGCCTTAGGGTTAGTAGGTTAGTCCCAAAAATGATATAAAAGTGAATGATAAAGCCCATTAAACATCCAAGACTTCATAAATAATAGCATGGAACAATAAAAAATTATAGATACGTGGGAGACGTATCAGGCAGCCAAAGAATATTATCAAGTATTAGTAGTTGAGTTGTCAATTCAACCACACCTGGAAGACTTAATATCTGCAGCAAAGTATTTAGTAGCAGAGTAGTATGGAAGTAACGGTAACGGTGGAAAAAGTAATAGTAGCAGTTTTTGTAGTAATTGTAACAGTGGCAACGGAAAAGTAACTAAGATCAATATGTGAAAAGCTCGTAGGCATTGGATCAGTGATGGATAATTATGTCAGATGTGATTCCTCATGCAACAGTTATAACATAGGGTGACACAGAACTAACTCCAGTTCATTAATGTAATGTAGGCATGTATTCCGAATATAGTCGTACGTTCTTATGGAAAAGAACTTGCATGACACCTTTTGTCCTACCCTCCCGTGGCAGCGGGGTCCTATTGGAAACTAAGGAATATTAAGGCCTCCTTTTAATAGAGTACCGGACCAAAGCATTAACACTTGGTGAATACATGAACTCCTCAACTACGGTTATCACCGGGAGTGGTCCCGATTATTGTCACTTCGGGGTTGCCGGATTATAACACATAGTAGGTGACTATTGACTTGCAAGATAGGATCAAGAACTCACATATATTCATGAAAACATAATAGGTTCATATCTGAAATCATGGCACTCGGGCCCTAGTGACAAGCATTAAGCATGGAAAAGTCATAGCAACATCAATCTTAGAACATAATTGATACTAGGGATCAAACCCTAACAAAACTAATTCGATTACATGGTAAATCTCATCCAACCCATCACCGTCCAGCAAGCCTACAATGGAATTACTCATACACGGCGGTGAGCATCATGAAATTGGTGATGGAGGAAGGTTGATGATGACGATGGCTACGGATTCCCCTCTCCGCAGCCCCGAACGGACTCCAGATCAGCCCTCCCGAGAGATATTAGGGCTTGGCGGCGGCTCCGTATTGTAAAATGCAATGAATCCTTCTCTATGATGTTTTTCTCCCCGAACATGAATATATGGAGTTGGAGTCGAGGTCGGTGGAGCCTCAGGGGGCCCACGAGACAGGGGGGTGCGCCCAGGGGGCAGGCGCGCAACCACTCTCGTGGACAGGGGGTGGGCCCCCTGGTCTTGATTCTTTCGCCAGTATTTTTTATATATTCCGAAAATATTCTCCGTGGATTTTCAGGTCATTCTGAGAACTTTATTTCTACACAAAAATAACACCATGGCAATTCTGCTGAAAACTGCGTCAGTCCGGGTTAGTTCTATTCAAATCATGCAAGTTAGAGTCCAAAACAAGGGAAAAAGTATTTGGAAAAGTAGATACGTTGGACACGTATCAATATTCTATTTCTCAGTCCTAAAGATATGCAATAGGCAAAGAAATCAATGAAGGAAAAGGTATTAAAGTTGAAGATGTTAAGAATTTACCGCCTATTGAAGAATACATGGTCTTGATAACCCGACACGAGTAGTAGAGTTAAATTCTCTTTATAGATTTGATGAAGGTGATGTTCCTCATAATAAGTCTGTTGTCAATGCTTGGATGAGTTCGACGATTTTATTGTTAAACAAAAAAACTTCAATGCTTATGTTAGTAGACAATTGAAACGTAATGCTCACACGCTTGAATACTTGGGTAATTATATGACTAGAACTATTAATGATCTTAAGCTTATTAGTAAACATGCTTCCATGGTTACCTCTCAAGTACAACAAGTACTTAAAAGCACAAGATGATTTTCTTAATGAGTTGAATAGTAAAAACAAAAATAATGCTGTTAGAGTTATGACTAGAGGTGTGCTACTTCTCGAGCTTGCGTTGTATTCCCTTGAAGAGAAAAGGGAGATGTAGCACAGTAGCGTAAGTATTTCCCTTAGTTTTTGAGAACCAAGGTATCAATCCAGTAGGAGACCACGCGCGAGTTCCTCGCACCTGGACAAAGAAATAAGAACTTCGCAGCCAACGCGATAAGGGGTTGTCAATCCCTTTACGGTCACTTACGAAAGTGAGATCTGATAGAGATGATAGTTTATATTTTTGGTATTTTTGTTTATAAGAACAGAAAGTAAAAGCAGAAAAAGTAAAGTAGATGTAGATTGATATGTTGAGAATAGACCCGGGGGCCATAGTGTTCTCTAGTGGCTTCTCTCATGATAGCGATATTCTACGGCGGGTAAACAAATTACTGTCGAGCAATTGATAGAAAAGCGAATAATTATGAGACTATCTACGCATGATCATTGTATATAGGCATCACGTCCGAGACAAGTAGACCGACTCCTACCTACATCTACTACTATTACTCCACACATCGACCGCTATCCAGCATGCATCTAGTGAATTGAGTTCATAAGAACAGAGTAACGCCTTAAGCAAGATGACATGATGTAGAGGGATAAACTCAAGCAATATGATAGAAACCCCATCTTTTTATCCTCGATAGCAACAATACAATACGTGCCTTGCTGCCCCTACTGTCACTGGGAAAGGACACCACAATATTGAACCCAAAGCCAAGCACTAGATCTAGTAGGCCAAACCAAACCAATAATTCGAAGAGACTTGCAAGGATATTATGAGCACACATAAAGAGTTCAGAGAAGAACCAAATATTTCTCATAGATAATCTTGGTCATATACTCACAATTCATCGGATCTGGACAAACACACCGCAAAAAGAGATTACATCGAATAGATCTCCTCGAAGACCGAGGAGAACTTTGTATTGAGATCCAGAGAGAGAGAAGAAGCCATATAGATACTAGCTATGGACCCGAAGATCTGTGGTAAACTACTCACAACTCATGGTGAGGGCGATGATGATGATGTAGAAGCACTGCGTGATGGATCCCCCTCCGGCTGAGCTCCAAAACAGGCTCCAAGACGGGATCTCACAGGAAGAGAAGGTTACGGCGGTGGAATTAGGGTTTTCTCTCTATTGCTGATGGTTTCGGGGTATGTAGACTTATATATGAGGAAGGAGGACATCGGGGGACTCTCAAGGGGCCCACGAGGCAGGGGGCGCGCCCTGAGAAGGTGGCGTGCCCCCCACCCTTGTGGGCACCTCGTAGCCCCTACTCCGTGGTTCTCAAGTCTCCCATGCGTGATTTTCTCCAAAAATATCTCTCCCGAAGGTTTCATTCCGTTTGGACTCGGTTTGATATTCCTTTTCTGCAAAACCCTGAAAAAGGCAAAAAAACAACAATCTGGACTGGGCCTTTGGGTTAGTAGGTTAGTCCCAAAAATGATATAAAAGCGTATGACAAAGCCCATTAAACATCCAAGACATCATAAGTAATAGCATGGAACAGACGTATCAAGCATCCCCAAGCTTAATTCATGCTCGTCCTCGAGTAGGTAAATGATAAAAACAGAATTTTTGATCTGGAATGCTAACCAACATAGTTTTTCAATGTAATTCTCTTAATTGTGGCATGAATGTTCAGATCTGAAAGATTCAAGATAAAAGTCTATATTGACATAAGAAATAATAATACTTCAAGCATACTAACAAAGCAATCATGTCTTCTCAAAATACTATGGCTAAAGAATGTTATCCCTACAAAATCATATAGTCTGGCTATGCTCCCTCTTCATCCCACAAAATATTCAAATCATGCACAACCCCGATTTCAGCCAAGCACTTGTTTTCATACTCTATTCTTTCAAACCTTTCAACTTTCACGCAATACATGAGCGTGAGCCATGGACATAGCACTATGGGTGGAATAGAGAGGTGGTTGTAGAGAAGACAAAAAAAGAGGGAGATAGTCTCACATCAACTAAGCATATCAACGGGCTATGGAGATGCCCATCAATAGATATCAATGTGAGTGAGTAGGGATTGCCTGCAACGGATGCACTAGAGCTAAAAATGTATGAAAGCTCAACAAAAGAAACTAGTGGGTGTGCATCCAACTTGCTTGCTCACGAAGACCTAGGGCATTTGAGGAAGCCCGTCGTTGGAATACACAAGCCAAGTTCTATAACCAAAATTCCCACTAGTATATAAAGTGACTAAACATGAGACTCTCTACAATGAAGAACATGGTGCTACTTTGAAGCATAAGTGTGGAAAATAAAGATACTAGCAATTGTCCCTTTTTTTTTTTTT
>LR738712.1:145793393-145868640 GCA_902687465.1 Secale cereale | reverse complement strand
TTTGGGGCCTTTCTTTTTTCTTTGGCCTTTTTTTTCTTTTATTGGAGGGGCTTTATTGATTTAGCCTTTCCTCCCATGGGACAATGCTCTAATAATGATGATCATCACACTTTCATTACAACTCAATATTACAACTTGATACTACAACAGAGTATGACTCTATGTGAATGCCTGCGGCGGTGTACCGGGATGTGCAATGAAACAAGAGTGACATGTATGAAAAATTATGCATAGTGGCCTTGCCACAAATACGATGTCAACTACATGATCATGCATGGTAATATGACAATATGATGCGTTTCATATGAACGGAACAGTGGAAAGTTGCATGGCAATATATCTCAGATTGGCTATGGAAATGCCATGATAGGTAGGTATGGTGGTTGTTTTGAGGAATAATATGGTGGCTGTTTTGAGGAAGGATATATAGTGGGTGTATGGTGCCGGCGACAGTTGCGCGGTACAAGAGAGACTAGCAATGGTGGAAGAGTGAGAGTGCGTATAATCCATGGACTCAACATTAGTCATAAGAACTCATATACTTATTGCAAAAATCTACGAGTCATCAAAACAAAGCAATCAACGCGTGCTCCTAAGGGGAGGTTGGTAGGAGTTAACCATCGTGCGCCCCCGACCTCCATACAAAGGTTGGCACTTTACAAATACCTCATGCTCTAACTTCGTCACATAGCGGTTCACCATACGTGCATGCTATGGGAATCACTAACCTTGGCCCCCTCCATTTATTCCAGCACCCATCCTCTTCTTATTCATCCGGAAAAAATCACCCCGTAGCTCAAATCCGTGTTCTAGCTCATTTTGCTTCCATTTTCGATCTCCTTGCTAAATCATCATTCGCAAAACTGTTTTGGGGGATTGATCTTCGGTATGTGACTCCTCCAATGGTCCAATTAGTTTTTGTTCTTGTGCTTTATTTATTGCAAATTTTTGCTGCTGTGGTGACCTTGTTCTTGAGCTTGCATGTCAAATTTATATGGTCCAAAGTAGTTTCAATGCATGATATAGCCTCTAGGCATCTCTAGGAGTAGTTGCTATCAATTTTGACGACTTTGGTTCACTTGTATTTTGAGCCACTAATTTTTTTAGAATTTTTCAGAGAAAGAAAATGGTGAGGAAATTGTTGAGAGGCTCCTCGAGGCGGGGTTCGAAGGAAAAGGAAAATGAGGAGAAGGAGAAGCCCAAGTACAACCTTCCTCGCACTGCAGAGGTGCGACCGTGTGAATGGCCATGTGATGCATTCTTGAGGGCGGACAGAATTTATGAGGATTTTTGTTATTTGGCGGAGAGTGCAGGCATCACTGACTTTATCCACGATAAGTGTGATCAACACCTCCTTCTCACTAATACCTTTGTGCAAAACTTCTACTTCCATGCTAGG
This sequence comes from Secale cereale, assembly GCA_902687465.1. Taxonomy (NCBI): domain Eukaryota; kingdom Viridiplantae; phylum Streptophyta; class Magnoliopsida; order Poales; family Poaceae; genus Secale; species Secale cereale. The sequence continues at coordinate 145,867,241 of LR738712.1, read as the reverse complement.
AAATCACCACCTATGGTAGAATTTGATTTATATGATGTGTGTAAGGAGATGACGTTGTATGAATTTTGTGAGGTATGGAAATTACCTTACGAAGGCAGCATTGATGAACCACATCCTAGATATGTGGAAGATTTCATTGATGAAATTACCGTAGGGGAAAGGAGAAGGGTGTCAGAAGCGAGAGTTGCTAGTTTACATTTTTCCTGTTTTGCACTGCTACTCATTATTTGCTGGGAGATGTTTAATTGGTTGTGGGGAGAGTGGAGGCCTTAGTGCTCCTAACCTTTCCGTTTTACACCATGCTTTGCTTCATGATAGAACTTTTAGTTTGGGCACTATGGTCGCTAAATAGTGGAGTTTAAACCGTTCGAAGGGTCCTATTTTCGGAGGCGTTTTCGCCTCTCGCCTTGCTGAACACTTTGAGATACCTATTAGACATTATGAAAAAGAGGAGAAATTTCTACCGACCATTTACTTGGATTATGACAGCATGGTAGCACATAAGTTTATTCGCTATGATGAGGAAAACATGCTTACTTGTAACTTGATATTTAGCGAGGATACTTTTCAGATTATTACCTTGCCTGCACCTACTTTGTTCGATCTTCATTCAGGCAGGTACTTCGTTTTGCCCGAGGACATTCATGCATACTAGGAGGGGACACGATCCCCAGTTCCTGAGCCAGAGCCATCACCAAATCCATATCAGGAGCCTGTTTATCAATGGGAGCCGCAGGAGCTAGCTAATCAGTGGAACCCCCAGGATCCTCCTCAGTACACCAGAGAAGGCTACTTTGATCCATGGATATAGACCAACTTAGGCAAAAGCCTAAGCTTGGGGGGGTACGTATTTCTCACCGACATTACATTCATGTTCACACATTCATTCTAGTTGTCGGTGTTCATACTTTTTCATTATATTATCCATGTTATTTTGTTTTTCTCGCTTTCTTCTTGTGTGTTTTAAAAACTTTGAAAACCCAAAAAAATTCTCGCTTATTTTTGTATTTTCTTTCTTGATTGTTCTTTTAAGTAGTTTGTAGTATTAAAAGAAAATCCAAAAAGATTTCTTGTTCTTCTTGTGTTTGTTGGGAGCTTTCCCGTGTAATTTTTTTTCTCTTTCTTGTTCTACTTTCTTCATAGAAACAAAAACTCCAAAAATATTTCAGTGTGTTTCTTTGAAATTCTTTTCTTTTCCTTTGGAGGTCGAGAGGAGAAGACCACGATGAAAATGATGAGTGGCTCCCATATGAATTATTGCTTATCTAACAAGAGCCCATATTACCTTGTCTTCTCCTTTGAGTAAATGTTTGCAGATTCCAGCTTAGTCCAATGCACGTGCACTCTTATTATTATCCACATCGTTCGGTCGTGCAAGTGAAAGGCAATAACAAAGATATATGATGAAATGATTGAGATGGGGAAAAGCTGGTATGAACTTGACCTATTTTGTTTTTGTAAATATGATTAGCTTGTCGTTCTTGATTCAGCTTATTATGAATGAAACATGTTTGTAATGACAATTATAGATTATAGTTACTCATGCCATGATTAATTAGCTAGGAGTTTATAATGGTTTATCTTGCGTGCCGACATGTTTTTAAAATGGTTGTGATGTAGTATGATAGGATGGTATTCTTTTTTGAATGGTTTAAGTGGCTTGACTTGGCACATGTTCACACATGTAGTTGAAACAAAATCAACATAGCCTTCACGATACTTTTGTTCATGGTAATTTATATCCTACTCATGCTTGCACTCAATGTTTGTTAATCTCAAGGCATGTTTATGACCGTTGTCGCTCTCTAGCTGGTCACTTTCAGTCTACTAATCTTGGACGTGATGCCTATATAGTGATCATTGCCTGGATATTGTAATGATTATTTGAAGTTCTATCAATTGCCGAACAGTAATTGTTTTCCCACCATTTGCTATTTTCTCGAGAGAAGCCACTAGTGAAATCTACTGCCCCCAGGTCTCTTTCCCATATTATTTGCCTTAGCAATTTATTTTCCTTTGCTTTTATTTTCAGATCTATTAAACCAAAAACCCAAAAATACCTTTCTGCAATTTATCTTATTTGGCGTTCGATCTATCAATATTTACAACTCTATCACGTCTGTTACCCGAAAGGGATTGACAACCCCTTTTACACGTCGGGTTGCGAGTATTTGTTATTTGTGTGCAGGTCTTGTTTACATTGTCTTGCTTGGTTCTCCTACTAGTCTGATAACCTTGGTCTCATCACTGAGGGAAATACCTACCGCTGCTATACTGCATCATCCCTTCCTCTTTGGGGAAATACCGACGTACTTCTAGCAGACATCAATATCGTCGCCGTCCTCATCATCAACCTTCCTCCATCACCAATTCCATTATGCTCATTGCCATGTGTGAGTAATTCCATCGTAGGCATGCTGGACAGTGATGGGTTGGATGAGATTTGTCATGTAATCGAGTTAGGTTTGTTAGGGTTTGATCCCTAGTATCCACTATGTTCTAAGATTGATGTTGCTATGACTTTGCTATGCTTAATGCCTGTCACTAGGCCCCGAGTGCCATGATTTCAGATCTAAACCTATTATGTTTTCATAAATATATTTGTGTTCTTGATCCTATCTTGCAAGTCAATAGTCACCTACTATGTGTTATGATCCGGCAACCCCAAAGTGACAATAGTCGGGATACTTCCCTGTGATGACCATAGTTTGAGGAGTTCATGTATTCACTAAGTGTTAATGCTTTTGTCCGGTACTCTATGAAAATGAGGCCTTAATATCCCTTAGTTTCCACGAGGACACCGCTTCCATGGGAGGGTAGGACAAAATATGTCATGCAAGTTCTTTTCCATAAGCACGTATGACTATATACGGAATACATGCCTACATTACATTGATGAATTGGAGCTAGTTTTGTGTCACCCTATGTTATAACTGCTACATGATGAATATAATCCGACACCTATCATTGCTGATCCATTGCCTACGAGTTCGTTCTATATTGATACTTGCTTCATTACTTTCGTTACTGCTGCTATCACCATCACTACAAAACTGCTACTGTTACTTTTGCCACTGATATCGTTACTTCCATACTACTTTGCTACTAAATACTTTGTATCAGATATTAAGTTTTCCAGGTTTGGTTGAATTGACAACTCAGCTGCTAATACTTGAGAATATTCTTTGGCTCCCCTTGTGTCGAATCAATAAATTTGGGTTGAATACTCTACCCTCGAAAACTATTGTGATCCCCTATACTTGTGAGTTATCATTTATCATATCTACTATATGACTCATGTTCGACCTTTCGGTATCTTGTGTTTCGAGGCCATGTCTGGACATGCTAGGCTCGTCAAGTTTAACCGAAGTGTTCCACATGTGAAACTGGCTTGCACCCGTTGTATGTGAACGTAGAGTCTATCACACCCGATCATCACATGGTGTCTTGAAACGACAAACTTTTGCAACAACGCACACTTGGGGAGAACACAATTTTACCTTGAAATTTTAGCGAGGGATCACCTTATAATGCTACCGTCATCCTAAGCACAATAAGATGCATAAAAGGATTAACATCACATGCAAATCATAAGTGACATGATATGGCCATCATCTTGTGCTTTTGATCTCCATCTCCAAAGCACCGGCATGATCTCCATCGTCACCGGCATGACAATATGATCTCCATCATCGTGTCACCATCGGGGTTGTCACGCCAACCATGCTTCTACTACTATTCCTACCGCTTAGCGATAAAGTAAAGCATTACATAGTGCTTAATGACTGACACACAGGTCATACAATAATTTAAAGACAACCCTATGGCTCCTACCGGTTGCCGTATGCATCGACATGCAAGTCAATATAAACTATTACAAACATGATCATCTCATACATCAAATATATCTCATCATATCTTTGGCCATATCATATCACAACATACCCTGCAAAAAAAGTTAGACGTCCTCTAATTGTTGTTGCATGTTTTACGTGGTTGCTAGGGGTATCTAGCAAGAACAATTCTTACATACACAAAGCCACAATGGTGATATGCAAATTGCTATTCGACCTTCTACAAGGACCCCCTTTGTCGAATCCGATTCAACTAAGGTGGGAGAGACAAACACCCACCAGCCATCTTTATGCAACAAGTTGCATGTATGTCGATGGAACCGGTCTCATATACGTGGACATGTAAAGTTGGTCCGGGCCGCTTCATCCCACAATACCGTTGAATCAAAATAAAACTGGGAAGGAAGCAATCTGAATATCAACGCCCACAAACTCCTTTGTGTTCTACTCGTGATGTCATTTATGCATAGATCCAGCTCATGATGCCATTGTTGGGGAACGTTGCATGGGAAACAAAAAATTTCCCACGAACACCCAAGAACCAATCTAGGAGATGCACATCTATGAGAGGAGAGTTTGATCCACATACCCTTGTAGATCGCAAAGCGGAAGAGGTAAAGAATGTGGTTGATCTAGTGGTACGTCTTCGTGATCCAATCACGATCCGCCCCGCAAACTCCGATCTAGTGCCGAACGGACGGCACCTCCGCGTTCAGCACACGTGCGGCTAGATGATGTCTCCTCCTTGTTGATACAGCAAGAAAGAGAGGAGAACTACATGGGATCTCAACCATCACGGCGGCGTGGTGGAGATGGTGGTGGTGCAATCCCAGCAGGGCTTCGCCAAGCGCTACCGTAGATGCAATCTGAGGAGAAAACGAGGTTTCGGGAAAGGTAGAGCTGTCGTCGTAGCTTGGGATTTGGTGTGTCCAGCACCTACCTCTCCCTCACTATTTATATGCGGCAAGGAGGAGGGTTGGGGCGCAGCCTTGATCCCTCCTCAAAGGGAGGTGGTGCGGCCAGCCCTAGGGAGGAGTCCTCTCCTCCCAAGGCACCTCAGGGGTGTATTCCACCCTTAGGACTCTTCCTATTTTCCTCTATCTTGGCGCATGGGCCTCTTAGGGCTGGTACCCTTGGCCCATACTGGCCAAGGAGCACCCCCTACAGCTCATGTGGCCCCACGGGGCAGGTGGACCCACCCGGTGGACCCCTGGACCCCTTTTGGCACTCCCGGTAGCCAAAATATGACTTCCCATATATAAATATTTACCTATAGACCATTCCGGAGCTCCTCGTGACGTCCGGGATCCCATCTAGGAATCTGAACAACATTCGGTCACCAACATGAATATCACAATACCACTCTAGCGTCACCGAACATTAAGCGTGCGGACCCTACGGGTTCGAGAATAATGTAGACATGACCGAGAAACATCTACGGTCTATAACCAATTGCGGGACCTAGATGCCCATCTTGGTTCCTACATATTATACGAAGATCTTTATCAGTCTAACCTCGATGTCAAGGATTCAACTAATCCCGTATGTAGTTCCCTTTGTCTATCAGTATGTTACTTGCCCGAAATTCGATCATCGGTATCTCCATACCTAGTTCAATCTCGTTGCCGCAAGTCTCTTTACTCATTCCATAATACAAGTTCCTATGGCTAACTCATTAGTCACATTGCTTGCAAGCTTCTTTTGATGTTGTATTACCAAGAGGGCCCAGAGACACCTCTTCGTCAAATGGAGTGACAAATCCCAGTTTTGATCCATGCCAACTCAACAGACACCCTCGGAGATACCTGTAGAGCACCTTTATAGTTACCTAGTTACATTGCGACGTTTGGTACACACAAGGTATTCCTCCATTGCCAGTGAGTTGCATGATCTCATGGTCATAGGAACATATATACTTTGACATGCAGAAAATGATAGCAATAAACTTGATACGATCATATGCTATGTTTATAGTTTGGGCCTCATCCATCACATTATTGTCCTAACACTCGTGCACGTCGGTCCTAAACAAACGATTTAAAACCCCTTTCCGTGACAGCATTTGGAACCGTCGCCAAGTGAGTGTGGGCGATAGGGGGGTCCTTCCCACATGACCCAGAAACTGTCGGGGATATGCCCTCCTGGCACACACGTTCGACAAAATGAGGTCGTGTGCGACCGGCGAGCACTCAAATACGAAAATACGTACAGTAGATCTAAAAAAATACAATTATATGACGAAATTGTTTCCAGTCGCAAGTACACCCCACACAGTCAGTCCCCGCTAAAAGTTTCCGTTCATATGCACACCCCACACAGTCGCTCCAAGGAAAACGTTTCCGTTCACAGGTACATCACACACAATTTTTCCCGTTAAATCGTTTGTGTTATTGAATGTATCACACACGGTCCGTAGAAGAAACTGTGTGTCAAAGGTTGTCCATCACACACAGTTTTTAAGTGGTAAACATTTGCGCAAGGTGACCTAACGCAGACAGTTTTCAAGAGAAAGTCGTGTGTGATTATTCATTGATCCTACACGGTTTATTCCTAGAAACTGTGTGCGTTGCCTGACGTCATCGCCCACATTATTTTTTCAACAACCATTTGCAATAGCAAAACACAATTAGCAGGCTAATTCACCATTAGCAGGTGAATTATCCAATTATTCATAATCCATTTATTAATCTAATTGACATTTCATATTAAGGACACAATATATTTCATTTCCATATTAAGGAAGCAGAATTTCATATTGAAATACATCAGAGTACAACATGATATAGCTTCAGCACTCAGCTACCCCATTACACAACTGCACCAGCAGCAAGTTCCACATCCAACTTGTAGAACCTTTCGAAATTAGCATCATAGACGGTATATAGACAGATGCATCTCATCTGGAAAACTGTTGAAGCGGAAGGCGAATATTGAGCCTTCATTCATGTTGAAGGTCTTTGCAACTTTAGGCCAGTGCCTGTTGATGACCGACCGGCCGTCCTTCGTCCTCTTCAGGAACACTTCAATATTGAACCATGGGTGTTGTATGAAAACCTTCCTCGCCTCCTGACCATAGAGGTGGTTTGAGAGGTAATCATCAGTGAACTGCTTTGGAAAGGCCTGAAAACAAGGATGTGCATAAGTATCTTCTCTATATTGGAAATGAGGCAAAGGAATAAAAAAGGCAAGGTATAATAGTTAGTACCATCTTGTAGTGAACTGATATCTTCTTCATTGTGCAGACAAAGATCTTGTTGTTTTTTGTCGCTAATTTCTTTATCCTAACAATCTTTCTGAGTTTCTTGATTTGATTGATATTCATGGACAACTCATTTCCCCATATGCAAAAAGGGTCGAACAGTGGGTCAAAACCTCTGACAGCAGGACCTACATGTGCAAGACCAATTGTTAAAAACCCAAAATATTAGAATGGTTCCTGCAATTGCACAATAATGTGCTATTAGACAACAGACCATGCACGTGCTAACCTCGATTGTAAACCTCATTGCTTCCCATTGTTTCCCTACAACACATATAAGGTAGTTAGTCATCAGGTTAAGTAAGGGTTCGCATGCTATTAGTAAAATATGTTGATGAAAAATAAGCACATTGCAGATTCATCAGATTAATTGAAGCCACACGGAAAACCCATTTACCCAAACCAAGCATGATTAAGAACTAGGAAATATAGCACTTGTATATGGTTCTCATGTATTAAGTGCAACCAAATTCGATTTATTCTTCACATGCACAACAATACAAAATTCTACTGACGACGATTGGACACCGCATTGCAGAATGAACCAAGCAGTTAATTAAACACCACAACAAATGAACCAAACAGTAACTGAGCACCACATTGCACAATACAACATACTCCTAAGAGAAGATCAGAGAGTTAACCAAACAGTTAACTACAACCAATTGTAGCAATTGTATTTGTTTCTCATGTATTTACTACAGGCACATTCAATTTATTCCTCACATGGTATACAATAATAGAATGCACCCACAATTTTGTAAAGCTAAATTCAATTTATTTCTCACATGGAAGACAATACAAAATTGCAGCCTGAAGAATTGAACATCACATTTGCAGAATTGAACCAACAATTAACTAAAGAGTGAAGACGACAACTAATTAACAAAACAGTTAATAAGTGAGCACCACACTGCACGACATATAGAAAATATATACTAGAGCAACAGATTGCATGGTGAAATTAGATAGCACAATCCACTAGAATTTGTGAAGGAAAGGCAGGAGCATCACACGCAACGGGTAAACCGAGCATGCTTAACCGGCGTAGCTAGCAAATGGCAAGGTGCTCCTTCAAGATCCGGGGGTCAGCACGAATGGCAGCCATCACGACCTCATCCGCACGTGCAGCTGCGATTTGCTTCTCCGCTGCCAAATGCTCCTTGAGGTCCTGGCTATACTGCGTGCACCATGGCTTAGGCCGACACTTTTATGGTGGAGGGGTCGGTGATTTGGGTGGAAGGTGTCACGCTCGCACCGGCGGTCGGGGCATGTGGGATGTGGAAGGAGGAGGAGGATGGGGGTCGGGTGTGGATTCCCTGCCTGGATAGAGGAGGCCGAGCAGCGTGAAGGAGGGTCGCTGGCGAGGAGGCGGCGGCGCTGCAAGCAAGGAGTGAAGGTTTCAACTTCGAAAGGAAGGTGGAAAGAGGGGAAATGTGGCTTTTGGTAAGGGGGAGGGGCGGGGAGGTAGATAATTTAGCGGAAGGCGAAATTTTGGAATCGCTTCAACCAAAAAACTAGCGCACAAAGTGTCATCAGACACGGTACCTTATTCAGAACTGTGTACGATATGTGGACATCACAAACGATTCAGATAGCTTAACCCGTGTGTGATGAGTTTGAACGTCAAAAGTTTGGTTCGAATTTCCATGGTTATAGTGGTCATCCACGTCATTTCATAATTTGGGTACACAAAGGAGACTACAGCACACCCACACTTCTTAATTGAGCAAGTTCAGCAATTAAACAGAGCTGGCTGACCTAAACATTACTCTAACAAATTAAAGACCGGCGCTCTTAATTAAATAAAACAAAGAGTACTATATGGCTGGTGCTCGTCGATCTTTGCCGCCGCCTCCATGTCCAGCTCGCGCCCGACGGTCTCCTGGGGAAGGGGCTCCATGGCATCCATCGCACCATACTCGGCAAGCATCTCGCTATCCATGTCCGCCATCTCTTTGGAAAAGGCCGCCACGAGCTGGGCATGGGCGGACGCGATCTGGGATTGGACGGGCTCCGTCGTCGCAAGGTATGCGACGGACGAACGGACGGCTGCTCGAACCCTCTCGGCTATTGCCAGCTCTTTGGCCGTGGGTTGCCGACCGTTATCGAAGAAGCTTCATTCAATTTGTGCATTGACCGCCAGGAGCTCGGCGTGGGCGGCCTCGACATGGTCATGCGCGGCCTTCATCAGGGCTAAGGCCGCCGCTGCGGAACGGACAGCTGCTGTGCCACTCTCGCCAGTTGATATCCCCGAGGCAGATGTTGCTGCCGCCACCTGAGAAGCAACAACGGCCGTTTGGGCTGCCTTTGCCACCCGGTCGCAAATTACGGCCACGCTCATGCACCTTGTTAGCACGCGCATGGCGGCTGCGGCCGCGCTCTCACCGCAGTGGGGCACCGAAGTTGCCCTCACGACACGGGTCCACGTGCCCATCTTTCACCAGCGATGATTGAACAGTGAAATGATATTTGCGGAGCGAGCTACTGTGCTTGAGATGCCGGCTGTGGACTATAGCTGACGCACCTTCTCGCGTAAGCCATAGGCGTACTATACACCGACGATGCTCCAAGATATTTTGTACTACATCTCACACGGTTGCTGGTAATAAATAGTGTGTGATCTACTTGACTTTTCATCTTGATTTGAGTTACATAATGGGGTCACAGCGGCAATGGACGGTGTTTGAATTGCTAGACCTTTTATCTGGAGTGAACATGCAACTATATGTGTGTTGTGAAAGAATTGGAATTATTCAGGGTTCATTTGAACATTTTATACATTAAATTGGTTTTCTAGCCATTTCAGGTGAACAATTCAAATTTGAACTACATGCACATGCTCCAGTGCATATAAATTGGTTGAAAATCAAATTTGTGTCCTTGGGTGCATGCTTAGGTCCCATGCAAGAAATGGGGATGAATTTCAAACACCGGGGCATCGTTGATTGCAGGCAAAACATTGAGATGCCTGGTTTTTACATTCTAGTAAATCCAAAACTCATCTGAAATTCATGAAACTTGGCATGCTATCATGGAGCGGCATCAACATGTCGCGGTACAAATTTTGTCCCATTTGGGGCAGGTTTGGGTATATGCTTCTCACAAACCGAAGCTTCTCACAACAAGCATGATGGTTGTCGGTAGGGAACGTCCCACCTTTGGGGACGAAACGATATCCATTGCCTCTTATTGCTTTCAGTTTTTTTTCTCATGTCAACATAGAACAACATGAGTGTTGTGTGAATTTTTTTGATTTTTCGGGGTTCGTTTGGACTTTTTTATGTATTAACTGAGTTTTCAATGCATTTTATGTGCATAATTCAAATTTGAACTGCATGCACATGCTCTAGTGCATATAAATTGGTTGAAAAATCAAATATGTGTCCTTGGGTGCATGCTTAGGTCCCATACAAGAAATGGGAATGAATTTCAGACACCGGGGCACCATTGATTGCCGGCAAAACATTGAGATGCCTGGTTTTTGAATTCTAGTAAATCCAAAACTCGTCTGAAATTCATGAAACTTGGCATGCTATCATGGAGCGGCATCAACATGTCGTGGTACAAATTTTTTCCCATTTGGGGCAGGTTTGGGTTTATGCTTGTCACAAACCGGAGCTTCTCACAACAAGCATGATGGTTTTCGGTAGGGAACGTCCCACCTTTAGGGAGGAAACGATATCCATTGCCTCTTATTGCTTTCATTTTTTTTTCTCGTGTCAACATAGAACAATAGGAGTATTGTGTGATTTTTGTGATTTTTCGGGGTTTGTTTGGACATTTTTATGCATTAACTGAGATTTCAATGCATTTTATGTGCATAATTCAAATTTGAACTACATGCACATGCTCCACTGCATATAATTGGTTGAAAAATCAAATATGTGTCCTTGGGTGCATGCTTAGGTCCCATGCAAGAAATGGGAATGCATTTCAAACACCGGGGCACCGTTGATTGCCGGCAAAACATTGAGATGCCTCGGTTTTAAATTCTAGTAAATTCAAAACTCGTATGAAATTCATGAAACTTGGCACACTATCATGGAGCGGCATGTACATGCCGTGGTACAAATTTTGTCCCATTTGGGGCAGGTTTGGCTATATGCTCCTCGCAAACCGGATCTTCTCAAAACAAGCATGATGGTCTTCGGTAGGGAACGTCCTACCTTTGGGGAAGAAACGATATCCATTGCCTCTAATTTCTTTCAAAAAAAAATCTCATGTCAACATAGAACAACATGAGTGTTGTGTGATTTTTCGGGGTTCGTTTGGACATTTTTATGCATTAACTGAGTTTTCAATGCATTTTATGTGTATAATTCAAATTTGAACTACATGCACATGCTCCAGTGCATATAAATTGGTTGGAAAATCAAATGTGTGTCCTTGGGTGCATGCTTAGGTCCCATGCAAGAAATGGGGATGAATTTCAAAAACTGAGGCACCATTGATTGCCGACAAAACATTGAGATGCCTCGTTTTTAAATTATAGTAAATCCAAAATTCGTTTGAAATACATGAAACTTGGCATGCTATAATGGAGCGGCATCAACATGTTGTGGTACAAATTTTGTCCCATTTGGGGCAGGTTTGGGTATATGCTTCTCAGAAACCGGAGCTTCTCACAACAAGCATGATGGTTTTCGGTAGGGAACGTCCCACCTTTGGGCACGAAATGATATCCATTGCCTCTTATTGCTTTCAATTTTTTTTCTCGTGTCAGCATAGAACAACAGGAGTGTTGTGTGATTTTTTGTGAGTTTTGGGGTTCGTTTGGACATTTTTATGCATTAAATGAGTTTTCAATGCATTTTATATGCATAATTCAAATTTGAACTACATGCACATGCTCCGGTGCATATAAATTGGTTGAAAAATCAAATATGTGTCCTTGGGTGCATTCTTAGGTCCCATGCAAGAAATGGGAATGAATTTCAAACATCGGGGCACCGTTGATTGCCGACAAAACATTGAGATGCCTAGTTTTTAATTCTAGTAAATCCAAAACTCGTCTGAAATTCATGTAACTTGGCATGCTATCATGGAGCGGCATCAACATGTAGTTGTACAAATTTTGTCCCATTTGGGGTAGGTTTGGGTATATGCTTCTCACAAACCGGAGCTTCTCACAACAAGCATGATGCTTTTTGGTAGGGAACGTCCCACCTTTGAGGATGAAACCATATCCATTGCCTCTTATTGCCTTCAAATTTTTTTCTCGTGTCAACATAGAACAACAGGAGTGTTGTGTGATCTTTTGTGATTTTTTGGGGTTCGTTTGGACATTTTTATGATTTAACTGAGTTTTCAATGCATTTTATGTGCATAATTCAAATTTGAACTACATGCACATGCTCCAGTGCATATAAATTGGTTGAAAAATCAAATATGTATCCTTGGGTGCATGCTTAGGTCCCATGCAAGAAATGGGAATGAATTTCAAACAGCAGGGCGCCGTTGATTGCCGGCAAAACCTTGAGATGCCTGGTTTTTTAAATTCAAGTAAATCCAAAACTCGGCTGAAATTCATGAAACTTGGTATGCTATCATGGAGCGGCATCAACATGTCGTGGTACAAATTTTGTCCCATTTGGGGCAGGTTAGGGTATATGCTTCTAACAAACCGGAGCTTCCCACAACAAGCATGATGCTTTTCGGTAGGGAACGTGTAATGCCCCGGATGTAATACTTTCCCTTTTGGGCTTATAATAAATCTCCGGCTTCATCTATTTCCATTTCGAGCTCTTTGTCTTTCGGGCTTTCGCCGTTTTGTTGTGTGAGTGTGTGGCATTCATTCATATCATGTAGACATGTGCATTGCATTGCTTTTGTGTTGTGGGTTGTTTCCGGTTCGTGACGTTTCTTCCCGTTGTCCGTTTCGTGTTCCGGAGCTCCCTCACGTGTCCGTGACGTCCCGTAGGCCTACTTTGTTGTTCGGGCGTTTTTCGTTACCGGTGTGCCGCGAGGTTGTGTTGTGTGTCGTTGTTTTGTTGTGTGCAACCCGCCTCTCAAATCTCGTCTCGTTTGGACTCCGTTGACTTTTCCCTCCGTTGTCCGTGTGGGTCCGAAGTGCCCTTACTTCGTGTCCCGAAAATACCCCTGTTGCATTCTTTTATCTCCGTCTGGTCCTTTTATTTCATCCTCGCGATCGGATCCGTTGGATCACGATCGTAGGGCTCCTAAACAACACTAGTCTCCAAACCCTAGTCTAAAACTGCTATAAATAGACCCCTAGTCTATTTGGCATGTCCCCTTCTTCTTCCTCCTTCCCTCTATCTTTTTTTCTTTTATTTCAGTCTCAGATCCCCAAAAAATCTCGGATCCCGAGGGATCCCGAGGGATCCATCGGATCCATCCGCCACCGCAGCTGCCGGCTGGCTCGAACCGTCGAGCAGCGCGACCGGAGTCAACGCCAGCCGCCGCTCGGCCTCGTTCCCTCCGCCCCAGCCGATCGCTTCCGCGCCACTTGGGCCGTACAGATCGACCGCGCCGGCTCCCAGCCTCGATCGCCAGCCGATCCCGTGGACCACATCACCATCCCGTCGGTGGGCCGGCCTGGTTCCCGCTCCGCGCCACCTCCCGCCCGCCAGCTGGGGGCCTCCGAGCGCCGGGGGGCTCGTTCGCCGCCGCCGGGCCTCTCCGCGGCTGGGCCGTACACCGCCTCCCAGGCCCAGCGCGCCACCCCGCAGGCCGCCGCTTCTCCGCGTTCGCCTCAGCTACGGGCCGCGCCCAGCGCCGCGGTGGGCCGCCGCCGCGCCACTGTTCCTCTGCGGGCCGCCGCACTGTAGCCGCGCCGGGCCCGACTTCGTTTTTTTTTCCGTTTCAGATCCAGATCTGAGGTCTATCTCTAAACCCTAAGTCCCTGATCTGTTATCTGAGAGTGCTAACTTTGACTTGCTGTATCTTTTTACCTGTTACTCCGTTTTGCGCGTGTAGCATGTCCAGATGTTCGTGGAGATGCCCTCTACGTTTTACCTGTTGTAGTCATGCATGTTAGATGTCATCTTGACACATGTTTTGCTGTTACAAGAGTGTATGATGATATAAACTGCTGTTATGTGTTATTTTCATGCCACCTTTGACTTGTGATAACTTTTAGCTCGTTTGTCCAAACGATGCAAATGACATGTCCACGTGTTCGTCTTGCCACGAACTACGTGTTGTGTGTGATAGGTTGCATGGTAGATGTTTTGTTTCCTTGTTATCATCGTTGCAAGATGCCATGTTCACATGTTGTGTTTTCACTTGTATTGAAATGCCATCTTGTTGAGCTCGTTGTAATCGGTGTGTTCACCACATTGATGCATGCTTGTGTGTTTCGGGATCACCGTCATATGTATTTTGATGGGGTGCTTACCCTTTGCCATGTTTAGTTTCGAGGTGTCTTAAACATGCTCTTTTGTGTGCTATGATGATGTTGCTGTTTTAGGACTTAGTGAAATTTCACTAAGTCTGAAATCTGTAACGTTCCGATGCCATGTTCGTGTGATGTTGTAGGACAAAGCATGATAGTTTTGGGGTGGATTTTGATTGTTCCATGAAGTATATATTGTTGTCTTTCCATCCATGTCCTCACATGTCCATTTGAGTGGCTGTAGCATGTTTATCTTTTGCTCCAAACTTTCAATAAAATTCTGCTGCCAGAATTTTATTTCAAAGTTCAATATGTCCAAGATCATTGCTTTTGATCCGTGACTCCGTTGGGGGTGCACTTTGGACCTAGTTGCTGTACATTATGTCTAGTTTATGTTCAAGTCCTTTGCCATGCTTTTTGGGTGCTGTAGTTTAATTATTTTGTGCTCCCAAGATGCTATGTTGCTGTAATTTGCAGTTTTCGCTCAAATCTTGTTTCGGGCATAACTTTTAGCCCGTAACTCCGATTTCAGCGAATCTTATATCAAACTTGGGTGATTTTCTGTGTAGATTAATAATATCAGGTTGTTATATTGTTTTGAGGTGTTTTGCTTGAGTGATGTTTTACGTGCTCCTTGTGCATCACTAGTGCATCCATCATGCATACATGTTTTTCGAGTGCGCATTGCATCGTGTTGATTGGTGCTTGGTGTGTTTGTCTTGTTTAGACCCGGAAGTTGAGCACGAGTTTTCCAACGAGGTTGAGCACGAGGTTTCCAACGAGTTTGAGCACGAGGACCCTTCTTTCGATCCGAACTTCTTCTCTTCAGGCAAGATGACCGAACCCCGATAACATTACTATCTTTGTCTATTGCTAGTAGTCTCGATCTATAGTTTTGCCTCGATGCCCATGTTCTTCTTGTCAGCCTCCTACTTGTAACCAAATGCCATGTTTAACCACCTTACCTATGCAAACCGTTGCTTGGCTAAGTACGCTTCGCTCAGCCCTTCTTATAGCGTTGCTAGTTGCAGGTGAAGCGAAGATGCTTGCTCCATGTTGAAGTTTGGTTGGGTTATATCACACTATATAAATGCTTTAAATGAAATCACCTATATATTGGCAAGGGTGGAAGGCTAAGCCTTTTGCTTGGTGTTTTGTTCCACTCATGCCGTTAGGATCCGTATAAGCCGGTTTTATGTTCCTTGATTATGCGTTCCTAACACGGTTGGGGTGTATGGGACCCCCTCGATAAACCGCTATGTGCTAAGTCTTTTCCAGCAAGTCCCAACATTGGTACTATTTGCCTAATAACAAACTAAACTTGCATAGGGAGTTATAAACCCTTTTCTTAATCAACAACCCCGGGCCAGTGCTCCACATGAGTGTTGGTCCGAAACGGGGGTTACGCGGGGCCACCTCGAGGAAACTCAAGGTTTGGTAAAAACCCGTGGGATCGCCCATCCGGTCGTGTCCTGAGACCTAGATACGCGCGGCTACGATCAGGGTGTCGACACGCCGGGAGGATTTGCTGGATTAGCCTTACCTTAGTTCGGTTTAACTTGAGCACGGGATTCCGAGAATACTCGGGTCTTCCCACTTTGGAGTTGCGACTCCGCGGATCGTGGGCTTGTAATGGGTCAAGTTGGAACACCCCTGCAGGGTTTGAACTTTCGAAAGCCGTGCCCGCGGTTATGTGGCAGATGGGAGCTTGTTAATTCCGGTTGTAGATAACTTGACACAATGATACTAATACACTACCAGCGTGTGTTCCGTGACTGTCAATTTCCGAATCGGGATTCGGGAGTTGAACACGGAGGGGTTATGTTTGTGAGCTTGTAGCTAGGATCACTTCGTGATCACTTCTTGCCGATGCCTTCTCTTCTCGCTCTCACTTGCGTAAGTTAGTGCTAGATGCTGCTGCAGACTCTTTGTTGTTCCTTCACCTCATTTCTTTCTTCAGCCTTTCCTCACCTAAAGGCTTTGATAGTTCTGTTACCCGGGAACGGGATTGCTGAGTCCTCTGTGGCTCACAGTTACTTCACACACCAGATGCAGGTCCAGCTGTGAGCTATCCAGGTGATGGCACCGAGCTGGATTGGGAGTACGACGAGGAGCGTAGTCGTTACTACGTGCGCTACCCGGACGATCAGTAGTGGAGTCTCTTACTAGGATTCGATCCGCCTGTGGTTGTTTTATTCATCTGAGTTTGGTACTTTGACATTTGGCTTTTGCCCTTAGAGGGTTGTAGTGATCTTATTGTATGATGTTTGAGACTTGTACTGTTATTCTGTGACGTGGCGATTGTAAGCCAACTATTTTCAGTTTACTATCCCTCTTTTACATGAGTTGTGCAAAGATTACCAAACTTGAGATCATTCTAGGATGGACTTATGCCTTTAAGTCGTGCCTCGACACGTAGGAGGTATAATTCCATCCTGGGCATTACAAGTTGGTATCAGAGCCTTCTCCGACCTAGGAGCCCCCACTGTTTGATCGAACCGTTGACGGTTGAGTCTAGGCACACACTGAAAAACTTTTTGAGTCCTATATTATATCGGAGAGTAGGAATTCTTTGCTTCTCATCCCCTTTCTCTCTGGTGAGGACTCCTGACGTCTACTCTTGTCTCTCCTATCTTCAAAATTTGCACAAAATTTTTTTTTAGGAATCCCGCGAGTATTCTGGGATTGTTTCGATGTTCTTGTGACAAGGATATTGTTCCTGATGCCTCCTGTTACCGAGGAGTTGAGCTTCGGGGTATCATTGTAACAAGCATATCGTGACAGTACTAAATACTTAAGACGGCCGACATCGAAAATCTCCCCTATACGGCCAGTGGCACGATAACCCCGACATCACCCAGTACTGGGGAGGTAGTTCGGGAGTATTGCCATAGCGTGTTATAGTGGATGCTTTTCGAAGGTCCGAGGTACACAGTTTCCGAGAAAGACTGGTTATGTGTTGAAGGATGGATACACCTGGATGTAGGTTAGAGTTGATTGCGCGGTGCTTCCCGTGTATCCCCAACACCTGATTGCATAACTGGAATCTTTCGGAAAACTATAGGTGGGTTTTATCCAGTAGATCGTAGGCATTCTTCCAACGAATGCAGGTTAGTGAGTTCGGGGTTCGACATTGAGTGAAGAGGTTATATGACCGAGGTTACTATCAGGAGTTGCATCTTAAAGGGTCCTTGGCTATGCTGATCCGGGGATTGCAAAACCTTTTCGTAACGCGTTCATATGCTTTCAGCACAAAGATGTTAGAACGAAACTCCTCTCTTGTGTTTGTTCCCGTCTGTACCTTGTTGTTTTATTATTTTATCCTTTTTGATCCCTATGTGGCTTCTCGTGAAGACTGATGTTATCATTTAACTGAGAAATTCATTCGTTCCTCTTGTTCGGATGATTTCATTCGTTCTTATTGTTCGAATCATTATTGTGAAGACTTGTTGCAATTCATTCCATTGATTCAGCTTATTCCTTTTGTCAATCAATTGCTGATTCGTGGTCATCTCTTACAGGATGGCTCCGAAAAAGGTTCCGAATGCCAACCCAGAGGTGGAAGAGGTCCCAGAGCATCCTCCTTCACCTCCTCCTCCGCCTGAGGCTTGGAGAGCAATTATGCAGACTACTGCTCAGAACACTCAGTTGATGATGCAGATGATGCAGACGATGCAAGCTAATCAAGCTAATCAGGGCATTCCAATGAACCAAGGCAACTTCTTCCAGCAGCACCATGCTACCCTCAACCAGTTCTTGGCCAACAATCCTAAAGCTTTCAGTTACTGTGTCGACCCTCTTGATGCTGAGGATTGGCTGACCGATATCAAGAAGCATTTTGAGTGCAGTAACGTGAAAGAAGATGACTATGTGAAGTTTGCAGCCTTCCAACTGAAAGATCAAGCAGCTGATTGGTGGCAGCAGTACAAAGACTCAAGGCCGGGTCAAGTGATCTCGTGGGAGAACTTCTGCAGGGATTTCCGCTCGCATCACATTCCTACAAGTGTTATCGAGGGTATGCGTGAGCAATTCCGCAACCTCAAGCAGGGCTCCATGACAGTCTATCAGTATAATGTCAAGTTCCAAAACCTCGCTCGCTATGCAAAGCAAGACATACCTGATGCAAAGAGCAAAATCTATCAGTTCCGTGGAGGTCTCAAAGATGAACTTCAGCTTGCTCTCACTCTGTTCGAGCCAGACGAATTTGATAAGTTCTATAATATGGCTTTGAAACAAGAAGCAGCTCAGCTTAAGATGGAGGCTTCTAAGAAGAGAATTCGAGATGCTGTTCACTCTACCTCATCGTCTCAGTTGGCTGCGAAACAACAGAAATTCTGGCTTCCTCCTCCTCCAATGATTCGAGCTCCATACAACAACTCCAGCAACTTCAACAACTCCAACAACAAGAACTCTGGTGGTCGTGGTTTCTCCCACCCACCCAACCCAAGCAACCAGTCGAAGAAGCAGTTTCAGTCTCAAGGCTCCAAGTCCAGTGGCTCTCAGTTCCGTCCTCTCTCAGAAGTGACTTGCAACAAATGCACTCAGAAAGGTCACTATGCCAACAGATGTCCGAATCCGAAGCGTCTTCCTCCTCCACCACCTATGAGTTCAGCTATTGTCAAGCATGATCCAAAGTCTGCAAGGGTTAATCTGATGAATGCAGCACAAGCAGAGGCTTCTTCTGATGTTATTCTGGGTAACCTTCCAGTTAACTCTTTTCCAGCTAAAGTGTTATTTGATTCGGGTGCTTCTTGCTCTTTTATGTCATATCCATTTGCATCCAAGCACAACATCGTCACCAGAAGTTTGCCAAGAGAATTGTCAGTTGTTTCTCCAGGCAAATTATTGCATTCAAAGATATTTGCTCCGGATATTTCTATTCGCATGGGTGATTATCGATTTTTGGCTTCTCCGGTGGTTCTTGGCCATTCTGACATCGACCTCATTCTCGGAATGGATTGGCTTTCTCAGCACGATGCTCACATTGATTGTGCTCAAAAGGAAGTCAAATTGACTCATTCTGATGAAGATGTGATTATCTTCGCCTCCAGGGATAATACTATTCGGCTTTTCTCTCTTAATGATAAGGGTGAAATTAATGCCATAGAGCAAATTCCAGTGGTGAATGAATATCAAGACGTCTTTCCAGAAGAACTTCCAGGCATGCCTCCACACCGTCAGGTGGAGTTTGTCATTGAACTCGAGCCGGGCACCGAACCTGTTTGTCGGCGTCCTTACAAGCTCTCTTCAGATGAATTGAAGGAATTGAAGAAACAGTTGGATGAACAGGAGCGTATGGGTCTCATCAGACCGAGTACATCTCCGTGGGGCTGTGGTGTCTTATTTGTCAAGAAGAAAGATGGCACGGAGCGTCTCTGTGTTGACTACCGGCCGCTGAACAAGAAGACGATTAAGAACAAGTATCCGCTCCCCAACATCAATGAACTCTTTGAGCAGCTCAAAGGAGCTAAAGTATTCTCTAAGCTTGACCTCCGAATGGGCTATCATCAAATTCGCATTCGCGAGGAAGACATTCCCAAGACGGCTTTCAGAACGAGCTACGGTTCATATGAGTATACCGTCATGTCCTTCGGTCTCGCCAATGCTCCTCCTACCTTCTCAAGGATGATGCATTACATCTTCAACCCCTATACAGGCGAGTTGTGCTAGTGTATCTGGATGATATTCTGGTGTTTTCCAAGAATGAAGAAGATCACGAAAAGCATTTGCGTCTGGTTCTTGATCGACTCCGAGAGCACAAATTCTATGCCAAGTTCTCCAAGTGCGAGTTTTGGCTCGATAAGGTTCTCTACCTGGGCCACATTATCTCAGCTGACGGTATTGCGGTTAATCCCGAGAAAGTTGAAGCAATTGTCAACTGGGAAGCTCCTCAGAACGTCAAGCAGCTCCGCAGTTTTCTGGGTCTTGCCAGCTATTGCAGAAGGTTTGTGGAGAACTTCTCCAAGATTGCCAAGCCTCTTTCCAACCTCCTTCAGAAGAATGTCAAATACTTTTGGTCTCCCGAGTGTGAAGTGGCTTTCAAAACCCTCAAAGAGAAGCTTGTCTCAGCTCCAGTTCTGATTCCTCCAGATGAATCCAAGCCCTATGAAGTGTTCTGTGACGCTTCTCTTCAAGGCCTTGGTGGTGTGCTTATGCAAGAGAAGAGAATTGTGGCATACACTTCACGTCAGCTCAAGCCAGCTGAGAAGAACTATCCCACACATGATCTCGAGCTAGCAGCTGTGGTACATGCTCTGATTATGTGGAGACATCTGTTGTTGGGCAGAAAGGTCGACATCTTCACTGATCATAAGAGCTTGAAGTACATCTTCACACAGCCGCATCTGAACCTCCGCCAGACTCGTTGGGTCGAGATGATCCAAGAGTACAACCCCAGCATTGAGTACACTCCAGGCAAGGCGAATGTGATTGCAGATGCTTTGAGCAGAAAGGCATATTGCAACAGCCTTCTTATCAAGCCACACCAGCCTGAGCTTTGTGAAGCTTTCAGGAAGCTCAACCTTCAGGTTGTTCCGCAGGGTTTTCTTGCTAATCTCCAAATTGCTCCTACCTTGGAAGATCAAGTCCGTGAGGCCCAGCTCAGTGATACCATGGTGAAGAAGGTGAAACATGGGATTGCAAAGGGCACTCCAAAATATAAGTGCTTCCGTGTTGATGAGAGAGATACCTTGTTCTTCGAGGACAGACTCGTTGTTCCCAAAGGTGATCTCAGGAAGCTCATAATGGAAGAAGCTCATGACTCTCTCCTTTCCATTCATCATGGCAGTTCCAAGATGTACCAAGACCTCAAGCAGTCTTACTGGTGGACACGCATGAAAAGGGAGATTGCCCAATTCGTGAATGAATGTGATGTATGCAGAAGAGTGAAAGCAGAACATCAACGTCCAGCCGGTCTTCTCCAACCTCTTCCTATTCCTGAGTGGAAGTTCGACCACATTGAAATGGACTTCGTCACTGGTTTTCCTAAATCCAAGCGAGGCAATGATGCTATCTTTGTGGTGATTGACAAGCTTACCAAAGTTGCTCACTTTCTTCCAGTCAAAGAATCAATCAATGCAGCTCAACTTGCAGAGTTGTACACTTCCAGAATTGTGTCCCTTCATGGCATTCCTCAAGTGATATCCTCAGACCGTGGCAGCTTGTTCACATCAAAGTTCTGGGACTCCTTTCAGTCCGCCATGGGCACGAAGATCAGGTTCAGCACTGCCTTTCACCCTCAGACTAGTGGTCAAGTCGAGCGTGTGAATCAGATCCTTGAAGATATGCTCAGAGCCTGTGTCATCTCCTTCGGCATGAAATGGGAAGATTGTCTTCCATTTGCCGAATTCTCTTACAACAACAGCTTTCAAGCAAGTGCAGGCAAAGCACCGTTTGAAATTCTCTATGGCAGAAAGTGCCGTACCCCTCTCAACTGGTCTGAAACAGGCGAACGCCAACTTCTTGGCAATGATTTGATCTCTGAAGCCGAAGAAATGTGCAAAGTCATACGTGAGAATCTCAAGGCCGCTCAGTCGCGTCAGAAGAGTTACTATGACGGAAAGCATCGTGATTTGGCATTCGACATCGGTGATCATGTCTACCTCCGAGTTTCTCCGATGAAAGGAACCCAGAGATTCGGTATCAAAGGAAAGCTTGCTCCTAGATACGTCGGGCCTTTCAAAATTCTTGGCAAAAGAGGCGATCTAGCCTATCAGCTCGAGCTCCCTTCCAACTTTGCAAATGTTCATGATGTCTTCCATGTGTCTCAGCTTCGCAAATGCTTCAAGGCACCTGAGCGCATGATTCCGTTTGAGGAGATTGATCTTCAACAAGACCTTTCCTACCGAGAGCATCCAGTTGCAATTCTCGAAGAAACTGAACGCAAGACTCGCAACAAGACCATCAAGTTTCTGAAAGTCAAGTGGTCACATCACACAGACCGAGAAGCTACCTGGGAACGAGAAGATCATCTTCGTTCCGAGTACCCTTCCTTTTTCCAGTCCTAGATCTCGGGACGAGATCTTTTTGTAGTAGAGGAGAGTTTGTAATGCCCCGGATGTAATACTTTCCCTTTTGGGCTTATAATAAATCTCCGGCTTCATCTATTTCCATTTCGGGCTCTTTGTCTTTCGGGCTTTCGCCGTTTTGTTGTGTGAGTGTGTGGCATTCATTCATATCATGTAGACATGTGCATTGCATTGCTTTTGTGTTGTGGGTTGTTTCCGGTTCGTGACGTTTCTTCCCGTTGTCCGTTTCGTGTTCCGGAGCTCCCTCACGTGTCCGTGACGTCCCGTAGGCCTACTTTGTTGTTCGGGCGTTTTTCGTTACCGGTGTGCCGCGAGGTTGTGTTGTGTGTCGTTGTTTTGTTGTGTGCAACCCGCCTCTCAAATCTCGTCTCGTTTGGACTCCGTTGACTTTTCCCTCCGTTGTCCGTGTGGGTCCGAAGTGCCCTTACTTCGTGTCCCGAAAATACCCCTGTTGCATTCTTTTATCTCCGTCTGGTCCTTTTATTTCATCCTCGCGATCGGATCCGTTGGATCACGATCGTAGGGCTCCTAAACAACACTAGTCTCCAAACCCTAGTCTAAAACTGCTATAAATAGACCCCTAGTCTATTTGGCATGTCCCCTTCTTCTTCCTCCTTCCCTCTATCTTTTTTTCTTTTATTTCAGTCTCAGATCCCCAAAAAATCTCGGATCCCGAGGGATCCCGAGGGATCCATCGGATCCATCCGCCACCGCAGCTGCCGGCTGGCTCGAACCGTCGAGCAGCGCGACCGGAGTCAACGCCAGCCGCCGCTCGGCCTCGTTCCCTCCGCCCCAGCCGATCGCTTCCGCGCCACTTGGGCCGTACAGATCGACCGCGCCGGCTCCCAGCCTCGATCGCCAGCCGATCCCGTGGACCACATCACCGTCCCGTCGGTGGGCCGGCCTGGTTCCCGCTCCGCGCCACCTCCCGCCCGCCAGCTGGGGGCCTCCGAGCGCCGGGGGGCTCGTTCGCCGCCGCCGGGCCTCTCCGCGGCTGGGCCGTACACCGCCTCCCAGGCCCAGCGCGCCACCCCGCAGGCCGCCGCTTCCCCGCGTTCGCCTCAGCTACGGGCCGCGCCCAGCGCCGCGGTGGGCCGCCGCCGCGCCACTGTTCCTCTGCGGGCCGCCGCACTGTAGCCGCGCCGGGCCCGACTTCGTTTTTTTTTCGTTTCAGATCCAGATCTGAGGTCTATCTCTAAACCCTAAGTCCCTGATCTGTTATCTGAGAGTGCTAACTTTGACTTGCTGTATCTTTTTACCTGTTACTCCGTTTTGCGCGTGTAGCATGTCCAGATGTTCGTGGAGATGCCCTCTACGTTTTACCTGTTGTAGTCATGCATGTTAGATGTCATCTTGACACATGTTTTGCTGTTACAAGAGTGTATGATGATATAAACTGCTGTTATGTGTTATTTTCATGCCACCTTTGACTTGTGATAACTTTTAGCTCGTTTGTCCAAACGATGCAAATGACATGTCCACGTGTTCGTCTTGCCACGAACTACGTGTTGTGTGTGATAGGTTGCATGGTAGATGTTTTGTTTCCTTGTTATCATCGTTGCAAGAAGCCATGTTCACATGTTGTGTTTTCACTTGTATTGAAATGCCATCTTGTTGAGCTCGTTGTAATCGGTGTGTTCACCACATTGATGCATGCTTGTGTGTTTCGGGATCACCGTCATATGTATTTTGATGAGGTGCTTACCCTTTGCCATGTTTAGTTTCGAGGTGTCTTAAACATGCTCTTTTGTGTGCTATGATGATGTTGCTGTTTTAGGACTTAGTGAAATTTCACTAAGTCTGAAATCTGTAACGTTCCGATGCCATGTTCGTGTGATGTTGTAGGACAAAGCATGATAGTTTTGGGGTGGATTTTGATTGTTCCATGAAGTATATATTGTTGTCTTTCCATCCATGTCCTCACATGTCCATTTGAGTGGCTGTAGCATGTTTATCTTTTGCTCCAAACTTTCAATAAAATTCTGCTGCCAGAATTTTATTTCAAAGTTCAATATGTCCAAGATCATTGCTTTTGATCCGTGACTCCGTTGGGGGTGCACTTTGGACCTAGTTGCTGTACATTATGTCTAGTTTATGTTCAAGTCCTTTGCCATGCTTTTTGGGTGCTGTAGTTTAATTATTTTGTGCTCCCAAGATGCTATGTTGCTGTAATTTGCAGTTTTCGCTCAAATCTTGTTTCGGGCATAACTTTTAGCCCGTAACTCCGATTTCAGCGAATCTTATATCAAACTTGGGTGATTTTCTGTGTAGATTAATAATATCAGGTTGTTATATTGTTTTGAGGTGTTTTGCTTGAGTGATGTTTTACGTGCTCCTTGTGCATCACTAGTGCATCCATCATGCATACATGTTTTTCGAGTGCGCATTGCATCGTGTTGATTGGTGCTTGGTGTGTTTGTCTTGTTTAGACCCGGAAGTTGAGCACGAGTTTTCCAACGAGGTTGAGCACGAGGTTTCCAACGAGTTTGAGCACGAGGACCCTTCTTTCGATCCGAACTTCTTCTCTTCAGGCAAGATGACCGAACCCCGATAACATTACTATCTTTGTCTATTGCTAGTAGTCTCGATCTATAGTTTTGCCTCGATGCCCATGTTCTTCTTGTCAGCCTCCTACTTGTAACCAAATGCCATGTTTAACCACCTTACCTATGCAAACCGTTGCTTGGCTAAGTACGCTTCGCTCAGCCCTTCTTATAGCGTTGCTAGTTGCAGGTGAAGCGAAGATGCTTGCTCCATGTTGAAGTTTGGTTGGGTTATATCACACTATATAAATGCTTTAAATGAAATCACCTATATATTGGCAAGGGTGGAAGGCTAAGCCTTTTGCTTGGTGTTTTGTTCCACTCATGCCGTTAGGATCCGTATAAGCCGGTTTTATGTTCCTTGATTATGCGTTCCTAACACGGTTGGGGTGTATGGGACCCCCTCGATAAACCGCTATGTGCTAAGTCTTTTCCAGCAAGTCCCAACATTGGTACTATTTGCCTAATAACAAACTAAACTTGCATAGGGAGTTATAAACCCTTTTCTTAATCAACAACCCCGGGCCAGTGCTCCACATGAGTGTTGGTCCGAAACGGGGGTTACGCGGGGCCACCTCGAGGAAACTCAAGGTTTGGTAAAAACCCGTGGGATCGCCCATCCGGTCGTGTCCTGAGACCTAGATACGCGCGGCTACGATCAGGGTGTCGACACGCCGGGAGGATTTGCTGGATTAGCCTTACCTTAGTTCGGTTTAACTTGAGCACGGGATTCCGAGAATACTCGGGTCTTCCCACTTTGGAGTTGCGACTCCGCGGATCGTGGGCTTGTAATGGGTCAAGTTGGAACACCCCTGCAGGGTTTGAACTTTCGAAAGCCGTGCCCGCGGTTATGTGGCAGATGGGAGCTTGTTAATTCCGGTTGTAGATAACTTGACACAATGATACTAATACACTACCAGCGTGTGTTCCGTGACTGTCAATTTCCGAATCGGGATTCGGGAGTTGAACACGGAGGGGTTATGTTTGTGAGCTTGTAGCTAGGATCACTTCGTGATCACTTCTTGCCGATGCCTTCTCTTCTCGCTCTCACTTGCGTAAGTTAGTGCTAGATGCTGCTGCAGACTCTTTGTTGTTCCTTCACCTCATTTCTTTCTTCAGCCTTTCCTCACCTAAAGGCTTTGATAGTTCTGTTACCCGGGAACGGGATTGCTGAGTCCTCTGTGGCTCACAGTTACTTCACACACCAGATGCAGGTCCAGCTGTGAGCTATCCAGGTGATGGCACCGAGCTGGATTGGGAGTACGACGAGGAGCGTAGTCGTTACTACGTGCGCTACCCGGACGATCAGTAGTGGAGTCTCTTACTAGGATTCGATCCGCCTGTGGTTGTTTTATTCATCTGAGTTTGGTACTTTGACATTTGGCTTTTGCCCTTAGAGGGTTGTAGTGATCTTATTGTATGATGTTTGAGACTTGTACTGTTATTCTGTGACGTGGCGATTGTAAGCCAACTATTTTCAGTTTACTATCCCTCTTTTACATGAGTTGTGCAAAGATTACCAAACTTGAGATCATTCTAGGATGGACTTATGCCTTTAAGTCGTGCCTCGACACGTAGGAGGTATAATTCCATCCTGGGCATTACAGAACGTCCCACCTTTGGGGATGAAACGATATCCATTGCTTCTTATTGCTTTCAAAAAAAATTCTTGTGTCAACACAGAACAACATGAGTGTTGTGTGAATTTTTGTGATTTTTCGAGGATCGTTTGGACATTTTTATGCATTAACTGAGTTTTCAATGCATTTATGTACATAACTCAAATTTGAACTACATGCACATGCTCCAGTGCATATAAATTGGTTGAAAAATAAAATATGTGTCCTTGATTGCATGCTTAGGTCCCATGCAAGAAATGGGAATGAATTTCAAACACCAGGGCACCGTTGATTGCCGGCAAAACATTGAGATGCCTATTTTTTAAAATTCAAGTAAATCCAAAATTCTGTTAACCATTCATGTGACACCACGTGTCTTTGTTTTAATGACTGTAGAAGGTGCCGTGCAGACAGCTGCTTGACCTTGACTGAATGGGAGGCGTGCGAGCCTCGTCCAGTGCGCAGGCTGACCAAGAGGCGTGCAAGCTATGCTCGAGTGTGTAGGCTCATCGGGAAGCATGCGAGCTGTACGCTATGTAGGCTCACTATGAAGCGAGCCCTTTGACTTCCATGGCCGCCCGCCTTTCTCGCATCCTCTCCATCCCTGTTTAATTTGCTTTTTTAATATAAAACACTCATCACAAACGTTTTAGTTAGAACACCCGTATGCAAACCGACAGCTTCCCCAGGAAGCCAAGAGAAAATGTGCCGAGCAGGATTTCTGCAGCTCTTGATCGCAAATGTTTTAGATAGAACACCCGTATGCCAAGTGAGAGCAGCGCATGATTTGTGCATCCCTTCAACGCAAACGGTTGTATTGGATGACCCGTGTGCAACCACGTACAAACAATTTGGCAAGATTTGCCAATCCTTGTAACACTACGATTTGTCAAAATATGAAGCTAAAAATCACTAGCAGTATCTAATTTTTGCAACTAAAATTCAGTAATTAACCATAGATTTCATTCATAGATTAAGCAATCGTTCTTAATTTATACAAACAGTTCAACTCGACAGCTGAACCAACCAAACTTTTCCCCAATTGTTGCCAACCATGTACTGAAATAGCTAGTTCAACTATATATACTAGCTAATTTTAAGTATGTTGTACAGTTCCACCACATCTATAGTCAGAGGAACTGAACAAAATAGCCCCTAAATACTACTACGACTACTGCGGAGGGGCTTTGTACTACTTCCGGCTGCCTCTCCTCTACTGAGCGTGCTCAGTAAGAGGTGGAGGAGTAGGAGCCTACCGACGAGCTGGGCAACCGCAATGTGGTGCCTGCCGCTAATGCAGCTTCAGCGACAGTCACCTCGAACGCCCTCTGCCGCTCCAGACGACCCCTCTCGAAGCAGTGGTTCTCCTTGTAGACCTCCTGATTCCTCGCCTCTGAGGCGGCGTGTGCCGCGGCCATTGCGGCAGTAAGGCTCTTTACATGCTCGACGAGGCGCTCCTCGTCCTCCCGCAGGAACTCGGTGTAGCGTGCATGGTCGATGTCGCACGTGCGGGCATCCACCCCCGCCTCCCGCCTTCGGTCGGCGGTGGCGGAGCGGGTGATGACCCCGGCGGTCGACGGTGGGCTAGCGGCCATGGTGGCCGACGATGGGGTGGCGGCCACGACCACCACCTCCCGCCTTTGGGCCACGGTGGCGGAGCGGGTGATGCCCACAGTGGTCGACAGTTGGGTGGCGGCCATGACAGCCATCTCCGGCCTTCGGGCCGCGGCGGTGGAGCGGGTGATGGCCCTGGCTTTCGACGGTGGTGTGGCGGCAACGGCGACCGGCAGCAGCTCCCGACAGGCACTGGCGGCGGAGCGTGTGGTGGGTGTTCCGCGCACACCCAATAGGGACGCCACGCGCACTACACTACGTCGGGGACTGTGCCGCCGTCGCAGTGTAGCCTCCCGGCTGGAGCTGTCCTCTGATGACGGCGGAGTGGCTGAGTGACGATGGCGGACCGGTGCCATTGGCGAATGTGGGAGAAGCAGACGAGATAAGCTACAGGGATGGAGGGGAAATTGCGACGCAGGACTCGCCGGCCGTGAGGGTTTTTATAGCAGGCCGGTAAGCATTGGGATTTTGGGGGGATTTCACCGAGTCGGACGGGAAGCTTGTGCGGGAACCTGCGAGGTTGCGCGGGAACGGGCTCACCGACGATTCATTGGCGCCACCGTTTGGCAAAAAGAACACCCCCGCGCATTGCGCAAGTTTGCGCCGTAAGCCGTCTGTGGCAGCGAAGTGACAAGACGTGCGAGAGGAGGACGAAAGGCTGATACATCCATTTTGCATCATGCTTATATGTTGATATTTATTGCATTATGGGTTGTTCTTACATGTTTTGTCACAATACTTATGCCTTTTCTCTCTTATTTTACAAGGTTCACATGAAGAGGGAGAATGCCGGCAGCTAGAATTCTGGGCTGGAAAAGGAGCAAACTCTGGAAACCTATTCTGCACAACTCCAAAAGCCCTAAAACTCAACAGAACATCGTTTCAGAAAATATAAAAAATATCTGGCAAAAGAAGTCCATGAGGGGGGCCACCGGCTGCCACAAGGGTGGGGGGCGCGCCCCACTTCCCAGGGCGCGCTCCCCTGCCTCGTGGGCCAGCCGGAAGGCCCCCGATGCCCATCTTCTCCTATATGAGGTGTTTTGACCTGGAAAAAATCATAAGGAAGCTTTCGGGACTAGACGCCGCCGTCTCGAGGTGGAACCGAGGCGGAAACCAATCTAGGGCTCCGGCAGAGCTGTTCTGCCGGGGGTACTTCTCTCCGGGAGGGGGAAATCATCACCACTGTCATCACCAACAACTCTCCCATCTTGGGGAGGGCTATCTTCATCAACATCTTCACCAACACCATCTCCTCCCAAACCCTAGTTCATCTCTTGTATCCAATCTTTGTACCCAAACCTCAGATTGGTACCTGTGGGTTGCTAGTAGTGTTGATTACTCCTTGTATTTGATGCTAGTTAGTTTATTTGGTGGAAGATCATATGTTCAGATCCATTATGCATATTAATACCCCTCTGATCATGAACAATATTATGTCTTGTGAGTAGTTACTTTTGTTCCTGGGGACAAGGGAGAAGTCTTGCTATTAGTAGTCATATGAATTTGGTCTTCGTTCGATATTTTGATGAGATGTATGTTGTCTCTCCTCTAGTGGTGTCATGTGAACGTCGACTACATGACACTTCACCATTATTTGGGCCCAAAGGAAGGCATTGGGAAGTAATAAGTAGATGATGGGTTGCTAGAGTGACAGAAGCTTAAACCCTAGTTTATGTGTTGCTTCGTAAGGGGCTGATTTGGATCCATATGTTTCAGGCTATGGTTAGGTTTACCTTAATACTTCTTTTGTAGTTGCGGATGCTTGCATTAAAGTTTAATCATAAGTGGGAGGCTTGTCCAAGTAAGGGCAGCACCCAAGCACCGGTCCACCCACATACCAAATTATCAAAGTGTCGGTGTACAAAAAGAGGGGTACACTTTTTGTACCCCTATAACTGTGCACGGGCAGTCTGAGCCACGGACACCACCACACCAAGCATGGCGAGGGAGGTGAGCTAGGGTAAGACCGAAGCTCGATGGAACTGGAGCAACACCAAGAACAAGACCACAAAGAGCAAAGGGACGTAGCGGGATCCCCAGGCAAGATCCTTGCCGGGAGCCTGTTTTAGCAGCCCCGACAAGATCCTTGCCAGGGCCGGCTTTAGCTCCCCCGGCAAGGCCCTTGCCGCGGCAACTCGCCCCGCGTCCACGGAGCGGATCACCCTTGAGTCCACTGCCCCCATGGGGCGAGGATTCGGGAGGCATCCCCGTAGTGGCATGCAGATCTTTGTGAAGACATTCAAGTTCAGATACACACTGAGAACACGACAACCCTTGGCAGGATTCCAGCCAAGGAGGACCACAAGACCTCCGGCAAGCACCTTGTCGGGGATGAAAGCAGGCGCCGCGGCAAGACCCTTGCCGAGGCCCCAGCAAGGCCCTTGCCGAGGACACCCGCAGGGCCACCATCAGGCCCGCACCAACTGAGTTTCCACCACCCCATGCAGCTGCCGACCCAACCAGCTGGGCAGGCACGTGCGTGGCAACATGCATATCTTCGTGAAGACCCACCATTGCACCACCTCAGCTGCCTGCCTGCCTACATGGCGTCTCAGGCATCGCTGGCCAGGGCGCGTGTCAACAAAAGAAGGAGCGGCGACGGACAAGATGGACGTCTCCCCTCGTCCCCGATAAAGCGAGGACACCTAAGCTAGGTGCATTAAATGCACCTTGTCATGTAATGCGAGGGATAACCTCGCATCACTGTACCCTTTCCACCTCCTGTGTGCCACTGTGGCAACCCCTTTTCCCTATAAAAGGAGGCCCGAGGCGACCAGGAGAAGGATTCGGATTTTTAGAACTCCTCACGATTCGGCTTTTTAGAACTCCTCATGACTCGGCTTTTGGAGCTCCTCACGCCCCATAGCTAGCTGAAGAACACAAACATATAATCCACCAAAGCAGGAGTAGGGTTTTACGCATCCTCGCGGCCCGAACCTGGGTAAAGGAACCGTGTGCTAACTGTTAGATCCGCTCTTCTCTCAACCCTGCGCCCCGCAACCGTAGTAGGGATTCTTGTGATCCCATAGGTGTCGATCCAAATACACCGACATCTTTGGCGCGCCAGGTAGGGGGGAGCAGTTGTGAGAATCAGCTTTAGCAGTTAGTTCGACGCTCCTTCATCATCATGGCGCCCAAGAAGAAGACGACGGTGGCGGTTGGCCAGTCGGAAGCCGGACAGCCCGTCCCGATGCGGGCGAGCAGCGGACCGGTCGCGGAAAGGACCCGAGGCGCTGCTCGCGAACACCAACGTTATCCCAGCAGCCGGAGTTTGGGAGGTGGCGATGTTTGTGCGCCTGGTAACGGGCCACACTCCGCCAGTTCCAAAGATGGAGCCAGGCCCTCCGCGAGTGGCGTGGGGCCTTCCAAGGTCGCTGTCGCATCACCCGAAGTGGACGCAAGGGCCTCCAGGACTCCCACGCCGGCGCCCGCAGCGCGCTCCTCCCAAGTAGCGCGCGACGAGCGGCGTCATCACACCGAAGATCTCGGGCGTCGCCACGGGAAGAGCCCCGAGCGCCACTCCCGGGATGTAGAAGACCTGCCCGCCCACTGGAGCGTTGGTGGAAACGGCATGCGACCGCTGGATCGTGATGGAGCTCCTCCTGACACGGTCAGGGGTCGAAGCGCGTCGCGGTCCGCGCAGGTTTCGCTACCGCTAACCCCAGTCGAAGCCCTGGCGCGTGCGCGCAGTTGCTCCTCGACTTTCCTCCTATTACGGGGAAACTCGACGAATGGAGAGCCACCATCCGAAGCCTTGTCGCAGTCGCCAACAAGGATGAACCAAATCCAGCGGAGCTCCCAGGTCGACGCTCCGATGGAGTCCCACGCACCGGTGGCAGGGGGACCGGCAGCCATGGCCACGGTGCATTCGCCTCCTCCTCGCCCGGTACCGCGTGTGTCGACTCATCGGGACATCACGGGTGACGCCATCTCCATAGCGTCGTCCGACCCACGGACCCACGGCGACCAGCGTCAAGTTCTTCAGGAGTGAGCTCATGAAGACGCTCGAACCACCATCGAGCGCCGGCGCGGAGCGCGCCACCAGTCAGACAGGCGAGCGGGGCCTGCTATGGACCACCCAGCACAGGAGAGCCCTGGAGGTCTACCTGACGAGGTAGGTTGTCCGGCTTTTACCCGTGAGCTGCGGCAGTTCCAGTGGCCCTCTCACCGCACCTTCAAGCCTGACGTTGGCGAGAAGTACAACGGCAAGACCCACCCATCGGAGTTCCTCAGCATCTACACCATCGCGATGCAAGCTGCCGGAGCTCGCGACGATAAGGTGCTTGCGAACTACTTTCCATTGGCTCTTAAACCCAACGCCATGTCAGGGTTGATGCACTTGCCGGTAGACTCTATTTCCTCCTGGTCGGATTTGTGCCATGAGTCCGTTGGCGCCTTTACTGGAGGTCACCAAGCCCATGGCCAAGCAAGTGACCTGCACGTCATACCCCAGAAGGAAGGTGAGAGTTTGCGCAAGTACATACGAAGGTTCAGCAGGGTACAGTACAATATCCCCGATGTTCACCCTGCCGCCATCATCAGCGCATTCCATCAGAACGTGCGTAACCGCAAGATGCGTGAAGAACTGGCGATGACCAAGGTGAAAGATGTGGCAGAACTCTATGTTCTTGCTGACAGATGTGCTCGAGCTGAAGAGGGAAGGAAGTACCCCGGCGAAGATGCCGGCGCGGAAACCGACTCTTCAAATGACGATACTACCGCCCCAGCAAAGAAAGGCCGGCACCGCAACAGGAAGCGCAAGGGTAAAGCCGTGCTTGCCGTCGAGGGATCTGATGACACCGGCTCCGCCAAGAAAACCAAGGCGGGTGACCCCGGCAAGGAAATTGGGTGTGTCGCCTGCCGGGCCTTGGCGGTTGTCGAGAAGCCAGGAAACTCCGGCAAGCGATACTGCAAGATCCATCGCACCAAGGTCCATGATCTCCAGGACTGCCGGCAGGTTGAGCTCCTTGATGAGAAGCAGAGGGCTGAATATGAGAGGCGGGACAAGGAGAAGGGCCAGGATGGTGCTGAAGGGTCCGGCAAGAAGCGTGACGGCCAAGCAGGCCGTCGCGTCAAGGATAAACAGCAAGAGAGGCCCGCCCAGGGCCGTGACAGAAGGCCCGAAGACGATGATCACGAGGAGGACGACGAGTCCGGCGACCAAGAATTTCAGAAGGCTACGGAGGCCATGTGCGTCGATGACGGCGCCTCGCTGCATACTTCTCACCGCCAACTTAAATAGTGGGCGCGTGAGATTACAGCGGCGGAGCCGTCGTCCAGTGCCCAAAAGCCGCTGAAATGGTCCAGCACACCTATCATTTTTGACGCTGAGGATCACCCTGATCGCACTACTGCGGCCGGGTGCTTGCCATTGTTGGTTTCACCGACAATACGCAACCTCAAGGTGACAAAGATGCTAGTCGATGGCGGGGCCGGTCTAAACCTACTCTAGCCTACCGTGATCGACAAGCTGCAAGTTCCTGACGGAGACCTCGAAGAGACGGGTACGTTCCAGGGGGTCAACCCGGGGAGAAGCCAACCAAAGGGGAAAGTCACGCCGCCCGTGACTTTTGGGAGTGATCTGAACTACAGGACAGAGAGGATCGTGTTCGATGTTGCCAAGATCCCCTTGCCTTACAACGGGATCCTTGGCCGCCCAGCGCTGGCCAAGTTCATGGTAGCATCACACTACGCCTACAACACCCTAAAGATGCCAGGACCTGTGACGATCATCACCATCCCCTCCGATAAGAAAGATGCGCTGATCTGCGCCGACCAACTATACCAGCAAGCGGTTGCAGCAGCTGCCGCCACGAGGGAACTTGCTCCTGCCGCTGGAGCCCTGGGAGGAAAGAAGAAGAAGACCGGTGAGACCTCGGGCACCCACTCCGGCAAGCGCATCTCCTCGGAGTGTTGTGCTCCCGTCGAGGACGTGCCAGAGAGCTCCACCGGCAAGAAGAAGACCGGTGAGACCTCGGACACCCACTCCGGCAAGCGCACCTCTTCGGAGTGTCGCGCTCCCGTCGAGGATGTGCCAGAGAGCTCCACCGGCAGAAACAAGAGGTCCAGGGCCACACCGCCGGGAACCAAGAAGGTTTCCGTCAAGGAGGATGGCACGGGAGGGGCTTTCACCATAAGCTCCACCCTTGATGAGAAATAGGAAGACGCGCTCGTCACCTTCCTGCGGGCGAATGTCGACGTGTTTGCATGGCAATCATCCGACATCCCCGGCGTTCCCAGGGAGGTGATTGAGCACCACCTTGCTGTCTATCCTCATGCGCGGCCCATCAAGCAGAAGGTCAGGAAGAAAGCTTTGGAACGACAAGAGTTCATCACAGAGGAGATCCGGAAATTGGAAGCAGCGGGTTTGGTAAGAGGAGTGCTCCATCCAACGTGGTTTGCCAATCCAGTGGTAGTGCGCAAGGCAAATGGGAAGTGGAGGCTGTGTATTGATTACACAGATATCAATAAAGCTTGTCCCAAGGACCCCTTCCCGTTGTCGCGCATCGAACAGATTGTTGACTCCGCGGCTGGGTGTGACTTGTTGTCATTCCTCGATGCCTACTCTGGCTACCATGAGATCTTCATGGCAAGAGAAGACGAAGAGAAGACAACATTCATCACCCCATGTGGTACGTACTGTTTCGTACGAATGCCTTTCGGGTTCAAGAGTGCTGGCTCGACGTTTGCAAGGCCAGTCCAGATTGGTTTTGAACCCCAGCTCCATAGAAATATGGAGGCTTATATGGATGATATAATGGTCAAAACCAAGAACAGGGCAACCCTTATACCGGATTTGCAAGAAACATTTGTAAACCTACGCAAGATCAACCTCAAGCTGAACCCTGAGAAGTGCGTCTTCGGCGTCCCGTCCGGCAAGCTTCTTGGGTTCTTTGTGTCACAACGTGGGATAGAAGCCAATCCGGACAAGATCAAGGCCATAGAACAGATTGAAGCACCCAAATGGGTCAAGGATGTGCGTCGGCTTGCCGGTTGCGTTGCCGCCATGAGCAGATTCATTTCGAAGTCTGCCGAGCGCACCCTTCCCTTTTTCAAGATTTTGAAAAAGGCGGGCCCAATGGAATGGACGCCAGAAGGCGAAGCAGCATTGCAAGACTTGAAGAGGTATCTTTCCTCCACGCCGACACTAGTTGCGCCTAGGACACAAGAACCGTTGCTGCTATATTTGGCGGCAACAAACCAGGTGGTCAACGCCGCACTAGTGGCGCAGAGCGAAATTGATGACGTGGTGATAGCAGCGACAGAGCCTGGTGCCACTGGTGCAGAGACGACATGGCCGGTTGGAGTGCAGCCAAGGAAGAAGATGATGTAGCACCCGGTCTACTTTGTTAGCTCCCTCTTGCAGGGGGCTAGATCAAGGTACTTCGGTGTGCAGAAATTGCTCTTCGGCCTTCTTATTGCCTCGAGGAAGCTGCGTCACTACTTCCAGGCGCACAAGATCACTGTCGTCACTCGCCTCCCTCTACAACGGATATTGCACAATCCAGATGCAATGGGAAGGATTGTAGAGTGGGCCCTGGAGCTGTCCAGCTTTGGCCTTAAGTTTGAAAGTACCTCGACGATTCAAAGCCGAGTCATGGCGGAGTTCGTTGCAGAATGGACCGCGATGCCTGACGAAGAAGTCCAGGAAACTGCTCTCCCCGGCAAAGAGGCGAGTTGCAACTGGATCATGTACTTTGATGGAGCTTTCTCCTTACAAGGCGCCGGGGCTGGCATACTGCTGGTCGCGCCCACTGGAGAGCACCTCAAGTACGTGGTCCAGATGCACTTCCCCAGGGTGGTATCAACGAACAATACTGCTGAGTACGAGGGGCTGCTTGCTGGTCTTAGGATTGCGGCAGACCTCGGAATCAAGAAACTCATCGTCAGGGATGATTCACAGCTTGTCGTCAAACAAGTCAACAAGGATTACCAGAGCCCATTGATCAAGGCCTACGTCGATGAAGTGAGAAAGTTGGAAGAGCGCTTTGATGGTATACAGGCGGGGCACGTTCCCCGAGCGGAGAACGACATCGCCGATTACCTGTCGAAGCGCGCTGCCCTCAAGTTACCTGTGGAACCAGGTACCTTCATGCTTCAGCTCTCTCAGCCATCCGTTGATCCATCAACAGAGCAGAACAAGAGGAGGAAATCAGGGCCCGGCAAGTACTTTCCCGCCGAGCTCCCCGGAGCCGCCGGCAAGGATGTTGCCGAAGACACTGAACCCGCCACTGGACGGCTAGCTCCGGCGGAGCGTCAAGCTCTTGCCGTCATGACAGCCGCTCCCATGGCGGAGGAAATGCCTTTAGTCCTCGCCGTCGAGCCCTAGGCTCCAGCGTGGGCACAGCATACCGTACGATTCCTCCAGACTGGGGAACTTCCTAAGGAGCAGGAAGAAGCGGAGAAAGTAGCCCGTCGGTCTGCTATGTACCAGTTCGTTGATGACGTCCTATACAGAAAGAGACCGAGCGGCGTGAAATTGAAGTGCATCCCTCGAGAGGAAGGACTGGGGCTGTTGGCGGAGATACATGGAGGCATATGTGGATCCCACATAGGGTCAAGAGCCCTTGCCGGCAAGGCATTCCGGCAAGGCTTCTTCTGGCCCACTGCCCTCCAGGATGCGACGGCACTGGTCACCAGGTGTGAAGCGTGCCAGTTTCATTCAAAGAAGCTTCATCAACCAGCTCAAGCCCTTCAAACCATTATTCCTCTCTCCTGGCCCTTCTCGGTCTGGGGGCTCGACATACTGGGCCCTTTCCCCCGCGCTGTTGGGGGCTTTGAGTACTTGTACGTTGCAATCGACAAGTTCACAAAGTGGCCGGAGGTGGTGGCAGTGAGGAAGGTCAGAGCTCTGTCAGCCGTCAAGTTCTTCAAGGGACTAGTGTGCCATTTTGGTGTACCCAACAGGGTCATCACCGACAATGGCACGCAGTTCACAAGCCGCACCTTCATGCAATATACCCAAGACCTCGGCGGCAAAGTCTGTTTCGCTTCCGTTGCTCACCCCCGAAGCAATGGTCAAGCTGAGAGGGCAAACGCTGAAGTGTTGCGAGGCCTAAGGACAAAGACCTTTGACAGGCTGCACAAGAGTGGAAGGCGCTGGATCAATGAGTTATCGGCGGTTCTTTGGTCGATTAGAACGACGCTAAATCGAGCCATCGGTCAGACACCCTTTGCCCTGATATATGGGGCAGAAGCAGTTCTCCCCACTGAACTCATATACGGGTCACCTCGAGTGCTCGCTTATGATGAGCTTGAGCAAGAGCAACTGCGGCAAGATGACGCAATGCTCCTTGAGGAAGATCGTCTTCGGTCGGCTGTGAGAGCAGAACGCTACCAGCAAGCCTTGCGCCACTACCATAGCCGCAAGGTCCATGCCCGAAGCTTTGAGGAAGGCGACCTTGTTCTTCGGCGCGTTCAATTAGCCAAGAATACAAACAAGTTGACGCTGAACTGGGAAGGCCCTTATCGGGTAATACGAGTCACCAGGCCTGGCGCAGTCCGCCTGGAGACCGAAAATGCCATTCCGGTGTGCAATTCCTGGAATATTGAGCATCTTCGCAAGTTTAACCCATAAGGCGCGGCTTGCCGGGCCCCCCGGCAAGCCACCCTTTTGTACAAGCCTTGCCGGCAAGGCATGTAACCCTTTGTACAAAGCCAGGCGCAGACCCTGAGCATAAATAAATGAAGCGATGGCGCCCTAAGTTATAGCATGCATGCTGAGTCGAGTCTCGTCCTTGGTTAGGGTTGATAGTGCTTAGAGGTGGCTAACCCCTAGCTTAGAGGTCGAGTTTGCATCTCTTTGTCTTTCCTCTATCTCCTTTGGTTCACAGGACGCACAGATATCCTTGCCGAAGCCACTTGGGAAGATGAAAGAGGAACAGACTAGCACCTAGGCCCCAGCAAGCCAGTGTTGTCGGGGGCTACAAGAGCAAAGATTCACCCACGGCAAACCAGGGTTGCCAGGGGCTGCAGCTTCAGATAAGTTCTTCATCCCTTATCATGCATTCCATTATGGACTGAGGTATGTGAAACCTCGTTCTTTTCCTTAAGCTACCGTGCTCCCATAACTCTAGGCCCTAGGGCTTGTTCCTGGGACTAAGTTTGGTCGTAGTCGCGGCGGCAAAAGGATAAAATGAGGAGCCCAAGCCCACTTCATCCCTGCCTCCGCCAAAGGCATGAGAAAGTTCGAGCGAAGTAGGGAGACGGCAAGCCTATTGCCGGGCGAGAAAGTGTTTATCTTAAAAGATATCAAGGATTTATTCCTTGTCGTGGGTTTCACCCACAAGCAAATGACCCGGCAAACATCCCTTTTTCATTAAAAACATTCCATTCAGGTACAGTCCGTAGGGAATGAAAAACATGAACAAGGGGATTACAAGTTCTAAATTTAACAGATGCCCGAAGGCTTACAAACTAAAAAGAGATAAGATGCCCGTAATGCCTTTCTTGTCCCTCTCCTCAGGAGGTATGTCAAGGAGGCGAGGAGGGCAAAAGGAGCGCCTAGGCGAGCTACGGGTGGCAGAAGACACCAAGAGGGCATCTTGGTGGCCGCCCAAAGGCTGGATGGTGATGGCAGCGCCGGGAGCAAAGCTCGAAGACGAGGCGGCAGGACATCAGTACGCGTCGAAGGCGTCGGTGCCCGCGTACTCCGACATGACGACCTTGCTGCCTGCATTCTTCCTCTTCCTCTTCCGCAGCCTTCCTACGCCAGCCGCTGATAACCCTCAACCGTAAGGGATCGAGATAGTCTTCGCGGGTAAGAATAACCCAATTTATTGATTCGACACACGGGGAGCCAAAGAGTATTTATAAGCTTTAACAGTTGAGTTGTCAATTCAACCACACCTGAAATATACTAACTTGCAACAAAAGATAAGTGGTAACAGTGATATGATAGTGATGATAGTAATAGTAAAAGTAAACAGCAAAAGTAAATACCAGTAGTAAATGGCAGAAGTAGCAACTAGTGACAGGCAAGGTTTAAAATAATGTAGGCTAGGGAGATGGATGGTTGGGCGCTGCATGGATGAGATAGATTCTAACTTGGGGCACGGCACATGGAAAAGTAATGATCATCTAGGCAAATATCAAACATTAGGCATGTATCCCGTAGGTAGTTGTACGTGCTTGCAATAAGAACTTGCACAACATCTTTTGTCCTACCATCCCGCTACGAACGGGGCCAAAAGGAACTAATGGATATTAAGGTGCTCCTATCAAAGAGCACCGGAACAAAGCAATGAACTCAATGGATACATGTAATCCTCAAACTACGGGCCATCCCCTTTGGTGTCCCAAGCTGTCACTTTTGGGATCGCCGGTTCCGAACCGTAACAGGTGCATACAACTCATAGATAGGATCAAGAACACAAATATATTCATGCAAACACATATGGTTCAGATCTGAAAT
The DNA here is from genome assembly GCA_902687465.1 of Secale cereale. Lineage (NCBI taxonomy): Eukaryota > Viridiplantae > Streptophyta > Magnoliopsida > Poales > Poaceae > Secale > Secale cereale. The sequence continues at coordinate 145,827,555 of LR738712.1, read as the reverse complement.
CATGGCACTCGGGCCCTAAGTGTCAAGCATTAAGAATAACAAGTTGTAGCAAAGATGATAAACACCATACTAGATGATAGGCAACATGCCCCCAACAATCTGACGAACTATTACATGATCTAACTCATCCAATCCCTACCATCCCCTTCGCCTACAGCAAGGGAATTACTCACACATGAAGGGGGAAGTCATGGAGGGATGATGGACTGGTGATGATGATGACGATGGCGACGATCTCCCCTCTCCGGAGGCCAAATCAGCCTCCAGATTAGCCCTCCCGAAGAAGAACAGAGGGTGACGGCGGCTCCACGACGAAAAACAGCGAAAGAACTTCCGATCTGGGGTTTCTGCGTCGGGAGAAAAAATACGGGCTAAAGTAGGGCACCAGAGGGTGTGGGCCCCACCCAGGAGCCCCCCCGGCGCGGCCCAGGGGGGGGGCGCGCCCACAGGGCGCCTGGGCACCCCCTGGCCCCCCTTTGGCCCCACTTCTGGCATTTGGTTTCCTCGGGTGCGTGGATTTTTCGTGGATTTTTCTGAGATGCTTAAAAATCCGTTTTCCTACACACAAATAAACCATACAGGCAGCTCTGCTGAAAACAGTGTCAGTCCGGGTTAGTTTAGTCCAAATCATGCAAGAATGAGGTCAAAACAATATCAAAAGTGTTTGGAAAAGTAGATACGTTTGAGACGTATCAACTCCCCCAAGCTTAGCATATTGCTTGTCCTCAAGCAATTCAGTTCAACGAACTGGACGCGACAAAGAAAACTTTGACAAACTATTTTGCTTCATTAGATGTATATAAGCATGTACTACGAAAAGAGTTCAGCAAGTATTAAAACAGTACTTATGAGAACAATGCAAGGAGCAATCCTTCTTTCAAGTGACCAGTCACAAATAATTAAGAGTAAACAATATATTACCGAAAATCAAGACAAGATCACATTGCACATAGTTTGAGCATATTAAGGTGGTATCTCGCTAGCCTCCATGAGTGAAGCAAAACATAAATGTAGAGACTCCTCCAGAGTTTTAAAGGAGACTAGAACTAAGAATTTCAGAATAAATCATATCACAAGTATGCAGAAGACAATGTAATACTTTGGGACAATGCACATTACACTCAGAATGACAATTATGCTCTCCTAGTCAGTGCTTTGAAGAAAGAAGATGAGACTCTCGAACCGTGGCTTTTATTGGCAAAGTTGAAAACCCGTGATCGGAAACAAAAACTAAACATGTACCAGAGCTCTTGGTTTTAAAAACAGAAGTAAATATGTTTTTGAGAGGTGCATATTTCGTCAACGAATGCTAGCAGATAACTCAATCACTTTTTAAGCTAGACAAGTCTCGAGGAACGGCTCCCGCATGAGGACGATCACATCCTCTTAATCTCCTTTGTTTATCACTGCCAAAGTTTTCTGATTTCTCATGAACAAAGCGTGAAGGAGGGTTTGTTTGTTATATTATATTTTCGAGCCGGGCGCACTCAATGCCAGTTCCTTTTCATATTAGGGGTTTGCACATTATGCATGCGATCCAGGGGTGAAACTTGTCCAACTTAAAAAGATTATGAATTAACTACTACTTCCTCATGAGCTAAAACATAGGCTCAAAAAAGAGAAATGCCTTTGATTAATTTCGAGATGGTACATGAAAGTCTTCGTTAGGAATGGCAGGTAAATACCATGTATAGGAAGGTATAGTGGACTCATATGGCATAACAGGTTTAAAGGTTTTGGATGCACAAGCAGTCATTCCGCTTAGTACGGGTGGAGGTTTAGCAAAAGACTGGGAAGCGACCAACTAGAGAGCAATAACGGTCATAATCATGCAGAGCGACAAAGCAACATTGAATCGGGCATGAAAGTGGTATAACTATTCTAACACTCAAAGATCATCAAGGCAAAGTAGAATTTTTAGTCTTAAACATGTGTAAGCATGTGCCAAGTCAATCCAAAAATTCTCTAAAGGGAAATACCACCTTAGTATGCCAGACTATGAACAGCGCGATGCATGTAGATCATTTCAATAACACATTATGTACTCTAGTTATTCGGGACTAGCCACAAGGAAAGCATGAACCACTGAAAAAGCATTGTAAACATAGCACTATGTCGCTACAAGCTGGTCTCTAGATCATAAGTACAGGCATATGTACAAAAGTAGAAAGAGTTCATACCGGTCTTCCTTGTTGCTTCCTTTCAGTCGATCTTCGTCATTACTGCTTGTCACTTGCACGATCGAACGTAGGAAGTATAATCAAATGCCATCACAGACTTGAGCTGATCTCTGAAAACAAAGCAAACTAAAGAGAGAAAGGAAATCTTTTTGAGTTTTTCAAAAGTTGAATAAAAAGCAAAAGAAAGAGAAAATCTTTTTGTTGTTTTTGCAAATAGAGGAATAAATAAGAACGGGTAAAAACTTCGAAAAGATCAAAGTGAATAAAACGGATAATACAATGGAAAAGTGAGAAGGCCACGTACTCCCCCAAGCTTAGGCTTTTGGCCTAAGTTGGTAGCAGCTACTGCCCCCAGGAGCCTCCTGCTCCAGGGGTATGGTGGTGAGACCAAGGGTCGTAGAAGGATGATGGCGCGTACACCGAACTCCTCGGAGTCTCCCACGAGGAAGGTTCCGAGCGCCAAACAGAGGAAGACCCTTCACCAAACTCGGTGGCGGTCTCTTCCTAAAAATGTGGTATCTCACCGTGCCTCTCCTCGTTGGGCACAACCCCCTCCATGGGGTTATGAAACTGGTGCTGGACCATGAACTCATCGAACTGGACAACATCAAAGGACCATCCGTTCCTGCGAGAAAAATCAAACAAAAGAGGTGCAGGTAGACGGATCTCGCGTTCCGCGGTAGTTCCGAAACGCAAGATATAAACAAGGTTATCAAGTTCAGAACCCATGGTAACAAACTTATGCCTTTTCATAGCAGCAAGATCAAAGCTTAAATAAGTAAAAGGAGTATCATCAGGGTGTGGGGTGCCTCCAAGATGCTCTAAGATAAGTGTGGCATAAATGCCACCATATAAGCCCCCCTTGTTACCGTTCATAGCAAGGCGTCGAGCAATTAAGGTACCAATATTATAATCAGACCTCCCTGAGAGGGCTGCTGCCAGGATAGCAATATCCGGAGCAGAAATGTTGCTCGTGTTGTCACGAGCTAACACCCCTCTAGCAATATAATATGCAAAATACCTGAGGTGAGGAAACAAGATGTTGGAGATCTTCGACCAATGAATATCCCTCGTACCCATGCTGCAGAGAGAGTTGATGACGGTTTTCAGCTCGGAGGGCTGCGTGGCCATCCTTGCCGTCCTCCCAACGTTCGGCACACCTATTACTTCACAAAAATTTCCCAGAGTCATGGTGATAAGATCATTATAAATTTTAAACTCAATAGCACCTGAATCAGGATTATATCTAAAATTGTTAATGAAACCGGAGGTGAGTTTCTGATACTGAGTAACACGGCTCGTGACGAGTCGTGTCAAACCTGCATTAGCACAAAGATTATAAAACTCATCCTTGATTCCCGCAGCTTCCATGAATTCATCACATGGAAGTGTCATCGCACGTGCTGGACTTGTGTCTTCCAACAACTCCAGGGGCACATGATCCTCATTATAGCTCACCCTAGCAGTCGATGGTGAAGCTGCGGCTCTAGTGACTCGATCGGAGTGTGCGGGCCTCCTCTTCTCAAGCCACCCTTTGGCCCTTCCTAACAAACTCATTTCTGAATTTTTTTACAATTTACAAAAACGAGGATTAAAACAAAGTGAGCTAAGGCAAACTACTCAACTCACTTGCCCAAGGCATAAACTTGCATCAAAACTTGGAAAACAACTTTCTACACATGCATGCAAGCTCATCTCTACAGCACCAAGAACTACTAAATACTCACAAATGAAGCCACCAATCAGAAATCTAATTGGAGGGGTGGAGGAGTCACATACCAGGGAGTATTTGCTCAAAATTTCAGCTCAAATGATGGGCTGTAGAGGGAGATCGAAGAATCGCCTCCAAGAACAGCAAGAACAGCAAGAACAAGACCAGAACTCGGGTTTCTGGAAAAAGAGAGAGAGAGAGAGGAAGAAGAAGTACCTGGAGGGGGGTCCCATGGGCCCCAGGCGCCCTGTGGGCGCGGCCAGGGGCTGGGCCGCGCCAGCTGGCCGCCTGGGCCACTGGTGGCCCCCCCTGGCTGGCCCCAGGACTTTCCGGGTCTCTCCCGTTGTGGAAATTTTTAATATAATTTTTCTGGAATTTTTCTGAAAACTTCACTGTTGAAAATTTTTCGAAGTTCAAAAAGCTGCGAAACTCTCTGAAAACTTGAAGCAGTTAGTAGTATTGTGAAGCTTCAAAAACATAGATACTTGGTACAGCAAGTAGGACAACACTAAAAACAAATGAAAACATAGCAAGCTCAACTTTTTATCCATATAAAACACGTTCACTAGTAAGGTTGATCAAGTCTTACCAACAAACAAGCGATATATAGAGCAAAAAATCTCACCTCCTACGAAGTAATCACTGAACTTTTACCTTGATGGACATTGTCCCTACCATGATAGTTTTGTATTTGTGAGGCACATGTAGTGGACAGTCCCATTCTCCAATTTTCACGGTCTCGATATTCTCTATAGAGTTGAGGGCATGCCTCCTGTCGGTCTTCTTCGGAAAATATACCGTGTGTTCTTTATCATTCACATGAAAGGTAACCTTCCCTTTGTTGCAATCAATAATAGCACCTGCGGTGTTAAGGAAAGGTCTACCAAGAATAATGGACATGCTCCCATCCTCGGGCATGTCGAGCACAACAAAATCAGTAAGAATTAAGCAATTAGCAACTTCAACTGGAACATCCTCACAAATACCTATCGGAACAGCGGTTGACTTGTCAGCCATCTGAAGGGAGATATATGTAGGAATTAGTTTCTCTAAACAAAGCCTCTCGTAAAGAGAGAGAGGCATAACACTCACTCCCGCTCCAAGATCACACAAAGCAGTTTTGACATAATTATTCTTTATGGAGCAAGGAATGGTGGGTATACCTGGATCACCGAGCTTCTCAGGAATCTTTCTGCTGAAAGAATAGTTAGCAAGCATAGTAGATAGTGCATCATTAGGAACTTTTCTTTTGTTAGTGACAATATCTTTCATATATTTTGAATAAGGAAGTAACTTAATAGCATCAGTCAAAGGGATTTGAAGAAAGAGAGGTTTAATCCATTCACAAAACTTATTGTAATGATCTTCTTCTTTAGATTTGATGGACTTGCCTGGAAAGGGCATGGGTTTCTGTACCCATGGTTCTTTCTCCTTCCCATGTTTTCTTGCGATGAAGTCTTCTTTAGTGTACCTCTTACGTTTGTAGTGCTTCTTCTTCTCGAACTTCAGGCGGATCATTCTTCTCATTATCATTACCTTCAGGTTCAGCACCGTCTTCAGTCTCAGCGTCGGAGATAGATACACTGTTGGGATCAATAGCTGGCTCTTCATCTGCAATAGGATCATTAGAATTGTCAGTCTCTTTATGTTTCTTCTTCTTATTTGGAGAGACAACAATTTCTTCTTCCTGCATTTGAGAATCTTGCTCGATTCTCTTCGGATGTCCCTCTGGATAAAGAGGATCTTGAGTACTAGTTCCTCCTCGGGTCTTAATCCCAAAAGCCTGCAATTTATCTTGTTTGGCATTGTTAGCAAGCAAATCTCTTTGCACATTAGAAATTTGATCGAGCTAAGTTTGAACCATATGAAAATGCTTCACAAGACATTGAACATCATTAACTGTTCTATCTAAAACACCAAGCAACTTTTTGATAGCAAGGGAATTATCATGCAACTGACTTTCTATCCTCTCATTAAAATGATTCTGTTTCATAATAAAATTATCAAACTCATCTAAACATTGATCAGGAGGCTTACCATGAGGGATGTCACTTGCGTTGAAATCTAAAAGAGAGTGTACCTCTACCATAGGAGGGTGAGTGGTAGGCTCACACAGCTTCTCAATAGGGGGTAGATTCTTCACGTCTTCAGCTTTAATACCTTTCTCTTTAATAGACTTCTTTTCTTCTCGCATATCCTCGGGGCTTAGAACAAACATGCCCCTCTTCTTTGTTGGTGGAGGTGGTTCAGGGACGGACCAATCTTCATGGTTTTTGGCAATCCTGCCCATTAAATCTTCCGCGTCGTCCGGTGTTCTTTTCCTGAAAACACAACCAGCACAACTGTCCAGATAGGACCTAGATTCATCAGTTAGACCAGCATAGAATATATCAATTAATTCATTCTTAGGAATTTCATGTCCTGGTCTAGCCCGAATCAAACCGCAGTACCTCCCCCAAGCTTTAGGGAGGGACTCATCCTGCAACTGTTTAAAGTTGTAAATTCTTTGTAAAGCAGCATGTTGCATGTGAGCAGGAAAGTACTTATCAACAAAAGAGTGAGCTAAGTCCTGAGGACTCTTAATAGAACCGAATGGGAGTGAATCATACCATGCTTTAGCACCTTCCTTCAAGGAGAAAGGAAGAAGCTTGGTCACATAAAAGTAGCGTATCTTTTCATCTGTGGTAAATAGGCTACCTAGCTCACCAAGTTTAGTTAGGTGTGCAATAGCATCATCATTTTCTCTGCCATAAAAGGGGTCAGCTTCAACCATAGGTATAAGTGAAAGATCAACAGAGAAATCAAAATCAGGATCATCAATGCATATAGGAGATGTAGCAAACTCAGGATTAGGAACGGTTTTGTTTTTCAAAGAGTGTTTTTCAAATATTTTCTTAATAACTTCAGGGTCAGAGCTGGCAAACTCTGTCAGTTCCCTGCATAAATCTTCATCAAGTATATAGTAATCATCATCAAGGAGCCTCTCCTGGAGTTTACTCAAATCAGGATAATCATAAGTTTCACCAATAGGGTAGCGAGCAACAGGAAGTTCAATTCCATATTTTTCAGCAGCAGCAGTAATTTGTTTCTCAAGAGCATAACCAAGCGAACTAATATCATCATCAAAAGTAGTAGAAGCATCATCAAGGGTATCAGACATAATAACAGATTCAGTAGGAGCATCATGTGGTGGTGGTGAGGCAAACTTACTCATAACAGAAGGTGAATCAAGCGTAGCACTAGTGCTCAGAGCAGTACCTTTTCTTGTAGTGGATAGTAAGATCGGAACCTTGGGGTCACCTTTCTTACCCATAGTGAATAAAGTGCAGCAGGTAGGATACCTCAAGTAGACTTGTAAATATTGCTATGCTCCCGGGCAACGGCGCAAGAAAACGGTACTTGATAACCCTCAACCGTAAGGGATCGAGATAGTCTTCGCGAGTAAGAATAACCCAATTTATTGATTCGACACACGGGGAGCCAAAGAGTATTTATAAGCTTTAACAGTTGAGTTGTCAATTCAACCGCACCTGAAATATACTAACTTGCAACAAAAGATAAGTGGTAACAGTGATATGATAGTGATGATAGTAATAGTAAAAGTAAACAGCAAAAGTAAATAGTAGTAGTAAATGGCAGAAGTAGCAACTAGTGACAGGCAAGGTTTAAAATACTGTAGGCTAGGGAGATGGATGGTTGGGCGCTGGATGGATGAGATAGATTCTAACTTGGGGCACGGCACACGGAAAAGTAATGATCATCTAGGCAAATATCAAACATTAGGCATGTATCCCGTAGGTAGTTGTACGTGCTTGCAATAAGAACTTGCACAACATCTTTTGTCCTACCATCCCGCTACGAACGGGGCCAAAAGGAACTAATGGATATTAAGGTGCTCCTGTCAAAGAGCACCGGAACAAAGCAATGAACTCAATGGATACATGTAATCCTCAAACTACTGGCCATCCCCTTTGGTGTCCCAAGCTGTCACTTTTGGGATTGCCGGTTCCGAACCGTAACAGGTGCATACAACTCATATATAGGATCAAGAACACAAATATATTCATGCAAACACATATGGTTCAGATCTGAAATCATGGCACTCGGGCCCTAAGTGTCAAGCATTAAGAATAACAAGTTGTAGCAAAGATGATAAACACCATACTAGATGATAGGCAACATGCCCCCAACAATCTGACGAACTATTACATGATCTAACTCATCCAATCCCTACCATCCCCTTCGCCTACAGCAAGGGAATTACTCACACATGAAGGGGGAAGTCATGGAGGGATGATGGAGTGGTGATGATGATGACGATGGCGACGATCTCCCCTCTCCGGAGGCCAAATCAGCCTCCAGATTAGCCCTCCCGAAGAAGAACAGAGGGTGGCGGCGGCTCCACGACGAAAAACAGCGAAAGAACTTCCGATCTGGGGTTTCTGCGTCGGGAGGAAAAATACGGGCTAAAGTAGGGCACCAGGGGGTGTGGGCCCCACCCAGGCGCCCCCCCCCCCCCGGCGCGGCCCAGGGGGGGCGCGCCCACAGGGCGCCTGGGCACCCCCTGGCCCCCCTCTGGCCCCACTTCTGGCATTTGGTTTCCTCGGGTGCGTGGATTTTTTGTGATTTTTCGTAGATTTTTCTGAGATGCTTAAAAATCCGTTTTCCTGCACACAAATAAACCATACAGGCAGCTCTGCTGAAAACAGCGTCAGTCCGGGTTAGTTTAGTCCAAATCATGCAAGAATGAGGTCAAAACAATATCAAAAGTGTTTGGAAAAGTAGATACGTTTGAGACGTATCAGCCGCCAAGGGGGCGGCCCCGAGAAGTTCAAGGAGCCAGCGACGCGGATGATGGGGTCGCCGGTGCCACCAGGAGCGGCGCCCGACACCTAGTCGGACCCGTCATCCTGCCGTCCACCGCCCTCGTCGTCGCTACCGCTGTCCTCCTCGTCACCCTCGTTTGAGGAGGAGTCTTCTTCATCGGAGGAGCTCTCCACGCAGCACCTTGCACGGGTCCCGAAGTGCCCGAAGACCTTGACGGAGAGATGGCCATCCTGCATCAACTTGAAATGGAGAGTGAGCCCATCCGCCAGGCTGTGGATACGAGCAAACGTCTTCCATCCTTGGCGAAGATACATCACGTGAGGAGCAGGGAAGTCGACGCGGACACGCGTGCCACTGATCCCGCAGCCCCTCATGTGCAGCCGCAGCGACTTCGGCGGATCCACCTCCATCTCTCGCGCAAACGGAGTCGGGAGACAAAGGCGACGGCGCGGCGGCCGCCGCAACCTGACGAAGAACTCGCAAGGGTCATCCCCAATATGGCCCTCCTCTGGAGGAGGAGCTGCTGGCGGGGGCGAGGCCGGCGGGCCGTCCCGTCCTCCTCTTCCCCGAGCGCCCCGGCCTCGCCCCCTCCCCCTTCCCCTCGTGGCCGGCTCTGCCACTGCGGGTGCAGGAGAAGGAGGGATGCGTTGTCGAGCGGCGACCCTCGCCGCCACCGTTAAAGGACCGGGATTTCCTCTCTCCATGGCGAACTGAAGAGAGGAGCAGAAGCTGAAGGAGAAAGAAGATGGGAGAGTGCGGGGCGCCGTCCCTCCCCTCCCGCTCTTTATAAAGGGGCGGGGCTGGGGCTCGACCGCCTCGCTCGGCCAATCAAGACGCAGAAGGCGCAGGGAGCCGGGACCAACCCGCCGCCCCAACCAGCGACAGCTCGGTTTCCCACCTCCACCGTTCGCCACCCCAAGCACATGGGAGGCGCGTGGCAGACGTGCAGAACCGAGGGGACGGGTGAGGCGACCTCTCCCCACCCCGTGATCGTGGGGAGTGGACGCCTTGAGGACCGCGCCTCGGCCCCATTCAGTAAATGGGCCGCGTCTCCACGCCTCCCCCGGTTATGGGGAAGGCGCGAAGCCACCTCTTTACTGCGACGTGACGCATGCCTGCGGAAACCGCCCCGCACATGCCGCCCACGTCACGCACGCCCCTCCACCGCGCGCCACGCGCGCGGATTGTGGGAGGCGCAGCGCGCGGAAAATCTTACCTCGGTAAAAACAGTCCCGCCTGCCCGTGCACCGTTCTGGGCCTAGCCCAACAACGCGTCGCGCTTATGTGTGGCCCAGACTCGGGGGCTCCTGTCGGTGTACAAAAAGAGGGGTACACTTTTTGTACCCCTATAACTGTGCACGGGCAGTCTGAGCCACGGACACCACCACACCATGCATGGCGAGGGAGGTGAGCTAGGGTAAGACCGAAGCTCGATGGAACTGGAGCAACACCAAGAACAAGACCACAAAGAGCAAAGGGACGAAGCGGGATCCCCCGGCAAGATCCTTGCCGGGAGCCGGTTTTAGCAGCCCCGACAAGATCCTTGCTGGGGCCGGCTTTAGCTCCCCCGGCAAGGCCCTTGCCGCGGCAACTCGCCCCGCGTCTACGGAGTGGATCACCCTTGAGTCCACTGCCCCCATGGGGCGAGGATTCGGGAGGCATCCCCGTAGTGGCATGCAGATCTTTGTGAAGACATTCAAGATCAGATACACACTGAGAAGACGACGACCCTTGGCGGGATTCCAGCCAAGGCGGACCACAAGACCTCCGGCAAGCACCTTGCCGGGGATGACAGCAGGCGCCGCGGCAAGACCCTTGCCGGGGCCTCGGCAAGGCCCTTGCTGAGGACACCCGCAGGGCCACCATCAGGCCCGCACCAACTGAATTTCCACCGCCCCATGCAGCTGCCGACCCAACCAGCTGGGCAGGCACCTGCGTGGCAACATGCAGATCTTCGTGAAGACCCACCATTGCGACACCTCAGCTACCTGCCTGCCTACATGGCGTCTCAGGCATCACTGGCCAGGGCGTGTGTCAACACAAGAAGGAGCGGCGACGGACAAGACGGACGTCTCCCCTCGTCCCCGATAAAGCGAGGACACCTAAGCTAGGCGCATTAAATGCGCCTTGTCATGTAATGCGAGGGATAACCTCGCATCACTGTACCCTTTCCACCTCTTGTGTGCCACTGTGGCAACCCCTTTTCCCTATAAAAGGAGGCCCGAGGCGACCAGGAGAAGGATTCGGCTTTTTAGAACTCCTCACGATTCGGCTTTTAACAAAGCAGGAGTAGGGTTTTACGCATCCTCGCGGCCCGAACCTGTATAAAGGAACCGTGTGCTAACTGTTAGATCCGCTCTTCTCTCAACCCCGCGCCCCACAACCGTAGTAGGGATTCTTGTGATCCCATAGGTGTCGGTCCAAATACACCGACACAAAGTACCGAACGCGAATCAGACGATCGTGATGAAAGCTAGCTTGGCAATAATTCCCATGTGTCCTCGGGAGCGCTTTCCTTTATATAAGAGTTTGTCCAGGCTTGTCATTTGCTACAAAAAGGATTGGGCCACCTTGCTGCACCTTATTTACTTTTACCTTTTGTCACTTGCTACCAATTATCTTATCACAAAACTATCTGTTACCTATAACTTCAGTGCTTGCAGAAAATACCTTACTGAAAACCGCCTATCATTTCCTTCTGCTCCTCGTTGGGTTCGACACTCTTACTTATCGAAAGGACTACGATAGATCCCCTACACTTGTGGGTCATCAAGACTCTTAACTGGCGCAGTTGCCGGGGAGTGAAGCGCCTTTGGTAAGTGGAATTTGGTAAGGAAAATTTATATAGTGTGCTGAAATTTATTGTCACTTGTTACTATGGCTCAAAATCCTTTGAGGGGCTTGTTCGGGGTATCTTCACCCCGAACAGAAGAGCAAAGAGTTGCTCCTCAACCTACTGCACCTATTGAAAATGTTTGCTTTGAGATTCCTCCGGGTATGATAGAGAAACTGCATGAAAATCCTTTTACAGGAGACGAAACACTGCATCTCGATTTACATCTAATCTATGTGGATGAAGTTTGTGGATTATTTAAGCTTGCAGGTATGCCCGAGGATGTTATCAAGAAGAAGGTCTTCCCTTTTTCTTTGAAGGGAGATGCATTGACATGGTTTAGGCTATGTGATGATATGGGATCATGGAACTATAATCGTATGAAGTTGGAATTTCATCAAAAGTTCTACCCTATGCACCAGGTGCATCGTGATCGTAATTATATTTATAATTTATGGCCTCGCGAAGGAGAAAGCATTGCTCAAGCTTGGGGGAGGCTTAAGTCAATGTTATACTCATGCCCCAATCATGAGTTCTCAAGAGAAATGATCATTCAAAAAAATTATGCTCGGCTTTCTCACAATAATCGCTCCATGCTCGATACTTCTTGTTCTGGCTCTTATATGATGAAGACTATTGAATTCAAATGGGATTTATTGGAAAGAATTAAACGCAACTCTGAAGATTGGGATCTCGACGAAGGTAAGGAGTCATGTATGACCCCTAAGTTTGATTGTGTTAAAGCTTTCATGGACACCGGTGTTTTCCGTGAGTTTAGCACTAAATATGGACTTGACTCTGAGATAGTAGCTTCTTTCTGTGAATGTTTTGCTACTCATGTTGATCTCCCCAAGGAGAAGTGGTTTAAATACCATCCCCCTATTGAAGTAAAAGTAGTTGAACCTATTAAAGTTGAAGAAAAGACTATCACTTATAATGTTGATCATGTTATTCCTATTGCTTATATTGAGAAACCACATTTCCCTGTTAGGATAAAGGATCATGCTCAAGCTTCAACTATAGTTCGTAAGAGTAACACTAGAACACCTACACCCTCTGAGCAAATTAAAGTTGAACCTAGTGTTGCTATGGTTAAAGATCTCTTGGTAGAAGATTTAGATGGACATGTTATTTACCTACAAGAAGAGTCTGCTAGAATAGCCAAACCCAATGCTAGGAATAAACATAAACCTGTTGTAGGCTTGTCTGTTATCTCCGTTAAGATAGGAGATCATTGCTACCATGGTTTATGCGACGTAGGTGCTAGTGCGAGTATTATCCCTCTTGATTTGTACAACGAAATTATGCATGATATTGCACCTGTTGAGCTAGAAGGGATTGATGTTACTATTAAGCTTGCTAATAGAGACACTATTTCACCAGTTGGGATTGTTAGAGATATTGAAGTCTTGTGTGGGAAGGTTAAATACCCTGCTGATTTTCTTGTTCTTAGTTCCCCACAAGATGAATTATGTCCCATTATATTTGGTAGACCCTTCTTGAATACTGTTAATGCCAAGATAGACTGCGTGAAAGACATTGTCACTGTTGTATTAGGGGATATGTCCCATGATTTTAACTTTGCTAACTTTCGTAGACAACCACTTGAAAAGGCACCACCTAGTAAGGATGAAATTATTGGTCTTGCTTCTATTGCTGTGACACCTAATGATCCTTTAGAGCAATACTTGCTAGACCATGAAAATGATATGCATATGAATGAGAGAAGGGAGATAGATGAAATATTCCTTACGCAGGGACTCGTGTTAAAAAACAACTTGCCTATTGAAATCCTAGGGGATCCTCCGCCACCCAAAGGTGATCCCGTGTTTGAACTTAAACCTTTACCCGATAATGTTCAGTATGTTTATCTTGGTGAAAAGAAGATATATCTTGTTATTATTAGTGCTAACCTTTCAGAGCAGGAAGAAGAAAAACTATTGAAAACTCTGAAGAAGCACCAAGCTGCTATTGGATATACTCTGGATGATCTTAAGGGCATTAGTCCCACTATATGCCAACACAAGATAAAATTGGAAGAAAATGCTAAACCGGTTATTGATCATCAGCGACGATTAAATCCTAAGATGAAAGAAGTGGTAAGAAAGGAAATACTAAAGCTTCTAGAGGCAGGTATTATCTATCCAGTTGTTGATAGCCAGTGGGTAAGTCATGTGCATTGTGTTCCTAAGAAAGCAGGTATGACTGTTGTCCCTAATGATAAAGATGAATTGATCCCGCAAAGAATAATCACAGGTTATAGGATGGTAATTGATTTCCGTAAGTTAAACAAAGCTACTAAGAAAGATCATTACCCCTTGCCATTTATTGATCAAATGCTAGAAAGGTTATCCAAACATACTCATTTCTGCTTTCTAGATGGTTATTCTGGTTTCTCTCAAATACCTATGTCAAAAGGGGATCAATAAAAGACCACTTTTACTTGTCCTTTCGGTACCTTTGCTTATAGACCTATGCCTTTTGGTTTATGTAATGCACCTACTACCTTTCAAAGATGCATGATGGCTATATTCTCTGATTTTTGTGAAAAGATTGTTGAGGTTTTCATGGATGATTTCTCTGTTTACGGAACTTCTTTTGATGATTGCTTAAGCAACCTTGATCGAGTTTTGCAGAGATGTGAAGACACTAACCTCGTCTTGAATTGGGAGAAGTGCCACTTTATGGTTAATGAAGGCATTGTCTTGGGACATAAAATTTCTGAAAGAGGTATTGAAGTTGACAAAGCTAAAGTTGATGCTATTGAAAAGATGCCATGCCCTAAGGACATCAAAGGTATACAAAGTTTCCTTGGTCATGCCGGGTTTTATAGGAGGTTCATTAAGGACTTCTCCAAAATCTCCAGGCCTATGACTAATCTCTTAAAAAAGATATTCCTTTTGTCGTTGATGATGATTGTCTAGAAGCATTTGAAATACTTAAGAAAGCATTGATCTCTACACCTATTGTCCAGCCCCCTGACTGGAATTTACCCTTTGAGATTATGTGCGATGCTAGTGATTATGTTGTAGGAGATGTTCTAGGGCAAAGAGTTGATAAGAAATTGAATGTTATCCAATATGCTAGTAAAACTCTAGATAGTGCCCAAAGAAATTATGCTACCACTGAGAAAGAATTTTTAGCAGTTGTGTTTGCTTGTGATAAGTTTAGACCCTATATCGTTGATTCTAAAGTTACTATTCACACTGATCATGCTGCTATCAAATACCTTATGGAAAAGAAAGATGCTAAACCTAGACTTATTAGATGGGTTCTCTTGTTGCAAGAATTTGACTTGCATATTATTGATAGAAAGGGAGCCGAGAACCCCGTAGCAGATAACTTGTCTAGGTTAGAAAATGTGCATGATGACCCACAACCTATTGATGATAGCTTTCCTGATGAACAATTAGCTGTCATAAATACTTCTCGTACTGCTCCATGGTATGCTGATTATGCTAATTACATTGTTTCTAAGTTTATACCTCCTAGCTTCACATACCAGCAAAAGAAAAAGTTCTTCTATGATTTGAGACATTACTTCTGGGATGACCCACATCTTTATAAAGAAGGAGTTGATGGTATTATTAGACGTTGTGTACCTGAGCATGAACAGGAACAGATCCTACGCAAGTGCCACTCCGAAGCTTATGGAGGACACCATGCGGGAGATAGAACTGCAAACAAGGTATTGCAATCTGGTTTTTATTGGCCTACTCTCTTCAAGGATGCCCGTAAGTTTGTCTTATCTTGTGATGAATGTCAAAGAATTGGTAATATTAGTAGACGTCAAGAAATGCCTATGAATTATTTACTTGTTATTGAACCATTGGATGTTTGGGGCTTTGATTATATGGGACCGTTTCCTGCCTCTAATGGGTACACACATATTTTAGTTGCTGTTGATTACGTTACTAAGTGGGTAGAAGCTATTCCAACTAGTAGTGCTGATCATAACACCTCTATTAAAATGCTTAAAGAAGTTATATTTCCAAGGTTTGGAGTCCCTAGATATCTAATGACTGATGGTGGTTCACACTTTATTCATGGTGCTTTCCATAAGATGCTTGCAAAGTATGATGTCAACCATAGAATTGCATCCCCCTATCACCCAAAGACTAGTGGTCAAGTAGAATTAAGTAACAGGGAGTTGAAATTAATCTCGCAAAAGACAGTTAATAGGTCTAGGAAGAATTGGTCCAAGAAACTTGATGATGCACTATGGGCCTATAGAGCTGCATACAAAAATTCTATGGGTATGTCTCCCTATTAGATGGTATATGGAAAAGCTTGTCACTTACTTCTTGAGCTAGAACATAAAGCATATTGGGCTATTAAAGAGCTCAATTATGATTTCAAAGTTGCTGGTGAGAAGAGGTTATTTGATATTAGCTGTCTCGATGAATGGAGAACCCAGGCCTATGAGAATGCCAAGTTGTTTAAAGAAAAGTTAAAAGATGGCATGACAAAAGGATACAAAAGCGTGAGTTTAACGTAGGTGATTATGTCTTGCTATACAACTCTCGTTTAAGATTTTTTGGAGGAAAACTTCTCTCCAAGTGGGAAGGACCTTACGTTATCGAGGAGGTCTATCGTTCCGGTGCCATAAAAAACAAAAATTTCGAAGGCACAAATCCGAAGGTGGTGAACGGTCAAAGAATCAAACATTATATCTCAGGTAATCCTATAAATGTTGAAACCAATATTAGTGAAACCGTAACCCCGGAGGAGTACATAAGGGACACTTTCCAGAACGATTCAGCCTTCGAAAAGGAAGAGGTGTGTGATACAATAAGTAAACCGACTCCAAAACAGTTCTAAAGGCAATTTTTCTCTGTTTTGGAATATTTAGAAAAATAGAAAAATAAACCGCAGTCCGGAAGAGACACGAGGCGTCCACGAGGGTGGAGGGCGCGCCCCCCTTCCCAGGGCGTGCCCCCTGCCTCGTGGGCACCCCGTGTGTCCCTCAGACTCCGTTTTCTTGTGGGTTACTCCTTTTGGTCGATAAAAGTTCATTATATATACTCCCGAAGGTTTTGACCTCTGTATCACGCAAAAATCCTCTATTTTCGTTTCAAGTTGTTTCTGTCATAGATAAAGGCAACATGTCGTCCCAGGATTCGGAGGGAGAAAGCTATGTGGCTGATTTCCTTGCTGATCCTAAAGTCTATGGTGACTTGGAGCATTATGGTTGGACCACGGAGGAAGAAGAGGACCATGATCACAAGGGGAAGGATTGGACCAGCTCAGAGGAAGACGAATTTCCACTACCTCAATCGGGGGACATGCATGTGGAGTTCAAAAAGGCAAGCCTCCCCGACAGAGTAAAGAAACCTAAGATCGAATTTATCCCTTTTAACCTCTTGCAGGAAAACAAGCAGGCATTATGCAAAAAGATATTAAACCTTGAGCAAGAGATCAATGATCTAAAGGAGCAGAATTCTGCTCTTAAGCACAAGTTAAGGAAGAAGCCATCCTCACCACCCCCGAAGAAGGAGACATAATCATATGGGTATGGGCACTCCCCTTGGCCACTGCCAAGCTTGGGGGAGTGACCCCGGTATCGTATCACCATCACTCCTATCTTTACCATTTTACTTAGTTTGATCCTTTTGGTAGTATCTTGATCTAGTAGAATAAAGTTAGCCTGATCTAGTTGTGAACTTTTGATTTGTGAGCTTTACCCTTTGTAATCGAGTCCATGAGTTATATAATAAAGATTAGTGTTGAGTCAAGGGCTTGATTTCCTCACTTGGGTCATGATAAAAAGAAATAAAACATAAAGAGTATCAAAGAGATCATATAGATCTTATGGGAAGTAATGACTTCACATGCAAGAGTATGATAAATAAAAGTTGTTGGGAGGTGACAAACATAGTTTTGGTCAACGTTGCAATTTATAGGAAGTAATAAAATAAGAGAGGCTTCACATACAAATACACTATCTTGGACATCTTTTATGATTGTGAGCACTCATTAAAGTATGACATGCTAAAGAGTTGATGTTGGACAAGGAAGACAACATAATGGGTTATGTCTTCTTATATCCGAAATAAAGTATATTGTCATGGATCATCCAACATGTTGAGCTTGCCTTCCCCCCTCATGCTAGCCAAAACTCCTCGCACTAAGTAGAGATACTAATTGTGCTTCCATATATCCTTAAACCCAGTTTTGCCATGAGAGTCCACCATACCTACCCATGGATTGAGAAAGATCCTTCCAAGTAAGTTGTCATGTTGCAAACTCGCTAAAATATGTATGCTTTATTATTGTGGGAGAAATTAGCTTTATACGATCTTTTGATATGGAAGTAATAAAAGCGACGGACTGCATAATAAAGGTCCTTATCACAAGTGGCAATATAAAGCGAAGTTCTTCTATGCTAAGACTTTGTGCATCCAACCATAAAAACACATGACAACCTCTGCTTCCCTCTGCGAAGGGCCTATCTATTATTCTTGTCTTATAAGAGTCAAGGTGAAATCCACCTTTCCTTTTTACATTTTATCCTTTGGCAAGCACATTGTGTTGGAGAGATCCTGATATATATGCCCACTTGGATGTAAGTTTTCATGATCTATTACTGTTGACATTACCATTGAGGTAAAAGGTTGGGAGGCAACACCATAAACCCCTATCTTTCTCTGTGTCCGATTAAAACTCCATAACCATAAGTATTGCGTGAGTGTCAGCAATTGTGAAAGACTATATGATAGTTGAGTATGTAGGCTTGCTGAAAAGCTCTTATATTGACTCTTTCCGATATTACGATAAATTACAATTGCTTCAATGACCGAGATCAAAGTTTGTTAGTTTCCAACGAAGTTTTTGATTCATATTTGATATTGTGGTTGAATTGTTACTTTAGCATAAGAATCATATGACTATATTTATATAAGTTGCTGTTATGAGAATGATCATGATGCCCTCATGTCCGTATTTTGTTTTATCGACACCTCTATCTCTAAACATGTGGATATATTTTACGATATCGGCTTTTGCTTGAGGACAAGCGAGGTCTAAGCTTGGGGGTGTTGATACGTCCATTTTGCATCATGCTTATATGTTGATATTTATTGCATTATGGGCTGTTCTTACATGTTTTGTCACAATACTTATGCCTTTTCTCTCTTATTTTACAAGGTTCACATGAAGAGGGAGTATGCCGGCAGCTGGAATTCTGGGCTGGAAAAGGAGCGAACTCTGGAAACCTATTCTGCACAACTCCAAAAGCCCTGAAACTCAACAGAACGTTGTTTCAGAAAATATAAAAAATATCTGGCGAAAGAAGTCCACGAGGGGGGCCACCGGCTGCCCACGAGGGTGGGGGCCGCGCCCCCTGCCTCGTGGGCCAGCCGGAAGGCCCCCGATGCCCATCTTCTCCTATATGAGGTGTTTTGACCTGGAAAAAATCATAAGGAGGCTTTCGGGACCAGACGCCGCCGTCTCGAGGCGGAACCGAGGCGGAAACCAATCTAGGGCTCTGGCAGAGCTGTTCTGCCCGGGGTACTTCCCTCCGGGAGGGGAAAATCGTCACCGCCGTCATCACCAACAACTCTCCCATCTTGGGGAGGGCTATCTTCATCAACATCTTCACCAGCACCATCTCCTCTCAAACCCTAGTTCATCCCTTGTATCCAATCTTTGTACCCAAACCTCAGACTGGTACCTGTGGGTTGCTAGTAGTGTTGATTACTCCTTGTATTTGATGCTAGTTGGTTTATTTGGTGGAAGATCATATGTTCAGATCCATTATACATATTAATACCCCTCTGATCATGAACAATATTATGTCTTGTGAGTAGTTACTTTTGTTCCTGAGGACATGGGAGAAGTCTTGCTATTAGTAGTCATGTGAATTTGGTCTTCGTTCGATATTTTGATGAGATGTATGTTGTCTCTCCTCTAGTGGTGTCATGTGAATGTCGACTACATGACACTTCATCATTATTTGGGCCTAGAGGAAGGCATTGGGAAGTAATAAGTAGATGATGGGTTGCTAGAGTTACAGAAGCTTAAACCCTAGTTTATGCGTTGCTTCGTAAGGGGCTGATTTGGATGCATATGTTTCAGGCTATGGTTAGGTTTACCTTAATACTTGTTTTGTAGTTGCGGATGCTTGCATTAGAGGTTAATCATAAGTGGGAGGCTTGTCCAAGTAAGGGCAGTACCCAAGCATCGGTCCACCCACATACCAAATTATCAAAGTACCGAACGCGAATCAGACGACCGTGATGAAAACTAGCTTGACGATAATTCTCATGTGTCCTCGGGAGCACTTTCCTTTATATAAGAGTTTGTCCAGGCTTGTCCTTTGCTACAAAAAGGATTGGGCCACCTTGCTGCACCTTATTTACGTTTACCTTTTGTCACTTGCTACCAATTATCTTATCACAAAACTATCTGTTACCTATAACTTTAGTGCTTGCAGAAAATACCTTACTGAAAACCGCCTATCATTTCCTTCTGCTCCTCGTTGGGTTCGACACTCTTACTTATCGAAAGGACTACGATAGATCCCCTACACTTGTAGGTCATCAAAGGCCACATACACATGCGGTTAATAAAAAACATTTGCGATTTAATTACCTACTATACCACTGTCCTGGTTTATAAGTATGATTTAACGAATAAAATACGAACGCATGTCGCCAAAGATTATATAGTTGGATTTGTATTTGAACATAGTTTCCAATTTTATAATTTTTAAAACATGCATTAACATTTTGTTGGTTAAATTTGAGGACAAAGTATGGCACAGAATATAAAAGAGACTATAGACTAGACGGAGGTGGTACCACACGGCCGCTATCTACGCAGCGACGCAACTGTCGGCCGGCTTGTAGGCGACCATTTCCTGCGTGTTCAACTGGTATATGCATGTGGTTGCTTGCGGTTCAGGCGGCCGCGGCGCGCTCTGCTCGTGTCCCGCCGCACGCGCTCTGCTATCGCGTCCCTCCGGGTGCTCTGCCCTCGTCCCTCCACGCGCACGATCACACATGTTCGTGTGCAAGCAGTTGCGCCGGGCGCGGCGCGACGATGCAGTTACCCGCTGCAAAAACTGCCATGCGGACGCGCCGAGAATCCACGCCGCCCGGACCCCTTTTATTCCTGCGGCCATTTACCTTCATCTCTCGTCACACATGACACAATAAGCACACCCACGAGGACACATACAGAGAGGAAATCCAGCGGTTCCAACGGCGCTCTTCGTGGCTCCAATGGCGATCCCAGTGGCCGACGACGACAACGACAGGCAGTTCACCACGCATCATGTAGTGGACACCCACGTGAGGGGGAAGGCCCTCTCGGTGGTGTACACGAACGACCCGGTCTCGGTGGAGAGCTCCATCCATACTATGGAGCAGTTCCTTGTCAAGGAAAAGTACCGAGTGGTCGGCTTCGACCTCGAGTACACCATCGGTCATGCCGGGCACGATCAGAAGGTTGTCGTCGCCCAGTTGTGCGTGCGACATGATGTCCTCGTCTACCACTTCCACCTTGCCACAAGGCCTTGTGAGCGTTTCTCCAGCTTTATCAACAGCTCCGACTACAGTTTCGCTATGGTGGACACCACCAACGATCTAAAAGGGCTCAAGGTTTCGGACTTGAAATGCCCGAATCTTGTCAACATCCAGCACCACTACAAGGTCTGGGGCAGCGACAAAAGCAAACTGAACTCCCTGGTTGACCTCGCCTCGGCCATCATCGACCCCTACTACGCGAAGATGAAGCAAGAGAGCAAAAAGGACAAGAAGGCCTGGCACAGTGTGTGGCATAAGAGACTGGATCAACAACATGTCAAGTATGTGGCCATGGACGCGTACACAAGCTACGAGATGTACAGGCGGATCGTTGACATGAGGAACTCTCTTCTTCCTGACCCAGACGAGGGATCGAGCCTCATAGCAGTGGCGGGAGCATCACAAGAAGTAGATGACTAGATGATCGTTTCTCCTACTTTAGAATGCATGCAATTGTTTATTGAGGTGTGTGCGAATGATCTGTATAGTCACTTATGTAATTGGATGCTTATTTCAGTTGTGTCATGTGTTATTATTGGTCTTCGCACATATTTCAGATTACGGGCCTGTTTGCCGCATATCACACACACATTGATGTGGCTGACCGTTTTTTTTGTGTTGCCTAATCATACACAGTTCATCTGAGTGAACCGTATGCTATATATCGCACACGCCTTCATCTGGCTGCCCGTTTCTTTTGTGCCTCCTCATCCCAAACAGTTAATTGAGCTGAACCGTATGCCCTGCATCGCACACGCAACTAAATTCTGAACCGTGTTTGATGCATCTATCATCGCAAACGTTTTGCACCTTTTGACGGGTTTTTACACCACCGTTTGCGATTATGGCATCGCACACAGTTTCGTCGAAGAGTCTCTGATCGTAGTGCCGCGTTTGGACCATCCTGCAGTAGTGTAATGATGTGATCTCGTTATCAAACGACAACTCATGTTCATGGCTAGGAAACCATAGCCATCTTTGATCAACGAGCTAGTACGGTAGAGGCTGACTAGGGACATCTTGTTGTCTATGTATCTACACATGTATTTGAGTTTCCGATCAATACAATTCTAGCATGGATAATAAACAATTCTCATGACAAGGAATTATGATAATAATCAATTTATTATTGCCACTAGGGCATATTTCCAACACATATGGTGGCTTAATTCTTGTTCTAGGAAAGTGTTTCATACCCTTTCTTAATGGAAACTGAAATTTAATATTTCCTTCTTTCATATCAATCACGACACCTATAGTTCGCAAAACTGGTCTACCAAGTATTATAGGACAAGACGGATTGCAATCAATACCAAGAACAATAAGATCTATGGGCACATAGTTCCTATTTGCAAGAATAAGAACATCGTTAATACTTCCGATAAGTGCAAATTAAGAGAACATTCTTCAATATTGGTAAGACCAAGCACATCACATAGAGATTTCGGAATTGTGAAAACACTAGCACCCAAGTCACATAAAGCAAAACACTCATAATTTTTTATCTTGACTTTAGTTGTTGGTTCCCATTCATCATGTAATTTTCTAGGAATTGAATTTCTAACTCCAATTTTTCTTCTAAAGCTCTCATCATGGCATCAAAAATATGATTAGTAAAAGCTTTATTTTGTTCATAAGCATGGGGTGAATTTATCATGAATTGCAACAAAGAAATACACTCTTACAAAAGCATTTTGAACAATCAAGTACCATCTAGACTGTGGAAGTTCTGTACCCAAAGAAACAGATGAAGTTCATGAGATGACCGAATCAATTGAGGAGTGCAAAATAACTAAGGTTGTTGAGCAAGGTTCCAGGCTTACACACTATTATGATAGTATAACAGCACAAGGACTACGAAAGATACACAAGCTGGGAAAGAATGAAGTTGTGATGCGTGTCAGGAATGGTGATGGGATCGTTGCTCAAGCCGTCGGTGTCATGTCTTTAAGTTTACCTCCAGGATTTATCGTAGAACCAAGTAATTGTTACTTTGTTCCGAATTGTGTAAAAACATTATCTCTGGAGCATGTTTGATAAACGGTGATTATTCTTATAAATCTGAGAGCAATGGTTGTTCAATATATTACTCCCTCCGTTCGAAATTAGTTGTCGCGGAAATGGATGTATCTAGACGTATTTTAGTTCTATATACATCCATTTCCGAGACAAGTAATTCCGAACGGAGGGAGTACAAGGATATGTTTCATGGATTTGCACCCATGGTTAGTGGCTTATTCTTATTAGATCTTCAACATGAAAAATACGTCTATAACATTAATGCTAAATGTCTTAAGAACACTGATAATACCACTTACATGTGGCACTGTCGTCTTGGTCATATCGGAAAGAAATATATGCAGAAACTTCATAAAGATGGAGTATTAACATCTTTTGATTTCGAATCATTTGACACATGCAAGGCTTGTCTGATGGGTAAAATGACTAAAATGCGGTTCATAGGTCATCCTGGACGGGCATGTGACTTATTGAAAATAATATATAGTGATGCATGTGGTCCGAGGAGCACACTGCCGCGCGGTGGATACTTATACTTTGTGACTTTCACAGATGATTTGAGTAGATATGGTTATATTTGTAGCCTTTGTTTGTGCCTCTCACGGAAGTAAATTCGTGCCGCGTTTTTTGCTTCCGCGAGAGGCACAAGTGTGCCTTTCGGGGAGAAAAATATTGCTTTTTTTCTTCCACGAGAGGCACATATTTACTTCTCGTGGAGACACGGATTTGGTTTCGTGAGAGTCATGGTCGTGCCTCTCAGAAAGGAAAAATGTTTTTTCCCTTCCGCGAGAGGCATGGATTTACGTCTCGTGGATGCACGGATTTGTTGCGAGGGAAAAAGGATTTTTTTTTTTACCCGGTTCGTTTTTTCGTGGGAAAAAATTTCGTCGAATCTATCAACATGAAATCTTGTTTTGAAGATCTCGACGCGAGAAATTCAATGATGAAAATGATTCGAGATTTGGATGCACCATTTACGAGATAAAATGTTTTGAATAAATAAATCTACAAAGAAGTGGAAATTTGTCAGGTTGCGATAAGTGGGGCACTGCATACGCGCCACTTGTCGTAACCTCGAGAGATGGTAGTGATCTTTGAAAGGAGTAATCCTTAATTAGTGATTTTGCATATGCAGCGATCATCTATACGTTATGGCCCGCGTTAGCTCGATCGCTTACAGACTTGCGCAAAAGCACAATAGTGGGCCGGCCCAATAGGGCGCCTCACTAGTTCGTTCGCTAGCTGTTGCAGTCACATTCATTCACTTTTTGTGCTTTTTTACCCCAAAACACATTTAAACTCTTTCTTCTGCTTTCTTCTTGAATTTGTAATTTTGAAAATTCTCATGAATTTAAATAAGTTTGTGAATTAAAAAAACATGAATCTGCAAAAAAATAATGAATTTGTATTTCCCATGGATTCAAAAAATTGCTCCTGATTTCCAAAATCTTTTCAAATTCAAAATACGTTCCTGAATTTTAAAAAGTTAACATTCAATAAATGCCCATGAATTTTAAAAATTTCTAACTAATTAGAAAATGTAAAGCAATTCACAAAAGTTCATGAATTTCCAAAATAGCTCACGGATACAAAAAAGTACACAAATTTCAAAAATTATTCAGAAGTTCATAAATAGTTCATGAATTTTAGAAATTGCCCGTGAATTCTAAAAATGTTCACAAATTTAAAACATTATTCACGGATTTTAAAAAGTGTTTGTGAATTTCAAAAGTTGTTCACAAATCAAAGAAAATGGTTCGGGAATTTAAAAATGATCACAAATTCTAAAAATACATGAATTGTAAAAAAAGCACACCAAAGCAACCCTGGACCCCCTCCAGGATCACTACAAAAGCGCTAGCGCCTTCTTTTGAAGGTGAAAAACTATGCTAGCTAAGTAAAAGAAAAGGGCTGCTCTAATGGCAAGGAGCAAGAAAAGGGCAGCTAGCTCGAAATCCGATAAATCGAGTACCTCCTGGCTTCAGTTATGAGAGAGAACTCCAAGGCAGGATAAAGACTGAGTTGGATTTAGCCGCGTGGGGAATGAAACAACATTCATGAAGAATCATCTATTTGAGAAAAAAACGAAAAAATAAATGAAAGAAGCACATTCTTAAAAAAAGAACAAGAACGAAAAAATAGAACATGAAAACATCTAGAAAACCAACAGATAAACTGATAAAAGAAACGAAAACCAGCTGGAGGCCCACGTCTGACTCGCTCCCAATGAGGGACACATAGCATGTGTGTGTTGTAGGTAGCATTTTTTTAGCTATGCTGTAGTCTTTTTCTTTGAGAAACATAATATACACGTTGACGCTCATTAACAAGTATATACACTCACTTCTATACATGCATAAACATTTACGTCTACTCTGGCCCGCCTGCATCTCACAACAATGAGCTGCCGTGTTATCATCTCTTCCAATAATGCTTAACTAAAATAGATGTAATTGAACTCATCTCATTGAGCACACACCCTATCCCTATGAACACCTCTGAAATACTAAGGTGTTGAGTTTTGAGATTGATAAAGTCACAACAGACATCGACATAAACAACGGTTCCGACTGAAAGAATATCCTGCCTAGTTTGATAACTGCCGAGGGTTCTACTCCCTCCTAATCATCAACCACAGGTCGGTTCTCCAGCAGGTCATACAAATTTTCTATCTTGTTTTCCTTAAGAGACCTTATCGGAACTTGACACTCTTTGCTGTGCAGCTCATCACGTGGGACATACACATACACAGAATTGTGACCAACGTGTAAGTTCCTCTTGTTATTCCAATATAAGCTGGGATACATGCGCTTGGAGAGCTGATCTAAATATGTTATTGCTTTGTGTTCTTAATAATAACCTAAAACAAATTGAATGAACAAGAATGGGAGAACACAACAGAAATTCCCTTCCTGCACAAGGCATGCATATACACCTAGGACTTTATGGCTTCATCTTTGTAGTATTGATTGAGCCAATGTGCTATGATTCTCGTCTCCTTTTCCCGCACCTGCTTAAGCCAATCAGGGTCGTCCTTGCTGGAGAATCTCAAGTCTACATGGTGTGAACCTGACCAAAGTTTCCAACAGCATTAGCATAAGATAAAACAATTTGAAGATTAAGGATAAAGGTTTTAAAAAAAATCATTATGTTCACTACATGAGAAAATGAAGAGTTAAACAAACCTTTTGGCTCAACCAGTGCAACGATGCTTCTTGAGATGTCCTTCAGTACGCTGCTCAATATGTCCAATAAATATAAATGGTCAAGGCTTTACCATGGACCAACTATGATAATTTTCGCAAAAAAAAAAGGACCAACTATGATAAATTCAGTTACTGAAATTCATCTCAACACATCTATATTAAATATTTTAATTACCCGCCACTGCTCCATGGATCTCGGAGCCCGTTGAAGAAGATGATGTTGCTAGCTGACCTCTTCAAAACATTTGCAATATCCTGAAACAAAAAGTAGTTTTTTAGGGAAAAAACAAAGGTAGTAACTGAATCCGGATCATGTATTTTCAGCCCCAAATCTTCCTTTATAGAGCCCAATTTGAAGAGAACCCGGCCCAAGACAAGCTGTTATTCTCACAAGAAAAAAAAAAGCAGTACTCACGAATCCTCCGAACTCTGTGGCGATCCAATATGGCCGCGGCGGCAGGCCGGTCGAGGCGCGGCAGCCGTCGAGGAGCCCGGTGAAGTTAAAGGGCTCCGGCGGGAGGACGCTGCCGTTGCGGACTCCGTAGCTCATGAGGATCATCTCCGTGCACGCCTGCCAGTCCCAGCCGTCGAACATGCCGTAGGGGTCATGCTCGGTGGCGTCGCCGAGGCAGTGCGCGTTGCCGGTGTAGTTGTAGTAGACCGCCAAGGCGTCCTTGATCCTCGAGAAGGTGTCTTTGCCCGACTTCGCATGGTCGATCGCGCGGCACATCTGAATGATAAAGACCAAATCAATCAATCAATCAATCAATCCAAAACGTACGGCATTACTTATATAACTACGAACCTCTTTGACGGGATACGCCGGGAGGGCGGTAAGGAAGCCGGACTCCGTCGGGTAGTCCGTCATGGCGGAGTAGACGATGGCGGTGTCGAGCAAGTCGGGTATCGCGTCCACTGTGCTACCTCTGCATGCATGCGTATATATGTACAGATAGATTCATAAACCGGTCGATAGAAGAAACTAACGTGCGTGCAACACGTACCGGCACATTTTGAACGTGCTGTTGAGCTGTGCCCGGCCGGCGTCATCGGACAGCGCCTTGTCCAGCTCCTTCCACGAGTTCATGAGTACGTCGTGGCAATTCTTGCTCTCGCTCTAATACAGGCATAATGATCATATATATAATGTTATACTAACGAAACCAAATGAGCGCTACTAGAGTCAGCACATCTAAATATATCGATCCTGAACTTAGGAGTTGCAGGTGTCATAATCATGCAAAGGCACCTTGAAATCGTTGGAGATGACGTCGTAGAAGGCGTAGGGGTCGGCCATGCCGTAGAAGCTGAGGATTGGTGCCGACGACGCGACGGCGCCAATAACCACGTGCGGATACTTCATCCTCATCCACGCTGCCAGCACTGTCCATCCATACAGTGAGTTTCAGTGTCACGAATGCATGTGCAATTTTGTAAAAAAGATAATCATGAGGCGATCATTGACACTGCAACCACTTTTTTTTGTCCTATGGATGCGCGAATATTTTCGAGATACAAGTTACAACAGCTAAAGAGAAAAAAGGTCTTTGCGGAAATAACGGTTAAGTAACAAACTAAAATCCTTTCCGTTCGAAAAAATAACTAACTAAGATATTTTGGGTCTTGCATGCGCATCCACGGTACTTGGTCAATAGTAATGATGAATTAGTACTTACTGCCACCGTAGGAGCCACCAAAGACGACGACGGGGGCGGTCGGTGCGCTGAGATTGGCCTTGAGGCTTTGGACGAGCGTGGCGAAGTCAGCGACAGCCTGCGTCGTCGTCAGGTACCCCACCGTGCTCGTGTTCTTGAATGCTCCTTCCTCGCTCCCGAACGGTACCGATCGCCCGTAGTACCGATGCTGCATGCATTGCAGACACATCAAGAATCATACACGCGGGACGCAGCATCTCCCAAGAAGATCATCGACGTCGGCGGATGTAGGATTTACCTCGATGAAGACGAGCATGGCGCGGAAGCGAGGCGCGAGCTCCCACATGAAGCCGGTGTTGTTGGTGAAGAGCTCGATGTTGCCCTCGTTACCGGCGTACACGAACACCGGCGCCGTCTTGCCGCCCCAGTACGTGTCGTTCACCAGGTAGCGCTGCGGGAACGTGCGGTAGCTCACCGGCGCCGCGTTGAAGTGGTCCAGCCGCTGTGTGTAGTACCGCGTCTCGTACTGCACCATCGATGGCACCTTCGTAGCCGGCGCCGCCTCCGCCGTAATCACACGATGGGGACGCGACAGAGGCGACGAGTGCCGCCGCTTGGCGGTGGTGGCGCCGGCTGCCGATACATGCCACGAGAGGAGGAGGCAGAGAAGAAGGGATAGGAGGACGATGATGTTTCGCTCCATCATCGAAGTTCGGCAGGGGTAGGATTTGTGGAGCAGTTTTTCGAGCTGGAGCACGCATATATATCTCGATCTATGGATCGATTACAATAGTATCACAATCATGCAAAGAGTAACGAATTTCCAACAGACTCAGCTATAACCTAGCCAGCAACCGTGAGACTAGGGCTAATATGTTAGTAGTATATTACGTGGACGTGACAACGCGGCTATAGACATATACAATGTTTTCTGGGAACGTTCTTGCGGACGAAATCAGGAAATCTAACGCCACGTCAGATATCCGAACGATTTTTTTTTTTTTGACAATAGCTCTCCGAAAGAGTTCGCTGCAAGTGCTCTCCTGACGAACGCCTTTTTTTTTCTTCAGAAAAATATATTTTTTAGGGGTTCTTCAAAAAAAAAATGTGGCTATAGGCCGGCAATCAAAAACTAGTGCCCTGTTACAGAGGGGTAGCCATCTGCACTCCCCTATAGGCTATAGGTCTAGACAAGTGTTTTGTTAACAATTTCCGGTAAATCTAATCCTAGAATCGAGAATGGCTCGTGTGCGCCCTCGCTCCCGCGACCACCAGCCCCCTGCGCCGGTGGCCATTCCGGCGCCGCCGCCCACCCCGCTCCCCAGCCCACCGCCGCTCCTCGCCTCGCAGGTCCGCCCAGCTGCGCTGTCCCTCCCATGGGGCTTCCCTGCCTCGCTACGGCCGCGGTCGGGCTGCTCGGCGGATCCAGATCTGACGCATGCTACGCCGCCGCCGCCTCCCTCGGGACGCCCTCCCCGCGTGGCCGACGACGTGGAGATGGTGATGGAGACACCACCGAGTCTGCTGCCTGTGCAGGTCGCGCCTCCCTCTGCCGCCTTCAACGCTTGCGCTCGAGGGGGATCTGGAGGCATTTACTCTGGTGGGTGGCTCGCTGCCGTTGTGGGTACGGAGCTCCATGCCGAAGACCACGCCGAAGACCTCGCGCATTCATCGCGCCCGTCGCGGGAGGGGCTCGAGGAGCCTAGCCTGCCACCCTGGGAGCTCGTCACGTCCCGTCGCCCGTGCCGGGCGGCTTTGCCAGCAGGCGCCTTCAAGGAGCCATTCAAGACGCCGCCCAATCCTCCACCGGCATGGCTTAAAAATCGCTGCTTTCGATGCCTTGAGCCACGGCACAGAGCAGCTGGGTGCCGCAACGCCATCGTTTGCCGTCGCTGTTTTCGCTCTGGCCACCGCGCAAAGGACTGCAAGAACACACCCGCTCCACATCTCCGTCCAAGACCGCTTCAAGCTTCTCCGGCTCGCCCAGCCACGCGCCAGCTTCCTCCGGCGCGCCCGCGTCCTGCCCTGGTTCCTGCTACGCCGAAGCATCCGGAGCCACAGCCACCGCGGGCCATGGCGTGGTCCGGCAACCACCTCGACCGCCAGGCAGAAGTCTTCACAGTGATCCACTCCTCGCCCGCGATGCTGCAGGAGGCGGCCCTGCTCTCCTCCAACGCTGCGGTCGCCTGGTTCGACCGTGACCGCACGGCCTCCATCCCGGCGGTGGTCGCCGCTGTCTGTGAAGAAGTGGGAGCGCTGGCGGCCGACGTCTCCATCGTCTTCCACCACCCGGAGAAGTTTCTGATCCGGTTTGCTCACCCGCATCACTGCGCCCTGGCGGTTGGGCGCCGCGAGATTCCATTTGGCGATACAAGGCTCCAGGTGCGCGCTTGGCGCTTAGATGCACACACGGAGCATGTCGGCCAGCCTCACCATGTCCGCCTCTGCCTTGAAGGGCTCCCTCTTCATGCATGGGATGACCAGGCCATCGCCTCCGCCATTGGCGCCGGATGCTCGCTCGACTATGTTGAGGCCGCCACCAAGCTGAAGACGGAGACCAAGGTGGTCGAGCTTTGGGCGTGGACCTCCTGCCCCACCCGTGTCCCCCGCATCAACTGGATCACGTTGCCGGCGTGCAACGGCGGCGCGCCAGCCTATGGGCGGCGTGGCCTCGAGCATCGGGTCTTGATCCATCTGGACATCCATGAGGATGGCACCGGCCCCTCCATCGCCTCCAGGAAGCATCCCTGGCGCTTCAATGTGGTCGACGGTGAGTCCCATCCCCGGGACCGCCGCGAGCGCATCTCCCGCCCTGCTGGTGGCCATCGGCGCCGTGACGAAGACGATGACAACGACAAGCGCCGGGATGGAGACCAGGACAGACGTGGTCGTGACGGCGCGCGCTCAAGGAGCAAGGGATGGGGCGAGCGCATTCGCAGGAGCTTGTCCCGCAACGCGCGCCAGGAGGCGCCCCGTGAGCGCGACTCCCGCCAGGGAGATCGCGATCGTAGCGGCCATGATGGTCGTCGACGCTCTGCCGAGCCATCCCCGCCTCTGCTGCTCGCCGCTCCGACCCTCCTGCATGGCTCGGGTTCGACCAGCGACGCACCTGCTCGTGGCCTGGAGATGGTGGCAATCCAGCCGACGCAAGCTGATGGACGTGGACGTAGTCCCACGCGCCAGAGCTCTCCCCGCTCGGCAAGGCGCAGGTCTCAGGAGAACCTGACCCCGCAAGCTTCGCCACCCCTCTCCCCGACTATAGTCCTGCCGGCTTCACCAACTTCCAAGCGTGGTGACACGACACGCGCGACCATGAGCCTTGCTGTGCCCAGCCCAGCTCTGCTCGAGCTCTGCTCGCCAACGGCCTTGCTGTGCCCTCTGTCATCGCCGGCCAAGCCGTCGGGCTTCGAGGCTTCTCCAACGCCGCCGCTGCCCTGCAATGGGCCTCTGCGCCGTACGCCGTCTCCGGATCGTCGCCCCACTGTTGTGGCTGCTGGTGGTCCTCTCGCACCCATCTTCGAGGAGAGGCAGGAAGCAATCCTCCCCCCGCCGATGTCTTCTCCGCCAATACCCCCTGTGGCTCGCAGGAGGACGCTCGCCGGCGTCAAGATTTCCAACAAGGGTGGCCTCTCGCTTAAGAAGGTTAGGCGGCCTCATGGTCGCCCTGCAGCTCTTCCAGCGGCAAGGGCTGCTGAGCAGCTAGTCTGCACCAGCTTGGGCATCACCAAAGATGGTGAGGCAGTGACCTCGGCAACGCTGGATGCTTTTGCTGAGAAGTTCAAAGACGAGCTGTCTCCTGAGATCATTGTGGCCATGCGAGACTTCTTCAAGCTCGACGACACTGCCATCAGGGAGGTGGAAGAGGCCCTCCTCACCCATGGAGGCGAAGGAGCAATTGACCTTGCCGCGGCGCAGAGCGGTGAAGGAGAGCAGCTGGCTGTCGCCTGAGTCGCTGACGTTATGTTCCAGGGTCTACAACTGTTTCCATGATAGTACAACGTTGCTTAGAGGTTGGCTTAGTTGTAGGCTGTAGCCGTGTGTGTCTCTCTAGACATGTCCTTTGGCCTTGTACCAGGTCACGCTACGTGTCAAGTTGCAGGTGTGAGTGTGTGTACTCTGTTTCCTTTGTTGTTGTTGGCCTCTGGCCGGGTACTAGGGCTGTTGTTGTGTTTATATGTTAGAACAACCAATTAACACCCTCAGTTGGAACGTCCGAGGGCTAAACTGTCCCAACCGAAGGGCGACTGTCAGTGCAACCATCGCCGCCTCCTCTTGCCAACTTGTCTGTCTGCAAGAGACAAAGGTCGAAAACTTTGATAAATTCACAGCCATCTTTCTGGGCGGTAATAGGCTTCGTGGCTTCGCACAACGCCCCGCTTCCGGCACAAGGGGAGGCATCCTAATGCTTTGGGACGAGTTGTTGCTGGATGTCTCTGACATCGTCGTCTCGCCCTACTGCCTTTCGGCCTTCGTCCGTATTATCGCGACCGGAGTGTGTTTCAAGATCACATCTGTCTACGGCCCTACCGACCATGCTTGCAAAGACGCCTTCTTTGCTGAGCTCATTTCCCACAAGCCCCTGCCGGGCGTCGCTTGGCTTGCATCAGGAGACTTCAATCAAATATATCGGGCACGAGACAAAAATAAAAGAAACATCAACCGGAGCAGAATAAACCGCTTCCGAGCCGCACTGCAGTCTTGCGAGCTTAAAGAAATCCATCTTCAAAACAGGCGCTTCACTTGGAGCAACGAGAGGACAAACCCAACTTTGTGCAAGCTTGATTCCTTTTTCTGCAATGCCGAGTGGGACACGACCTTCGACACTCATGTGTTGCATGCCTTGTCGTCTTCCCTCTCCGATCATTGTCCCCTTCTGCTAGCCGACGACAAGGGGCCTCGAAGGCCGAGGTCTTTCAAGTTCGAGAATTTCTGGGCATCTTTGCCTGGATTCCAGGAGGTGGTCCTCAAGGCTTGGGGCGAGCGTACGCAACACACGGAGCCCTTCCAAATCTTGCACCACAAGCTCAAGAAGACGGGGCTCCGCCTTTCTCAATGGAGCAACCGGCTGTTCTCCAAGGCCAAGATTCACTTTCATGCGGCTAACCTTGTCATCCTGAGACTTGACATAGCCCAGGAAGACCGCCATCTGTCGCCTGCGGAGCTGGACCTACGCGCTAGGCTGAAGCAGAGGGTCATTAGTCTGTCTGTTCTGGAGAGGGCTAGAAAGAGCCAGTGCGCGCGGATTGCAAACTTGAAGGCCGGTGACGCCAACACCAAATTTTTTCATCGCCGCATCAATGGTCGCAGAAGGAAAAACCATATCCATAGGCTCAAGCATGCACAAGGGTGGGTCACTGATCATGGAGAGAAGGAAAATATCATCCACAACCACTTCCGAGACGTCATGGGCAAAGGAGATAGGAGCAACATGGACTTTAACTGGGACGAGCTCAACATTGAGCCCACGGATTTGAACGGCCTCGACGCCGCTATCTCCGAGCAGGAGGTTTGGGAAGCCATCAAGGACATGCCCAGTGACAAGGCCCCCGGGCCGGATGGCTTCACGGGGCTCTTCTTTAAGAGGTGTTGGGGAACCATTAAACATGACCTTATGAGGGTGATTCAGAGTTTTGACTCCCTCCACACCGACAACCTCCAGTGGCTTAACTCTGCAAACGTGGTGCTCTTGCCCAAGAAGGAAGGCGCG
Source organism: Secale cereale (assembly GCA_902687465.1). Classification (NCBI taxonomy): domain Eukaryota; kingdom Viridiplantae; phylum Streptophyta; class Magnoliopsida; order Poales; family Poaceae; genus Secale; species Secale cereale. The sequence goes on along the minus strand of LR738712.1, from coordinate 145,793,890 downwards.
GAAGGCATAGCTGACTACAGGCCCATTAGCCTAATTCATGCGGTCGCCAAGATCATTGCAAAAATCTTATCCCTACGACTAGCCCCTCACATGGACGCCCTGGTCTCCAACGCCCAGAGTGCCTTCATTAAGAGACGTAGCATACATGACAACTTCATGTATGTCCGGAACTTTGCCCGTCGGCTGCACAAATGCAAGACCCCGGCCCTTCTCTTCAAGCTTGACATCAAAAAGGCCTTTGACTCGGTCAAATGGGAATTCATCCTTGACCTCCTTCAACGGAAGGGGTTTCCGCCCAAGTTTCGTGATTGGATCGCGGCTCTGCTATCCACGTCCTCCTCGCGCATCCTCCTGAATGGAATCCCCGGACCTCCAGTCAAGCACGGGAGTGGCTTTCGGCAGGGGGACCCTCTCTCCCCCCTGCTTTTTGTGCTTGCAATTGACCCCCTCCATCAAATTCTTGACCTGGCAACTAGAAAGGGCATCCTTCACAAGAT
>LR738712.1:145774367-145792966 GCA_902687465.1 Secale cereale | reverse complement strand
CGCGGTCGGGGGGCTGTGGTGAGAACTTCACTCTATGCGGATGATGCGGCCATCTTCATGGCACCAATCAAGCGAGATATTGACAACCTCGCTGCAATCCTCAAGGGGTTTGGGGAGGTCACGGGCCTATGCACCAATTTCCATAAAAGTTCGGTGGTGCCCATTCGCTGCGGCCACCTTCACTTGGGCCATATTCTTCAAAGTCTGCCGGCGGCAAGGGTGTCCTTCCCGATGAAGTACCTGGGACTCCCGCTCTCGGTTTGGCAACTTCGGAAGGTGGACTTCCAATATCTTGAGGACAAGGCGGCAGGCAAATTGGTCACGTGGGAGGGGCAAAACATCACAACCATTGGTCGCACGGCCCTAGTCAAATCAGTCATCACCTCCCAGGCGGTGTTCTCCATCACGCCCCTGATCGTCCCGCAAGGCACACTTGGCAACCTAAACAAGCTTGAGAGGGCTTTTCTTTGGTCCGGTTCGGATCGGACGACCGGGGCCAAGTGCAAGGTAAATTGGGAGATTGTCTGCCGCCCAAAGGAGTTCGGCGGCCTAGGGGTCCTTAATACTGAAAAAATTTCGCGAGCATTACGTCTCTGTTGGCCATGGTATGAATGGAAAGAGCCAAACAAGTTGTGGGTGGGACTTGGTAACCCCTGCACTGAAGAAGATCTAGATTTCTTCTATGCCTCCACTACTATCACGGTTGGTAATGGCGCCAAAACGCCATTTTGGGATTCCCCATGGCTTGGCGGGCGCAAACCAAAGGATATTGCACCACTTATCTTTGATGCCTCGCGGAGGAAGACGTGGAAAGTGAGGGAAGCGCTTAAGGATTATGCGTGGATCCTAAAGATCAATCCCAACACCGTGATCACCGGCGAGCACATACAACAATTCTTCACTCTTTGGATGCTCATCCATGACTTTGCACTCGACGTCCACACCGACGACAACATCCTATGGAAGCACTCAAATGATGGGGCCTACTCGGCGGCCTCCGCCTATAAGGCTCAATTCATAGGGATGATTTTCTCCCCCATGGACCGTATGGTGTGGAAGGTTTGGGCGCCCCCCAAAGTTAAATTTTTCACATGGCTTGCTTTGCAAGACCGAATTTGGACCGCTGATCGGTTGGAGCGGCGGGGATGGGAAAATTGTGGACTTTGTCCTCTCTGTAAGAGGACGCAGGAATCTGGGGCACATCTCTTCTTTCGATGCCGCTTCACCCTCAGACTTTGGCGTTTGGTGTTCGAGAAGTTTGGGCTATCTCATATGGACACTTCAACATGGCTTAATCATGGGACTGTCAAGGAATGGTGGGACATGATGACCGACTCGCAAACCCCGAATTGGCGGGCCATGGCATCCCTCACAATGCTTGTCACCTGGACTATCTGGAACGAGAGGAACTCGCGCATTTTTCGGCAAAAAAGTGCACCGCCGCCAATCTTATTGAGCTTACTCGGCGAGGAGGCCAAACTTTGGGTCACCGCGGGTGCAAAGAAACTAGGGGTTATTGTGTTCTGTGAGTAATTGTCATGCCGTGACGGCGGATGTCTTGTAAAACTCTATTTCCCCCTTATTTAATAGATGAGGCAAATCTTTTGCCTCCGTTTCGAAAAAACAATTTCCGGTAAAACACCTTTTATTTATCTGAGTTATTTTGTTGTAAATTCGTTTTTTCATTTTAAAAACCTCAAAAAATTCCTGACATTTTCAATTTTCGAAAGAAAAAAAAATCCTTACTTTATAGAGGTCGCCCCCCACCCCCCAAAAAAACTTGCCATGTCTATTTTTATTATAGATAGAATGGCAATTTCCTTTTTATTGACATTTTTTGTCCTCCAAGACATAGCATTTTTATTTTCCTACACTAGTCTTTATTACTAAGAGCATGTAATTTTAATAATTAATAACATGATATTTTTACTAATAAGAGGATGGCAGTTTTATTATTAAGAGCATCACATGTTAATAATTAATAGCATGGCATTTTTAGCAATAAGAGGATGGCAGTTTTTTATTGAGAGCATGGCATTCTAATAATTAATAACATGACATTTTTTTATTCATAAGAGGATGGTAGTTTTATTATTAAGAGCATTATATTTTAATAATTAGTAACATGGCATTTTTTTCAAAGAATTAACATGGTACTTATTTTTTAATGTTCAAAAGTCAAAAAAATACATGAAAATTTATTATTAATAATTGACATTTTTGTTAATAAATGGGATGGAAATTTATTATTGAGAGGATTGCATTTTTTATTTTTAAAGGCATGTCAGTTTTATATTATTTTGAGGATGGCATTTTTATTCGTAATGTCATGGCAATTTTTATTGGGGCTTTTACAGATTAATTTTGTTTTATCTAGAGTATTGCAGTTTTATAAAGTAGCGTTTTAGAGCATGGCATTTTATAAATTTATTTGTATTTTCTTGTTCATGGCATTTTCTATCTAGAGGGTGCCAGTTTTAATTATCCATATAGTATTCATTTTTAAGTTGAGCACCACAATTTCTCATGTTGAAAGGTCGATGCTCGAGATGGAATTTGTTTCCTACGACCCGTGAAGGCGGTTTTTTTCCTGGGCCATATGAGATCACGCTGGAAACCAACTAGAGAGAACATACTAGCCACAAAAAAAAGCTAGAGCGGACATACGTGGGGAGGACTTTTCATCGCTGGCTTCGCATGTCCACAACAAATGAAATGTTCGCACCAGGCTGGCTGCGAGCTGGCGGCAGTCATATTGTTAGAAATATGCCCTAGAAGCAATAATATTTGTATTATTATATTTACATATTCATAATTATGGAGTTTATATTTCATGTTATAATTGTTGTGATCCTGTAATATGTGATTAAGTGGAAAACTCATATGTACGTGTGAAATGATAAATGGTTAAATAAAAGGTTCATAGTCTTGCCCCTAGGACTAGCTCAAGTATTGTTGATGATCAAGTTTTTCGGATTTTGGGATATCGTTAAGTGTAATGACAGTCCTAAAACAACATTGAGATTATGACGTTAGAAAAACGGTCATATTAAATCGACCCAATCTTGTATGCTATGAATTGAGTTAATATCACATGTATTCAATTGTAATAACACGGAGTCTTAACGTGTGATCTTGTTCCTTAGAACATGAGAGTATCGTGGTCACTTCTTACCGTACTATGGGCTTTGAGGTTGTTCAAACGTGATTATAACAACAACTTATAGGTTCATCAGAAAGTTTGACAAGTGGCATGATAGCTCAAGAGTGGGATTTGCTCCTTCGGCGATGGAGAGATACTCTTTAGGGCCATCTTGGTGTGACGGCATCAATCATCGTCTGGCCAGAAACAAGTGACTTCGTCACGGGGATGCTGGAACACAATAACGAGAAGGTAGAATAAAACTGGTAACGAGGATTTCTGTATAATGAGTATAGTGATAACTCAAGAGGATACCGATGCATCCCAGGTTTTGTGAAGTATCGCGAAGCAAAGGTGAAATAGCATGGTGCCCCCATGTTAGGTTTTGCTAATTAATGACAATCCCTATGGACTAATGTTTGCCTTAAGTTATATTTGAAGGGTTTGTCCATAGGCTTTGCTTGAAGGCCATTTGTTGGGTTCAAGATTTTTTAAAAGAACATTATTGCAAGCATGTCTTGAAGAACATGATTGTGTGGACATTCATGTTTACCTTCAAGACATCATCTTTATGAAGATAGACGATTTGGTATAAGGTTGATCAAGACTAAGTCAAAGAGTGTATCAAGTTTATCAACACACAAAGCGTACAAGATGTACCGAGAGGTATCAAGTGATCCCATGGTATGGTAAACATCATTCATTACGCTTTGTGTACTAACTCGTGGTCTACATGAGAGTTCTATGTGGGGTTGGACACGTTTCCATGTGCTTGCGTCAAGATGAAGATCTCTTACAACCCATAGAAGATGACATCAAGTGGCGATCGTCGTCAAGATTACGGTGTGCAAGTTCAAGTGGAGCGTCACGAAGAGATCATGCTTGAAGCTTGCCGGCCCTTGTTGTGACAGTGGACTTGTGAAGATGTGCCAAAAATTGGCTCACCCATAGTGAAGTATGGTGGAGCAATCAACTAGTCTTGATCGAGCGTGCACAATCAAGAAAGGTGGTCCAACTTCAGAAGGTCAAGATCGTCATCATCTAGCTCAAGTGGACTATGTGCATGGAAAATGTTTGCCCTTAGTAGGTTTTACATTTTATCGGTCTCATGGTGGTAGTTGGGGGACCGGGTTATAGGATCAGTTGCCATACTATCACGGGGGCTCTCAAGTAAGTAGCTTGATCGTATCGTTGTAGAGAGCTCAAACCATTGCATCCTTGCATCATCTTTCTTGGTTCTTGTTTGGTTTTCTCCTTGCGGGATTTAGAGCTTATGTTCATCTTCATGAAAAGCTCTAGCTCATCGAAAACATAGTTCATATGCACCTTCTTTGTGTTTTCGGTGTTAGAAAGTACTTGTCGTCATCTATCCAACAAGCTTGAGTTTGCTCTTTTCGAAGCTCATTTGTAGAAGTTATGGCAGTTTTAGTCTCAGGATAGTTTTTGTGTGCTCAGGCGGTAGTACAGCTCGGTACCATGGTAGTACATCTTAGGCGGTACTTCCGCTATGGACTACCGTTGCTACTACTGCTTGGTACATCCTTTCTGTGCTACTTTTTGTTGCCCATTTTCTTTTAGCGGTAGTTGCACGGTAGTACCGCTTAAGCGGTACTTCCGTTTTCTACTAGCGCGCCTAGTACCGCTTAGGAAATACCTTTTGTGCTAGTGTCTGGTTACCTTCTTTGCCTAAGTGGTAGTAGAGCGGATGTAGGACGATAGTACCGCTTCAGCGGCATTGCTGGCCTTTGTTCTATGATCTACTGTGTACTGATTCTGGGACTACCGCCTAAGCGGTAGTGCTGTTCCTTGGAGCAGCAGTACCACTTGAGTGCGGTCTGCAGGCATGACGATTGGGTTTGTCCTCACATATAAAATGGGGGTCTTCTTCCTCAATGGATCTTATCCTTTGAGATCATGTTCTTCCCCCATTATTGGCCTTTTTAGAGCTTGCTATCCCTCGATCCCTTCAATGATTCTTGCTAGGTCTTGAGGGAAAAAGGAGAGGAGATCTAGATCCACGTTTCGACCAATCACTTTTCGCTTAAACTATATAAGTGGAATTTTTTTCAGGAGATTTTTTTAATATATATATAATGGTCTAGAAGTATTTAGAATATTTTATATTTAATTTAAATATCAATGAGCCTAAAAAGGCCAAATGGTGGAAGGAATTATGGGCCACGAAGGGAAGTGGCGCCCTCCCATGCCATATGGGAGACGAATTGGACTAGGGGAGGAGGACTCCTCCCCCTTGGCTGACGCCCCAAGGAGGGACTTTCCCTCATTGGTGGCTGACCCCTTCTCCTCCGACCTATATATACTTGGTTGCTCTATTGAACATACAAGTTTTAGAGCCTCCTCTAGCTCTTCTAGTTCTAGTTCCACTTGGTCCTAGTTGACTAATTAGGGCTAAGATAATCCCCTCGTCCTCATAAATATAAGCCATGTGTGGTTCAAATATCCACCCTCTAATTCTTCGGCCACGATTAGCTCTGGACGGCGAAGCACTGCCGGATCGTGAAGGCTGCACGCTTGCAACCAAGTAGAGAGGTCGTGCTTTCGGTTTTCGGTTCGCGGGATTGTTCGTGGGCGGTACGAGGGATTGTTAATCGACGGTTTGAGGGACTCCACGTACTATCTACAACAACATGTTCTGTTTTTGCTAAAACTCAGTGACGGTAACAATCGTGATCCTGACCCATTATGCATCTTCATATCGATCTTGGGTGATTGGGTGATCGTAAGTGCATTTTTTTGTTTTCTACTACATTTTTCAATAGTGGCATCAGAACAATTATATGAGTAGGCGTAGGTTGAGATCTAGATCACATGTGATTGCGAGGGTTGATGTTCTTACTATGCTTCCCTGGAGTGTTGCGTCGGTTCAATTCGTCGATGGCATGGTGTCGCTTTTTACAAGGTTCTATCAATCGACCGGCTCTGGCCGTCGACGATCTATTAATAGTTCCTTGGGTTTCGCCATAACTGAGAATAGTGAATCGTCGTCTACACAAAAGGCTGCTGAAAATGGATGATCTTCTAGAGGGTCACATGTATTTGATGAAGTTTAGTGTGGGGCTAGAGATGTTTAATTGAGTATCTTGTTTCACACACCCCGAAACTTAATCTAGCATCAAGGATCATCACCTAAATTGTGGACGTAGGTAACTAGTATTACTTGTTAAACTGGTTAGCCGCGCAACTATAATTTTGCTAAAACCGATTAGAGGACGTCTAACTTGATTTTGCAAGGTATGCATATGATGTGGAATAATCTTTGTCATGATAATGAGTTTATGTATGAGATGGTTACATGTTGTAATGTTAAGTGACCTGCGCGTCACGACAAGATGGCGGGAGCCACTAGGTTGCCACGTTAATGTAAATATCATAGAGATAGCCTACATGTTACATGTGACGATGGCAACCGTACACGGAGGACCCCAACGTGGAGAAGGTGTCCTTGGCGCGGGACATGGAGCTATAATTTTGTGCCACCATGAAATTTCTGAATATGATGCCACGACAATGTTATTGAAATTGCCGCCATGACAACGTTTTTAAAACGGTTGCCACGGCAACGAAATATTGGCCGTCACGACCACTTTAAGTGGAGATTAAAGACAATCATGGAGATTCCTGGCGCCCAGGGCTATACCATATCGTGCTTTTATGAACTTCCTGAGATGTTTATACCTGGGCAAAGAAGCGGTCGTTGTCTTGGTCTGGGACCCGCCTGCCCGCTTGGCACCGTGTCGCCGTCCCACTAGTGTCCTGCTGCGCCGTCTTGGTGCCACCTCGACAACGTCCGTGGACTTGCCCTTGGCGTGGCAGGAGTTGCCCAGGAACGCGTCACACCGGGAGCGGGGCTGGCCTCCATGGTCGCCATCATCATGGTCGCGTCTCTCCACCGCCCGCGGCACTCCCCTGCAGCCAGTCGCGGACACCCTTGTGGCCGAGCAACGTTCTTGTCCTTGTCCATCCTCAACGCCACCCGCCTGTTTATGTACATTTGGTTGTCCGTTTGATGCCGATTTCGTTGTGTGTTGTTTGATCACGTAAAGTACCTCACGTTCTATTCGTAGTATGGATATGAGATACATGAATGCCAAGAAAAACAATCAAGACGTGACCGGTCAATGCCCGCGGGCCGCAGGCATTTGAGTGGTCGAATTTGATGTCCGCGGATATGGATGCTCTAACACCTCACCCACGAGTGAAGTACCTCGTGGCCACCGACGACTCAAGCTTGTCGTCCATCTTCTGCGGCCCCATGAGAAGACACTACGAGTTTCTAGGGTATTATCTGTTGTTTTTTCATTCTTAATTTCAATGTGAGTCTCATAAAAGAATCAAGTAAATATCATAAGATCTTTAGTTACTTGCTTATACTTAACTGACATAAGTGCTCTAATTTAAACTTTCAAAGTTATAAAGCCCGTTGTCAGATCAAGCTGGCAAGAGTAAACTCTCACGTGATAAAAAAATGGAGAGAGAAGGCAACTGTGGCTAGTAATTAAGTTAGGGTCTGTCTATGTCACATCTAAATGTGAGATATTATCTCACATCTAACTCTCTCACACTTAGACTCCCTCATCCTTGATTTTTTTTTTAATGTCTTCCATAGATTTTCTTTTTTTGTCTCTAAGGGTGAGGGAGTTAGATGTGAGATAATATCTCACATCTAGATGTGAAATAGCAAACCTGATTAAGTTACACCTATGAAATAAAGATGCTATTAATGATAAATTTGTAAGTAAAAGCTTCCAGCTGCTGCCTGCTGATATGTCATTTCAGATATTGATCATACAGCCTCTACTTTTCTCTGAAGTGTAAGGACGAAGCTTGCACTTGTGAGACGTGAAACGAGCCAGAGAAGTAAATGCACATGGGAGGGCATTCAAGGTTGCCAAGACATGTTGTAGTACGACCAAGCCGGTCAATGAAAGCAATGCACGTAGAGTAGTACTCCCTCCGTTCTCAAATATATGTTTTTTAGACATTTTAAATGTCTACAACATACGAATGTATATAAATATATTTTAGAGTGCAGATTCACTCATTTTGCTTCGTATATAGTCATTTGTTAAAATCTCTAGAAATACAAATGAAGTGAGTATTTACCTAAAAGTGGACCGTGCATCCAAATTAAGGGGTACACATTTTTTTATTTTGCGGAGAACATATTTATTAAGTAAAACCAGTGAACAGTTTATGCACACTATTTGCCTTGCCAGATACTCCTTTGAGTAATCATGCACAACAAAAGATACTCATTTGAGTAGAATCCTTTGAGCTGCCTGCTGTACATGCTGAGCCATTCAAGCTGCTAAAGTCATCCACAGCTGATGCATGTACATGCAACGTATATGCAATATATTATTTAGTAGGGACTAGTGAGTATCTGAGAGTAGTATAGAAGCACAAAGATAATTTAGCTAACTTTTTTTCCGGGAATACGCTAAGGATGTGTATCTTTTCATTGACAGAAGGAGTGTTATACATCATAAGGTTGTGACGACGCACTATTGCATATACACAAGGAAGGCATGGAAGTGGTCACCGAGCAAACAGATGGGGTTGCTCATCCCTTCTACAGCCTACCCTAGTTCTCCAGGATTACGTTCGTGATCGCGGTGGCACCAGCCCTAGCCCAGAGGCGCGCTTTGTCTTTGATTGTATAGCAAAGGTGGGATACCGATGGGCGATCGTCGTCGAAGATGCAACTGTTACGGTGCTTCCACAACCACCAAGCGATGAGGATGATGAGAGAGGTCAGTCCCTTATGCGCGACGGTGGGCGCTTGAGCACAAGAAGTAGCCCACCATGCAAGGAATCGGTATCCTCGGTCGTAGGTCGGCGATAGATCTAGCTCAGGCAAGGATCTCGTGCCACACTTGCCTAGAGAAGGAGCGGGCAACCAGCAGGTGTTGTATCATCTCCTCGTCCTGATTGCAAAGGGTGCATGTGGGCTCGTGGGGCAAACCGTGTCTAGCTATGCGCTCTGTCGTCTAGCACCGGTCTTGCATCGTAAACCATATGAAAAAAATTGACGCGAAGGGGTGCCTAGGATTTCTAGGTGAGCATCCAGTGTGGTTCCTCGCAAGCTCCAAGGAAAAGTGTGTGGTAGCATGAGCTGGCTGAGTAGGTGTCCGTCGTGGTCCATCTCCAGCGGATGATGTCCGGGGAGTCTGAGAGCTGGATATGGCACACAGTCTGCCAGAGTTGAATGTACAACACCATGGCGGTGGGACCAAGAGTGCCATGGATGTCCTACACCCAGGAACGTTGATGCAAACCGTCCTGGACCTCACGAATTTTTCGGTGACACTTCGAAATCATCTCAGAAGATTTGGGGTGTGATCTTAGCCACTAACCATCTGTCGATCCAGTGGTCGGTCCAAAACTTGCAGTTGGCGTCGTTGCCAACCGCCTCGGTGGTGGAGGCATGGAAAATGGCCCCGACGTCTGCATCATGCGGGATGTGAAGGTGACCTCATGGCTGGGAAGGTATGTATGTTGAAGCTAAATCCATCACGTCTGAAGGGCAATGCCCGCGCGCTGCAAGTCGCGGATGCCCAGTCCGCCCAAGGAGAGTGGGTGTCAAACTCACTGCCAGTTAACGAGACATTGGCCACCTTTTGAGTTCTTGCTTCCGACCCATAGGAATCCACAAATGATGCAGATGGCTTTCTTGAGGACGGCCTAGTTAAAGGCAATGATAGTGAGGAAGTGGACCAGGATGGCGCAGTGGACATGACGGACAAGCGCAAGTATATTGCCTCTGGATAGCATGGAGGTGCACCATGTAGATAACTTCCGCTCGAGCTTATGAATGATAGGAAGAAGGCTAGTGGTGGAGGGATTCCTGATGGAGAGGGGTAGCCCAAGGTATTGCACCAGGAATTGCGTGATAGGGCACTCCATCTCGGCTATGTGAGTGAGTACCATACTGAATAAAATTTGGCTATGTGAGTTGCAGAGTTTGTTTTTCAATATATATTTTTTGTAACGAGGAAAAACATTTGCCATTTTCATTTATTGAGGAGAATAGAGTTATCTAGTTAATTAGAGAGGCGGAAACCTAGATTACACACCCCGCAAAAGGGCACCCGTGGACATCCTGGCCACTGATGGCTTCTCGCCCCTCGTTGGTTACCCCAAGTGGAAGGTTTGAGATGCAGTGTAGCGGAAGTTTTCCCTTGGCAATACCAAGGATCGATTTCCCTGAGACTCCCAGTTTCAACAAGAAGGTGTCGACTGCTAACGGCGCCAGATATTAGCAATCAACGTGGACCTGCACACAGATACAAATAACTTTGCTCCCAACGAGTACAAAGAGGTTGTCAATCCCTCCGGCCTTGTAGTTTACAAAGGATCAAACGCAAGTGATAATAGTGATAGATATAATTGCAATAGTAAGTAAAAAGCAGAAAAGTAAATAGTGGATGTGATCAATGATAGTAATATGGACCGGAGTCTCATGATGTTCACTAGTGATGTCTCTCTCCCAAAAGACGATAAAACAACTATGTGAGGTAAACGAATTACAGCTGGGCAATTGACAGGACCATGTGTGCAAACCAATGCTGACTACATTGCAAGAAAGGTTGAGGTTCAAAGCATGTGCGGTACGCCGAGGTAAGTAGACCGAAATCCATCTGCATCTACTACTAATCATCCACCTTGAGATATCTATCCAGAACATCTCGCTGGTATTAAGTTGCGAGTCCCACCCATAGTGTAAACTCAAAGCAACAGACAACTGCATTAAAAGAACTTTGCGTAAAGTAAACAATCCTTGCACCCGTGGGCACAAGCATCGTTGTTTTCCCCCTTGTGGCAACAACACATCCCCTAGACTCATGTTTTTGTCACTCAAGCTAGTCATCGAGGGGCATGAATCCACAATCAAGCATAACGTTCCCTCTTGGAGTCACTACCTACTACTTGGCCAAAGCAATAAATAACAACGGAGAACATGCAAGAATTACTTACGAACATAAATATAAAAGAGGTGAATCAAATATGTTACTCAAACACAATCTGAACATAATCTCATAATCCATCGGATCCCAACAAACTCATCATAGCAACAACATAAGGATTACATATGTGCCTCGATCATGTAGGGCAGCTCACGAGGTCTAATTAGTGAAGCACAAGAACGGGAGGAGAACATCACATAGCTACTGGTCATGGACCCATGGTCCAAGGGAGACTACTCACAACTCACCCGGGAGGCGTCCATGATGGTGGAGAAGCTCCCGGTGGTGATCCTCCCCTCCGACAGGGTGCCGGGAAGAGTTCTCCTGGTGCTCCCGATCTTGGAAGCCGCGGCGGCTGCGGAACAGAGATGAGATCGCGAAAAAGAGTTCCCGTCTCGAGGGTTTCGGGAGACGCTTTAAATATATGCCAAAGGGGGGCATCAGCGGAGCCTCGGGGGCCCCAGGCGCCCCCCCGGCGCGGCCCAGGGGGGGGCGCTGTCAGGGCGCCTGGAGCCCTGGTGCCCCCCCGGCTGTACTTCGGGCGCCCGGTAGTTTCTAGAACGCTGATTTTTTATATAATTTTTCTGGATTTTTTCTGGTAGTTCTCGTAATGTGAAAACCTGAAATACAAAAACAGCGAAAACAGAAACTGGCACTGGGGTGCACTGAGTTAATAGGTTAGTCCAAATATGATCAAAAGTGTATGGAAGTGTATAAATAACATAGCAATATCACCCAAAAGAGGCATGGAGCAAGCAGAAATTATAGATACGTTTTGGACGTATCAACATCCCCAAGCTTAATTCCTGCTCGTCCTCGAGTAGGTAAATGATAACAAGAATAATTTCTGTGGTGACATGCTATTAACCATATAGGACTTTTTCATAGTCATATGACAAAAGCTTACTGAGACAATGAATCTGTAGTAATTAAGTTGCCTCATGAGAAAATCACAAAGAACTGAAAGTTTTACAATATGATACTGAAACATCAAATAGATTTGTAATGAACATGATGTGCAAATATGATAGAGTGATATCTCGCTTGCCCCCTTTAGTGAAGCAAAACATAAATGCAGGGGCACCTTCAAGGTTTAAGTGATGACTAGATACAATGATTTCAAAATAAACGATATCACAATCATGCAAAAGATAATGCTACTTTGGGACAATGCACATTACACTCAGAATGACAATCATGCTCTCAGTAGTTGGTGCTTTAAAAGAAGGTGGAGACTCTCGAACCGTGGCTTTTGTTGGCAAGGTTGAAAACCCGTAATCGGAAACAAAGACAAAACATGTACCAGAGCTCTTGGTTTTAAAACAGAGGTAATAATTATTATTTTTTTAGATCATGCATGTTTCGTCAACGAATGCTAGCAGACAACTCAATCACTTCTTGAGATGGACAAGTTTCGAGGAACGGCTCCCGAATGAGGACGATCACATCCTCTTAATCTTCTTTGTTTATCACTGCCAAAGTTTTCTGATTTCTCATGAACAAAGCGTGAAGGAGGGTTTGTTTGTTATATTATCTTTTTGAGCCGGGTGCACTCAATGCCAGTTCCTTCTTGTATTATGGGTTTGCATATTATACATGCAATCCCGGGGTGAAGCTTGTCCAACTTAAAAAGATCATGAATTAACTACTACTTCCTCATGGGCTTACAACAGAGGCACAAAATAAGAATGCTTTTCTTTGAATAATTTCGAGATGGCACATGCAAGTCTCCGTTAGGAATGGCAGGTAAATACCATGTAGGAAGATATGGTGGACTCATATGGCATAACTAGTTTAAAGGAATGTGGATGCACAAGCAGTCAGTCCGCTTAGTACAGGCGAAGGTTAGCAAAAGACTGGGAGCGACCAACTAAGAGAGCAATGACGGTCATAATCATGCAGAGCGACAAAGCAACATTGAATCAGGCATGGAAGTTATATCGCTACTCAGAAACAAAAGATCATCAAGGCTTGACAGACTTTCTTTACAGTCTTAAATATGCGTGAGCATACGCCAAGTCAATCAAAATAAATTCTTTGAAGGAAGATATTACTAAACCATACCACATCATAGGCAAACAAACCATGTTGGTACTCCAATAACACATTGGGAACCCCCCAACTATTTGAGACTAACCATAAGAAAACATGAACTACTAAGCGCCATTATGCACGTAGCATCTTTATCATAGACATATCAACCAATGCAACGGAAGCAAACTCTCTTAATAAGATAAGCATGATAACTAAAGAGAGTTCAAGCAACCAACTAAACGAAAGCTCTTTAAAAAGATAAGCATGAAACTGAGAGCTGAACATGATAGTAGCTATTAAAAGACAAAGACCACACACAGCAAGGATAGACATGAAAATTCTATGTTATGTTCTAGGTAGAAGTGGAGCGTGTTTCTCTCCCACATAAAGAAAGCTGAGTTCCGACTCGTTATGAAAAACTAAAAAGGAAACTAAAAACAAGACGCTCCAAGCATAGCACATAACACATGAAGTGATTAAAATATAGTGGAACAAAAGACAAACTGATAATGTTGATGGAGAAGGGGATGCACGGGGGCATCCCCAAGCTTAGACGCTTGAGTCTCCTTGAATATTTCTTGGGGGTGCACGGGGGCATCCCCAAGCTTGAGTGTTTGACACTCCTGAATCTTTTTATCATCTCCCCTCGCACACTTGAAAACTCCCTTTATACACAACTCATCATAATCTGATTAGCGAGGTTAGTACCCATAATAAAATAATTGTACCTTGCTGGAAATAAAGATATTCTTGAAGGCCTACTGTTTCTCAAGATTGCCAAAAGGTTTTTGCAAAGAAAAAGCAAGCTCTAGGTTTGCAAAATGAAGGAAAGGCAAAACAAGACAGAATCTGTGAAAAACAGAACAGCAGGTAGTAAATGATTTGTTCGGGGCACTTCTGCAACTCTAATAAAAAAACTCAGAACAGACGCACGAAAGACAATTATATAGAGCATGCTGTCGAAAAAATTCAGACCAAAAAGATGATCTGGTGATTTTATACGAATTTTTCTATCCAAGGACAGAATCTGTTTCCTGGACAGCACGTCACAACTTTTGAACTTTCTTGCAATCAGAGGCTATACTTGGCACAAAATTTGAAAAACAAAGATACAATGATGATGCTACAGTAGTAACAACATCAAGACACAACAAAAACAAAATAAATTTATTCATTGGGCTGCCTCCCAAAAGCGCTTTCTTTTATGCCTTTAAGCTAGGCATAATGCATAGAGGTCAAGTTGTATCAATTGAACCATCATCAAGATCATCAAAAAGCTCTTCAATAATACAACTAGTCTTAAGAGGACTTTCAAATAAAGGCCTCATAGAGATACTTCTAGGGAGAAGACCAAAAGGATAAAAGTCAAGGGAAGATTCATTTATAAATTCATCAAAGAGAGGTGTTTCTTCCGAAGTCTTTACAGTTTCAACCCCTTTGGCAATAGATGGATTACTTTTAGAACGGGGAGCCTTTGGGACGTGAACGAACTTAGGCTCCCTCTTTGCCGGAGTTTCTACATTTTTGGTTTTGATTGAGGAGAAAGTAGTTCCTAGAGTATCAAAGATTTCCTCAATCTTGTCTATCCTAGAAGAGTCCAAGTCATGGAATTTGACGGTCTCCAAAGTTTTGAAAATTTTATGCATGGAGCTATCAAGCCTATTCAAATTCCCTTGGATCTTACGATCCAACTCATTTATCTTATTAATGCTTGGCATCTCTAGCTCTATTTTTCAAGTTTTTTCATAATGTGAGCTAGGGTGATGTCCTCTTGAATGCTAACAACAGGGAGATTCCCAACAAGATTTTCAATAATACTAAGAGACTCCCAAACTGGGGCTTCTAGGAAATTCCCATTGATAGCAATATCTAGAATAAACCTATTCCAAGAAGTTATTCCAACATAAAAATTTCTAAGCAGGATAGTAGTAGGTTGCTTCTTGGTGGCTCTTTTTTTGAGAATCATTAATTCTATACCAAGCATCTTTCAGACTTTCCCCACCTCTTTGTTTAAAGGTGAGAACTTCTGCCTCGTCAAAGACAAAAGGACCCGACATAATGACAACTAAAGAATGAGATAACTATTTTTGTGATTTTCAATAAAAGATACTAAAGCAAAACTGAAAGGTAAAAGATAGCGTGCAACTCCCCTATCCTGAAGAGTGGAGTCCCTGGCAACGGCGCCAGAAAACTTTGCTTGATGGCTTCTCGCCCCTCGTTGGTTGCCCCAAGTGGAAGGTTTGAGATGCAGTGTAGCGAAAGTTTTCCCTTGGCAATACCAAGGATCGATTTCCCTGAGACTCCCAGTTTCAACAAGAAGGTGTCAACTGCTAACGGCGCCAGATATTAGCAATCAACGTGGACCTGCACACAGATACAAATAACTTTGCTCCCAACGAGTACAGAGAGGTTGTCAATCCCTCCGGCCTTGTAGTTTACAAAGGATCAAACGCAAGTGATAATAGTGATAGATATAATTGCAATAGTAAGTAAAAAGCGGAAAAGTAAATAGTGGATGTGATCAATGATAGTAATATGGACCGGAGTCTCATGATGTTCACTAGTGATGTCTCTCTCCCAAAAGACGATAAAACATCTATGTGAGGTAAACGAATTACAGCTGGGCAATTGACAGGACCATGTGCGCAAACCAATGCTGACTACATTGCAAGAAAGGTTGAGGTTCAAAGCATGGGTGGTACGCCGAGGTAAGTAGACCGAAATCCATTTGCATCTACTACTAATCATCCACCTTGAGATATCTATCCAGAACATCTCGCTGGTATTAAGTTGCGAGTCCCACCCATAGTGTAAACTCAAAGCAACAGACAACTGCATTAAAAGAACTTTGCGTAAAGTAAACAGTCCTTGCACCCGCGGGCACAAGCACCGTTGTTTTCCCCCTTGTGGCAACAACACATCCCCTAGACTCATGTTTCTGTCACTCAAGCTAGTCATCGAGGGGCATGAACCCACAATCAAGCATAACGTTCCCTCTTGGAGTCACTACCTACTACTTGGCCAAAGCAATAAATAACAACGGAGAACATGCAAGAATTACTTACGAACATAAATATAAAAGAGGTGAATCAAATATATTACTCAAACACAATCTTAACATAATCTCATAATCCATCGGATCCCAGCAAACTCATCATAGCAACAGCATAAGGATTACATATGTGCCTCGATCATGTAGGGTAGCTCACGAGGTCTAATTAGTGAAGCACAAGAACAGGAGGAGAACATCACATAGCTACTGGTCATGGACCCATGGTCCAAGGGAGACTACTCACAACTCATCCGGGAGGCGTCCATGGTGGTGGAGAAGCTCCCGGTGGTGATCCTCCCCTCCGGCAGGGTGCCGGGAAGAGTTCTCCTGGTGCTCCCGATCTTGGAAGCGGCGGCGGCGGCGGAACAGAGATGAGATCGCGAAAAAGAGTTCCCGTCTCGAGGGTTTCGGGAGACGCTTTAAATATATGCCAAAGGGGGGCATCAGCGGAGCCTCGGGGGGCCTAGGCGCCCCCCCGGCGCGGCCCAGGGGGGGGGGCGCCGCCAGGGCGCCTGGAGCCCTGGTGGCCCCCCCGGCTGTACTTCGGGCGCCCGGTAGTTTCTGGAACGCTGATTTTTTATATAATTTTTCTGGATTTTTTCTGGCAGTTCTCGTAATGTGAAAACCTGAAATACAAAAACAGCCGAAAACAGAAACTGGCACTGGGGTGCACTAAGTTAATAGGTTAGTCCAAATATGATCAAAAGTGTATGGAAGTGTATAAATAACATAGCAATATCACCCAAAAGAGGCATGGAGCAAGAAGAAATTATAGATACGTTTTGGACGTATCAGCCACTAATAAGACCATGACACAACCAACAACACAACCAGATCACCAATGCCAACCGAGAGCGTCATCGGCATCATCAGTCGCACCTCTTCAGAGGACTTCTTTTTCCCCTGGACAATCACAAACTTACCACCCGCCAAGAGGTTGCACCGGAAAACATAGCATCGCCAAATAGTCGACCGAGCGTTGAGGACACGACAGCTCCAATATTGCCGAGTAGTGAAAAAACATGGTGCCCTCATACTGTACTGAGTGTCTCATCCGTAGATTTCATGATGCTCTGCACAAGAAGTATCAGTGGTTTTTGTTTATTTTTAAATGAGTGAAATTTTTTGGTCCTAGTTCAAATCAAAGCATGTGTTGTTTTACTATTTTGTTGTTTCCAAATGAACTGTTTTCTGAGAAGTTTTGTGAGGTCATGTAGAATGTGAGAAAAGGTAATCTTGCGAAAAAAGGGCGTGACCCTTGAGTTACAAAGTTAAAAAAACGTTAAAGGTGGAAGTTCCCTCGCTTAACTTTCATTGTTAGGTAGCTGCGGAGATGTGAACCCAGGCGACTTAAGAGGAAACATGACATAATTGCCATTGTGCTTGGATTCTCTTCCCAAGTTCCGGACCTTTTAGCCTATGTGACCACATCTCCTAAGTTATAAAAAAATGTTAGTTAGGGCAGTAGAGACCTTGAAGTGAAGGTTTGGGAAGACCTTTGCGTTACGTGCACACTAGACTTTCCACAATATGATAAGAATGATGAAAGACAACACAAGAGTGTTCCATAGCCATAAAAATTCTAATCTCGATGCAATATCTTGGGCTTTCGCTCTCGATTAAAAGATTGAAGCGCGTTCATTTCGAGCATCGAGAGGACAAAGCTGTGGGAAAGCTTGCGGCTTGGTGTGGAAAACATGTAGCCAAATCGTTCTTGTCAAGATTGTGTTGACTGCCATTCCGATTTATCATCTAACATTGCTTGACGTGCTAGTTGAGGTTAAAAGGAAGATTGACAATTTGAGATGAGCTTAATTCTAGGCAAGATTTGATAAGGTGACTAGAGACAAGTGCAAAGTTAATTGAGAGCTGGTCTGCAAGCCCAAATCTTCAGGTGTTATGGGTATTCTTAATTTGGACAAGTTCACCACTATGTTTCGTACCTGATGGCTTTGGTATGAATGGGTGCCCCCGTAAAGACTTGGCTTGGTTTTGGATCTCCATGTAATGATAATGATCAAGACATCTTTGCGGTGGCCACCAAGGTAACCTTTGGAGACAGAAACAAGGATTATCCTTGGCTTGAGGCCATTCGACCAAGAGACATCACCCCTAAGATCTTCGGGTTCTCTTGCAAGAAGAGTTGAATGGTTAGCAATGCTCTACTAGGGCCCTGTTTGGATCGTTGAGTTAGAGCTAGTTTGGGTTAGTTTGGCCTGAAATAACCCTAAAGAATCCAAACAGAGGGGTTAGTTTGAGCTAGTTTGCTCTAATCCAGCTAAAAAAACTAGCCCGGTGGGGAGGTGCTAATTGGGTTAGTTCTCCTGGGGCCCACCAAAAGAGAACTAAAAAAATCTCCCCCTCCCGCGCCAGATCCCTCCTC
>LR738712.1:145755849-145774274 GCA_902687465.1 Secale cereale | reverse complement strand
GCACGACTCCTCATCGCGCCGCCCGCCCAAGCGCCACTCCACTGCTCGCCCTCCTCCGGCCGCCCCCTCCCTCCGGCCTCCGACGCCCTCGTTCGGCCGCCCTCGCCCTCCTCCGGCGGCCCTCTCCCTCCGGCCTTCGACGCCCTCGTCCGGCCACCCTCGCCCTCATCCGGATGCCCTCTCCCTCCAGCCTCCAAAGCTCGCCCCGCTCCCCCATGACCTGTCATTTCTCTCCCCCTGTCATACGCGGCGACGGCGCATCTACCAGGGAGGTCGCGAGAGGGGTGAGTTCGTTCGTTTCTTCTCTGTCTCACATCCATATCATTGATCTTGCTCACTCTAGCGCCGATTCTCATTTGGAAAAGTAGATCCTGATTAAACTTGGTATAGATTTGTGGTGCACACATGGAATTGTTTGATGCTGCTTGAGAAGGTAATAAATCTTCATGTAATTTTTTGTGTGCTCAGGATTTTGTGCTGAATACAATATTTTATATGCATGGAATGGGGATTCCTGTTGGTAAGCTTTCCCTTTACATCGCTCTGGGAGGGATTCGTCCTTCTGCGGTAAGTTGTCAGTTATACCTACCTTTTTATCACCATTTCTTGGTTGCATGGACTAACATGTTATTGGTATTCCTGATGTGCTTGCCAATCACATTGGATGTTGGTACAAATAATGAGGAGCTTCCGAATGATGAATTTTACATTGGCTTGAGGCAAAGAAGGGCCATTGGCCTGGTTGGACAACGACGTTTTCTTCTGCGTGTATTCTTGACTCATTCTGGTTACAAACCTGAAATTCTTAATTGGTCTTTTTTGTGCTATCAGGAGTATGCTGATTTTATGCATGAATTTATGGCTGCTGTGAAGCAAAACTATGGGGAGAAAGTTCTCATTCAGGTAACATACATGCTAAGGAAATCTATATTTTGAACAAAGTTTGGAAGCAGAAAATACATACTGGTGTGAAATGACCTGCCCCATATTTATTATAATGAGTTAACGCCTTCTTATCATGCAGTCTGTGGATTTTGCAAATCACAACGCCTTTGATCTCCTTGCAAGATATGGAACAACCCACCTGGTATTCAATGATGACATTCAGGTACGGCAACTGAATGACTGTTAGCTTGGCCATGATACAGTAAATTGTAAAGACAGTATTTGTAAAATATGATTAAATGTAGCATGGAGTTGCCCTATAGATGTTAACTGGGGCTTGGGGCTTATTCGGATGAAAATTATAACCCAATGCCTAGTTCTTCTGCATCCGCATGGCCAGAGGACGAACCTCTTGTTGAAGATATCTCATTTTTTTGTGAAGCAATGCCTTCTATGATGAGTTAGCTCATGCTTTCTTTCGTGGAGTGTATTTTTTTGTGAAGCTTGATTGACCACTTTATGCTTAAGTGGGACATTTCATTTGTATGGACAAAATAAAATTTATCATGTTTTGGACCCTTGATTTGTAAAGATCATTTGTTTATGTCAATTGTGAGCGGGAGGAGGCCACATAAGAGTCGTCCACACCAAATCCGGCGGGAAAGAGGGTCTAAAGGAGCTAAATGATTAAGAAAGATCATTTATTGTCAATCTAACTCTACCATCCAAACACATTTTTGGTTAGAGTTAGTTCAGGGTTAGAATCTAACTCTAACCTCTAACTGAGTTAGAGTATCCAAACAGGGCCTAGATAACTCATGGGTCCATGAAATTGACACCTACCTTGGTGTTTCCTTAGAACACATTGGGGAGTTTTTTTTCAAGCACACGCACGAGCATTGCGCGCTTTTCCATTAAGAAGGAAGAAAGGTCATTTACAGGATGAATATATTCAGGAGTTCGCCACCCTCTAGGAGAAGAATGCTAATATTCACATTTCCAAAGGAATTCACGCACCATGACTTTAAAATTCACTTCAATGGGGAGTATTTTGTGTCCTCGGTGTACATGGTGCAATTTGCTGGGCTGACCTCCATGCCACTCTCCATAAGGTTGGCGGGTTTGGGCTCCCCCAAATCCAAGTTCATTGCCTAGCTTGTCATAAAATATTGTGTGTGTGTTTTTTTTTGAAAAGGAGGAACAACCCAGCCTCTGCATCGAGCGATGCACACAACCATTTTTTCACGGAACCCGATAAAACAAATACAAGGATCAACCCAAAGGCACCTTCTTGGCAATTACTCTCGCCACACCTACAATCTCGATGAACTTCCCTAACCGTGCATCAATACACAATGATGTCTACTACACAACCTTCTTCTTGTAGACGTTGTTGGGCCTTGATAACCCTCAACCGTAAGGGATCGAGATAGTCTTCGCGGGTAAGAATAACCCAATTTATTGATTCGACACACGGGGAGCCAAAGAGTATTTATAAGCTTTAACAGTTGAGTTGTCAATTCAACCGCACCTGAAATATACTAACTTGCAACAAAAGATAAGTGGTAACAGTGATATGATAGTGATGATAGTAATAATAAAAGTAAACAACAAAAGTAAATAGCAGTAGTAAATGGCAGAAGTAGCAACTAGTAACAGGCAAGGTTTAAAATACTGTAGGCTAGGGAGATGGATGGTTGGGCGCTGCATGGATGAGATAGATTCTAACTTGGGGCACGACACACGGAAAAGTAATGATCATCTAGGCAAATATCAAACCTTAGGCATGTATCCCATGGTAGTTGTACGTGCTTGCAATAAGAACTTGCACAACATCTTTTGTCCTACCATCCCGCTACGAACGGGGCCAAAAGGAACTAATGGATATTAAGGTGCTCCTGTCAAAGAGCACCGGAACAAAGCAATGAACTCAATGGATACATGTAATCCTCAAATTACGGACCATCCCCTTTGGTGTCCCAAGCTGTCACTTTTGGGATCGCCGATTCCGAACCGTAACAGGTGCATACAACTCATAGGTAGGATCAAGAACACAAATATATTCATGCAAATACATATGGTTCAGATCTGAAATCATGGCACTCGGGCCCTAAGTGTCAAGCATTAAGAATAACAAGTTGTAGCAAAGATGATAAACACCATACTAGATGATAGGCAACATGCCCCAACAATCTGACGAACTATCACATGATCTAACTCATCCAATCCCTACCATCCCCTTCGCCTACAGCAAGGGAATTACTCACACATGAAGGGGGAAGTCATGGAGGGATGATGGAGTGGTGATGATGATGACGATGGCGACGATCTCCCCTCTCCGGAGGCCAAATCAGCCTCCAGATTAGCCCTCCCGAAGAAGAACAGAGGGTGGCGGCGGCTCCGCGACGAGGAACAGCGAAAGAACTTCTGATCTGGGGTTTCTGCGTCGGGAGGAAAAATACGGGCTAAAGTAGGGCACCAGGGGGTGTGGGGCCCACCCAGGCGCCCCCCCCGGCGCGGCCCAGGGGGGAGGGGCGCGCCCACAGGGCGCCTGGGCACCCCCTGCCCCCCCCCCCCTCTGGCCCCACTTCTGGCATTCTGTTTCTTCGGGTGCGTGGATTTTTCGTGATTTTTCGTGGATTTTTCTGAGATGCTTAAAAATCCGTTTTCCTGCACACAAATAAACCATACAGATAGCTCTGCTGAAAACAGCGTTAGTCCGGGTTAGTTTAGTCCAAATCATGCAAGAATGAGGTCAAAACAATATCAAAAGTGTTTGGAAAAGTAGATATGTTTGAGACGTATCAACTCCCCCAAGCTTAGCATATTGCTTGTTCTCAAGCAATTCAGTTCAACGAACTGGACGCGACAAAGAAAACTTTGACAAACTCTTTTGCTTCATTAGATGTATATAAGCATGTACTACGAAAAAAGTTCAGCAAGTATTAAAACAGTACTTATGAGAACAATGCAAGGAGCAATCCTTCTTTCAAGTGACCAGTCACAAATAATCAAGAGTAAACAATATATTACCGAAAATCAAGACAAGATCATATTGCACATAGCTTGAGCATATTAAGGTGGTATCTCGCTAGCCTCCATGAGTGAAGCAAAACATAAATGCAGAGACTCCTCCAGACTTTAAAGGAGACTAGAACTAAGAATTTCAGAATAAATCATATCACAAGTATGCAGAAGACAATGTAATACTTTGGGACAATGCACACTACACTCAGAATGACAATTATGCTCTCCTAGTCAGTGCTTTGAAGAAAGAAGATGAGACTCTCGAACCGTGGCTTTTATTGGCAAAGTTGAAAACCCGTGATCGGAAACAAAAACTAAACATGTACCAGAGCTCTTGGTTTTAAAAACAGAAGTAAATATGTTTTTGAGAGGTGCATATTTCGTCAACAAATGCTAGCAGATAACTCAATCACTTTTTAAGCTAGACAAGTCTCGAGGAACGGCTCCCGCATGAGGACGATCACATCCTCTTAATCTCCTTTGTTTATCACTGCCAAAGTTTTCTGATTTCTCATGAACAAAGCGTGAAGGAGGGTTTGTTTGTTATATTATCTTTTTGAGCTGGGCGCACTCAATGCCAGTTTGTTTTCATATTAGGGGTTCACACATTATACATGCAATCCAGGGGTGAAACTTGTCCAACTTAAAGAGATCATGAATTAACTACTACTTCCTCATGAGCTAAAACATAGGCACAAAAAGAGAAATGCTTTAGATTAATTTCGAGATGGTACACGAAAGTCTTCGTTAGGAATGGCAGGTAAATACCATGTATAGGAAGGTATGGTGGACTCATATGGCATAACAGGTTTTAAGGATTTTGGATGCACAAGCAGTCAGTCCGCTTAGTACAGGTGAAGGTTAGGAAAAGACTGGGAAGCGACCAACTAGAGAGCAATAACGGTCATAATCATGCAGAGCGACAAAGCAACATTGAATCGGGCATGAAAGTGATATAACTATTCTAAAACTCAAAGATCATCAAGGCAAAGTAGACTTTTTAGTCTTAACATGTGTAAGCATGTGCCAAGTCAATCCAAAAATTCTCTAAAGGGAAATACCACCTTAGTATGCCAGACTATGAACAGTGCGATGCATGTAGATCATTTCAATAACACATTATATACTCTAGTTATTGGAGACTAGCCACAAGGAAAGCATGAACCATTGGAAGAGCATTGTAAACATAGCACTATGTCGCTACAAGCTGGTCTCTAGATCATAAGTACATGCATATGTACAAAAGTAGAAACAGAAAGAGTTCATACCGGTCTTCCTTGTTGCTTCGTTTCAGTCGATCTTCGTCATTACTGCTTGTCACTTGCACGATCGAACGTAGGAAATATAATCAAATGCCATCACGGACTCGAGCTGATCTCTGAAAACAAAGCAAACTAAAGAGAGAAAGGAAATCTTTTTGAGTTTTTCAAAAGTTGAACAAAAAGCAAAAGAAAGAGAAAATCTTTTTGTTGTTTTTGCAAATAGAGGAATAAAGAAGAACGGGCAAAAACTTCGAAAAGATCAAAGCGAATAAAACGGATAATACAATGAAAAAGCGAGAAGGGCACGTACTCCCCCAAGCTTAGGCTTTTGGCCTAAGTTGGTAGCAGCTACTGCCCCCAGGAGCCTCCTGCTCCAGGGGTATGGTGGTGAGACCAAGGGTCGTAGAAGGATGATGGCGCGTACACCGAACTCCTCGGAGTCTCCCACGAGGAAGGTTCCGAGCGCCAAACAGAGGAAGACCCTTCACCAAACTCGGTGGCGGTCTCTTCTTGAAAATGTGGTATCTCACCGTGCCTCTCCTCGTCGGGCACAACCCCCTCCATGGGGTTATGGAACTGATGTTGGACCATGAATTCATCGAACTGGACAACATCAAAGGACCATCCGTTCCTGCGAGAAAAATCAAATAAAAGAGGTGCAGGTAGACGGATCTCGCGTTCCGCAGTAGTTCCGAAATGCAAGATATAAACAAGGTTATCAAGCTCAGAACCCATGGTAACAAACTTATGCCTTTTCATAGCAGCAAGATCAAAGCTTAAATAAGTAAAAGGAGTGCCATCAGGGTGTGGGGTGCCTCCAAGATGCTCTAAGATAAGCGTGGCATAAATGCCACCATATAAATCCCCCTTGTTACCGTTCATAGCAAGGCGTTGAGCAATTAAGGTACCAATATTATAATCAGACCTCCCTGAGAGGGCTGCTGCCAGGATAGCAATATCCGGAGCAGAAATGCTGCTCGTGTTGTCACGAGCTAACACCCCTCTAGCAATATAATATGCAAAATACCTGAGGTGAGGAAACAAGATACTGGAGATCTTCGACCGATGAATATCCCTCGTACCCATGCTGCAGAGAGAGTTGATGACGGTTTTCATCTCGGAGGGCTGAGTGGCCATCCTTGCCGTCCTCCCAACGTTCGGCACACCTATTACTTCACAAAAATTTCCCAGAGTCATGGTGATAAGATCATTATAAATTTCAAACTCAATAGCACCTGAATCAGGATTATATCTAAAACTGTTAATGAAACCGGAGGTGAGTTACTGATACTGAGTAACACGGCTCGTGACGAGTCGTGTCAAACCTGCATTAGCACAAAGATTATAAAACTCATCCTTGATTCCCGCAGCTTCCATGAATTCATCACATGGAAATGTCATCGCACGTGCTGGACTTGTGTCTTCCAGCAACTCCAGGGGCACATGATCTTCATTATAGCTCACCCTAGCAGTCGATGGTGAAGCTGTGGCTCTAGTGACTCGATCGGAGTGTGCGGGCCTCCTCTTCTCAAGCCATCCTTTTGCCCTTCCTAACAAACTCATTTCTGATTTTTTTACAATTTACAAAAACGAGGATTAAAATAAAGTGACCTAAGGCAAACTACTCAACTCACTTGCCCAAGGCATAAACTTGCATCAAAACTTGGAAAACAACTTTCTACACATGCATGCAAGCTCATCTCTACAGCACCAAGAACTACTAAATACTCACAAATGAGGCCACCAATCAAAAATCTAATTGGAGGGGTGGAGGAGTCACATACCAGGGAGTATTTGCTCACAATTTCAGCTCAAATGATGGGCTGTAGAGAGAGATCGAAGAATCGCCCCCAAGAACAACAAGAACAGCAAGAACAAGACCAGAACTCGGGTTTCTGGAAAAAGAGAGAGAGAGGGGAAGAAGAAGTACCTGGAGGGGGGGTCCCGTGGGCCCCAGGCGCCCTGTGGGCGCGGCCAGGGGCTGGGCCGCGCCAGCTGGCCGCCTGGGCCACTGGTGGCCCCCCCTGGCTGGCCCCAAGACTTTCCGGGTCTCTCCCGTTGTGGAAATTTTTAATATAATTTTTCTGGAATTTTTCTGAAAACTTCACTGTTGAAATTTTTTTGAAGTTCAAAAAGCTACGAAACTCTCTGAAAACTCGAAGCAGTTAGTAGTATTGTGAAGCTTCAAAAACATAGATACTTGGTACAGCAAATAGGACAATACTAAAAACAAAGGAAAACATAGCAAGCTCAACTTTTTATCCATATAAAACACGTTCGCTAGTAAGGTTGATCAAGTCTTACCAACAAAAAAGCGATATATAGAGCAAAAAGTCTCACCTCCTACGAAGTAATCACTGAACTTTTACCTTGATGGACATTGTCCCTACCATGATAGTTTTGTATTTGTGAGGCACATGTAGTGGACAGTCCCATTCTCCAATTTTCACGGTCTCGATATTCTCTATAGAGTTGAGGGCATGCCTCCTGTCGGTCTTCTTCGGAAAATATACCGTGTGTTCTTTATCATTCACATGAAAGGTAACCTTCCCTTTGTTGCAATCAATAACAGCACCTGCGGTGTTAAGAAAAGGTCTACCAAGAATAATGGACATGCTCCCATCCTCGGGCATGTCAAGCACAACAAAATCAGTAAGAATTAAACAATTAGCAACTTCAACTGGAACATCCTCACAAATACCTATCGGAACAGCAGTTGACTTGTCAGCCATCTGAAGGGAGATATCTGTAGGAATTAGTTTCTCTAAACAGAGCCTCTCGTAAAGAGAGAGAGGCATAACACTCACTCCCGCTCCAAGATCACATAAAGCAGTTTTGACATAATTATTCTTTATGGAGCAAGGAATGGTGGGTATACCTGGATCACCGAGCTTCTTAGGAATCTTTCCACTGAAAGAATAGTTAGCAAGCATAGTAGATATTGCATCATTAGGAACTTTTCTTTTGTTAGTGACAATATCTTTCATATATTTTGAGTAAGGGAGTAACTTAATAGCATCAGTCAAAGGAATTTGAAGAAAAAGAGGTTTAATCCATTCACAAAACTTATTGTAATGCTCTTCTTCTTTAGATTTGATGGACTTACCTGGAAAGGGCATGGGTTTCTGTACCCATGGTTCTTTCTCCTTCCCATGTTTTCTTGCGATGAAGTCTTCTTTAGTGTACCTCTTACGTTTGTCAGGTGCTTCTTCTTCTCGAACTTAAGGTGGATCATTCTTCTCATTATCATTACCTTCAGGTTCAGCACCGTCTTCAGTCTCAGCATCGGAGATAGATACACTGTTGGGATCAATAGCTGGCTCTTCATTTGCAATAGGATCATTAGAATTGTCAGTCTCTTTATGTTTCTTCTTCTTATTTGGAGAGACAACAATTTCTTCTTCCTGCATTTGAGAATCTTGCTCGATTCTCTTCG
Organism: Secale cereale; assembly: GCA_902687465.1. Classification (NCBI taxonomy): domain Eukaryota; kingdom Viridiplantae; phylum Streptophyta; class Magnoliopsida; order Poales; family Poaceae; genus Secale; species Secale cereale. The sequence continues at coordinate 145,765,664 of LR738712.1, read as the reverse complement.
GATGTCCCTCTGGATAAAGAGGATCTTGAGTACTAGTTCCTCCTCGGGTCTTAATCCCAAAAGCCTGCAATTTATCTTGTTTGGCATTGTTAGCAAGCAAATCTCTTTGCACATTAGAAATTTGATCAAGCTGAGTTTGAACCATATGAAAATGCTTCACAAGACATTGAACATCATTAACTATTCTATCTAAAACACCAAGCAACTTTTTGATAGCAAGGGAATTATCATGCAACTGACTTTCTATCCTCTCATTAAAATGATTCTGTTTCATAATAAAATTATCAAACTCATCTAAACATTGATCAGGAGGCTTACCATGAGGGATGTCACTTGCGTTGAAATCTAAAAGAGAGTGTACCTCTACCATAGGAGGGTGAGTGGTAGGCTCACACAGCTTCTCAATAGGGGGTAGATTCTTCACGTCTTCAGCTTTAATACCTTTCTCTTTAATAGACTTCTTTGCTTCTCGCATATCTTCGGGGCTTAGAACAAACATGCCCCTCTTCTTTGTTGGTGGAGGTGGTTCAGGGACGGACCAATCTTCATGGTTTTTGGCAATCCTGCCCATCAGATCTTCCGCATCGTCCGGTGTTCTTTTCCTGAAAACACAACCAGCACAACTGTCTAGATAGGACCTAGATTCATCAGTTAGACCAGCATAGAATATATCAATTAATTCATTCTTAGGAATTCCATGTCCTGGTCTAGCTTGAATCAAACCGCAGTACCTCCCCCAAGCTTTAGGCAGGGACTCATCCTGCAACTGTTTAAAATTATAAATTCTTTGTAAAGCAGCATGTTGCATATGAGCAGGAAAGTACTTATCAACAAAAGAGTGAGCTAAGTCCTGAGGACTATTAATGGATCCGGATGGCAGTGAATCATACCATGCTTTAGCACCTTCCTTCAAGGAGAAAGGAAGAAGCTTGGTCACATAAAAGTAGCGTATCTTCTCATTTGTGGTAAACAGGCTACCTAACTCACCAAGTTTAGTTAGGTGTGCAATAGCATCATCATTTTCTCTACCATAAAAGGGGTCAGCTTCAACCATAGGTATAAGTGAAAGATCAACAGAGAAATCAAAATCAGGATCATCAATGCATATAGGAGATGTAGCAAACTCAGGATTAGGAACGGTTTTGTTTTTCAAAGAGTGTTTTTCAAATATTTTCTTAATAGTTTCAGGGTCAGAGCCGGCAAACTCTGTCAGTTCCCTGCATAAATCTTCATCAAGTATATAGTAATCATCATCAAGGAGCCTCTCTTGGAGTTTACTCAAATCAAGATAATCATAAGTTTCACCAATAGGGTAGCGAGTAACAGGAAGTTCAATTCCATATTTTTCAGCAGCAGCAGTAATTTGTTTCTCAAGAGCATAACCAAGCGAACTAATATCATCATCAAAAGTAGTAGAAGCATCATCAAGAGTACAGACATAATAACAGATTCCGTAGGAGCATCATGTGGTGGTGGTGAGGCAAACTTACTCATAACAGAAGGTGAATCAAGCGTAGCACTAGTGCTCAGAGCAGTACCTCTTCTTGTAGTGGATAGTAAGATCGGAACCTTGGGGTCACCTTTCTTACCCATAGTGAATAAAGTGCAGCAGGTAGGATACCTCAAGTAGACTTGTAAATATTGCTATGCTCCCCGGCAACGGCGCCAGAAAACGGTACTTGATAACCCTCAACCGTAAGGAATCGAGATAGTCTTCGCGGGTAAGAATAACCCAATTTATTGATTCGACACACGGGGAGCCAAAGAGTATTTATAAGCTTTAACAGTTGAGTTGTCAATTCAACCGCACCTGAAATATACTAACTTGCAACAAAAGATAAGTGGTAACAGTGATATGATAGTGATGATAGTAATAATAAAAGTAAACAACAAAAGTAAATAGCAGTAGTAAATGGCAGAAGTAGCAACTAGTGACAGGCAAGGTTTAAAATACTGTAGGCTAGGGAGATGGATGGTTGGGCGCTGCATGGATGAGATAGATTCTAACTTGGGGCACGGCACACGGAAAAGTAATGATCATCTAGGCAAATATCAAACATTAGGCATGTATCCCGTAGGTAGTTGTACGTGCTTGCAATAAGAACTTGCACAACATCTTTTGTCCTACCATCCCGCTACGAACGGGGCCAAAAGGAACTAATGGATATTAAGGTGCTCATGTCAAAGAGCACCGGAACAAAGCAATGAACTCAATGGATACATGTAATCCTCAAATTACGGACCATCCCCTTTGGTGTCCCAAGCTGTCACTTTTGGGATCGCCGGTTCCGAACCGTAACAGGTGCATACAACTCATAGGTAGGATCAAGAACACAAATATATTCATGCAAACACATATGGTTCAGATCTGAAATCATGGCACTCGGGCCCTAAGTGTCAAGCATTAAGAATAACAAGTTGTAGCAAAGATGATAAACACCATACTAGATGATAGGCAACATGCCCCCAACAATCTGACGAACTATTACATGATCTAACTCATCCAATCCCTACCATCCCCTTCGCCTACAGCAAGGGAATTACTCACACATGAAGGGGGAAGTCATGGAGGGATGATGGAGTGGTGATGATGATGACGATGGCGACGATCTCCCCTCTCCGGAGGCCAAATCAGCCTCCAGATTAGGCCTCCCGAAGAAGAACAGAGGGTGGCGGCGGCTCCGCGACGAAAAACAGCGAAATAACTTCCGATCTGGGGTTTCTGCGTCGGGAGGAAAAATACGGGCTAAAGCAGGGCACCAGGGAATGTGGGGCCCACCCAGGCGCCCCCCCCCCGGCGCGGCCCAGGGGGGGGGGGGGCGCCCACAGGGCGCCTGGGCACCCCCTGGCCCCCCTCTGGCCCCACTTCTGGCATTCTGTTTCTTCGGATGCGTGGATTTTTCGTGGATTTTTCTGAGATGCTTAAAAATCCGTTTTCCTGCACACAAATAAACCATACAGGCAGCTCTGCTGAAAACAGCGTTAGTCCGGGTTAGTTTAGTCCAAATCATGCAAGAATGAGGTCAAAACAATATCAAAAGTGTTTGGAAAAGTAGATACGTTTGAGACGTATCAGGCCTTCAAGTGCAGAGGTTTGTAGGACAATATCAAATTTCCCTCAAGTGGATGACCTAAGGTTTATCAATCTGTGGGAGGCGTAGGATGAAGATGGTCTCTCTCAAACAACCCTGCAACCAAATAACAAAAAGTCTCTTGTGTCCCCAACACACCCAATACAATGGTAACTTGTATAGGTGCACTAGTTCGGCAAAGCTATGGTGATACAAGTGCAATATGGATGGTAGATATAGGTTTTTGTAATCTGAAAATATAAAACAGCAAGGTAACTAAAGATAAAAGTTAGCACAAACGGTATTGCAATGCGTTGAAACAAGGCCTAGGGTTCATACTTTCACTAGTGGAAGTTCTCTCAACAATAATAACATAACTGGATCATATAACTATCCCTCAACATGCAACAAAGAGTCACTCCAAAGTCACTAATAGCGGAGAACAAACGAAGAGATTATTCTAGGGTACGAAACCACCTCAAAGTTATTCTTTCTGATCGATCTATTCAAGGGTCCGTAGTAAAATAACACGAAGCTATTCTTTCCATTCGATCTATCCTAGAGTTTATACTAGAATAACACCTTAAGACACACATCAACCAAAACCCTGATGTCACCTAGATACTCCATTGTCACCTCAAGTATCCGTGGGCATGATTATACGATATGCATCACACAATCTCAGATTCATCTATTCAACCAACAAAAAGAAGTTCAAAGTGTGCCCCAAAGTTTCTATCGGAGAGTCAAGACAAAAACGTGTGCCAACCCCTATGCATAGATTCTCAAGGTCAAGGAACCCGCAAGTTGATCACCAAAACATACATCAAGTGAATCAATAGAATACCCCATTGTCACCACGGGTATCCTACGCAAGACATACATCAAGTGTTCCCAAATCCTTAAAGACTCAATCCGATAAGATAACTTCAAAGGGAAAACTCAATCCATTACAAGAGAGTAGAGGGGGAGAAGCATCATAAGATCCAACTATAATAGAAAAGCTCGCGATATATCAAGATCGTGCCATCTCAAGAACACGAGAGAGAGAGAGAGAGAGAGAGAGAGAGAGAGAGAGAGAGAGAGAGAGAGAGAGAGAGATCAAACACATAGCTACTGGTACATACCCTCAGCCCCGAGGGTGAACTACCCCGCCTCGTCATGGAGAGCGCCAGGATGATGAAGATGACCATCGGAGAGGGATCCCCCCTCCGGCAGGGTGCCAGAACGGGTCTAGATTGGTTTTCGGTGGCAACAGAGGCTTGCGGCGGCGGAACTCCCGATCTAGGTTATTTTCTGGAGGTTTATGTATATATATAAGGGTTGTTGGAGTCGGGAACAAGTAAGGGGGGGGGGTCCCCGAGGTGGCCACGAGATAGGGGGGCGCACACAGGGGGTGGGCGCGCCCCCACCCTCGTGGGCAGCTCGGGACTCCCCTGGTCCATCTTCGATACTCCTTGAGCTTCTTCTGGCCCAAAAATATCCTTCATTGAGTTTCAGGTCAATTGGGCTCCGTTTGGTATTCCTTTTCTGCGAAACTCGGAAACAAGGAAAAAACAGAAACTGGCACTGGGCTCTAGGTTAATAGGTTAGTCTCAAAAATCATATAAAATAGCATATAAATGCATATAAAACATCCGAGATGGATTGTGACGCCCTCGATTTGACCGTACACTAATCATGCACGCAAATGTGTACGACCAAGATCAGGGACTCACTGGAAGATATCACAACACAACTCTAGACACAAATTAAAATAATACAAGCTTAATATTACAAGCCAGGGGCCTCGAGGGCTCGAATACATAAGCTCGAAACACAAGAGTCAGCGGAAGCAATAATATCTGAGTACAAACATAAGTTAAACAAGTTTGCCTTAAGAAGGCTAGCACAAATGTAGCAATGATCGAAAAGGCAAGGCCTCCTGCCTGGGACCTCCTAACAACTCCTCGAAGCCGAACTCCACGTAGAAACATCCTCGGGATCATCTGGCTCCTGGACTCCACCGATCTGGTTGCATCAACCAGAAGGAATAAAGAAGGGGGAAAAGGGGGAGCAAAGCAACCGTGAGTACTCATCCAAAGTACTCGCAAGCAAGGATCTACACTACATATCCAATGATATCTGTGTAAAGGGGTAATATCTGTGGGTTAAACTGCAGAAAGCCAGAATAAGAGGGGGATAGCTAATCCAATCGAAGACTACGCTTCTAGTAACCTCCATCTTGCAGCAGAAGATGAGGGTAGCTGGAAAGTAACAAGTATCCTCGCTTCTGGCAGCCTCTGTCTTGCAGCAGTAGAAGGGAGTAGATGGTAAGTTCACCAAGTAACATCATATAGCATAATCCTACCCGGCGATCCTCTCGCACATCACCATGTGAGAGAGCAACCACCGAGTTATATCTGGAACTTATCTGGGTGTGTTTTATTAAGTATCCGGTTCTAGTTGTCATGAGGTCAGAGTACAACTCCGGGTCGTCCTTTTACCGAGGGACACGACTATTCGAATAGATTAACTTCCCTGCAGGGGTGCACCACATAACCCAGCACGCTCGATCCCATTTGGCCGGACACACTTTCCAGGGTCATGCCCGGCCTCGAAAGATCAACACGTCGTAGCCCTACCTAAGCACAACAGAGAGGTCAGCACACCGGTCTAAACCCTAAGCGCACGGGGGTCTGGGCCCATCGCCCAATGCACACCTGCACGTTGCGAGGGCGGCCGGTAAGCAGACCTAGCCTCTCCTAATACCAGAGTAGGCTTTCCAGTCCAATCCGGCGTGCGCCGCTAAGTCGCTGACGTCAAGAAGGCTTCGGCTGATACCACGACGTCGAGTACCCATAACTATTCCCACGTAGCTGGTTAGTGCGTATAGGCCATCGGCCAGACTCAGATCAAATATCCAAACTCGTTAAGCGTGTTATTATGAAATAACCGCGGACAACGACCAGGGCCAGGCCCACCTGTCTCCTAGGTGTCTCAACCTGCCCTGTCGCTCCGCCACAAAGATCCACACAGAGGGCCGTCGGGAAAGTATGTCCTTTCATCCCCCAATCCGCGAATCAACCGCGGGTACTCAACGAGCCGACCCGACTTTAGTCACAACATGTATCATGTATAAGTGTAAGTAGTATATACCCGTGATCACCCCCAAGTGATCACGGCCCGATAGAATAGCAGGGCAGACGGACAAGGGTGTAGGGCCACTGATGGAATACTAGCATCCTATACTAAGCATTTAGGATTGCAGGTAAGGTATCAACAGTGGTAGCAACAATGACAGGCTATGCAGCAGAATAGGAGTATCGAAAGCAGTAACATGCTACACTACTCTAATGCAAGCAGTAGAGAGAAGAATAGGCGATATCAGGTTGATCAAGGGGGGGCTTGCCTGGAAGCTCGGCAGCCAAGGTGGGGTCGTCAACACCGTAGTCGGTCGGGGCAGCAGCAGCGTCGGTCTCGTAGTCTACCGGAGAGAAGAGGGGAAGAAACAGTGAATACAATGCAAACAGATGCATGACATGACATGTAACGGTGCTAGGTGCGCCCTAACGCAGTATCGGGTGATACTGACGAAGGGGGAAACATCTGGGAAAGTATTCCCGGTGTTTCGCGTTTTCGGGCGGATGAAACAGAGGGGGAAAGTTGCAGGTTCGGTAGGCTAGGGACGTGTGGTTGATGAACGGTCTGTGTATTCGGATGCGTGTCAAAATTCTGAGCAACTTTCATATATAAAGTATTTTCATCCGAGTTACGGTTTATTTTATATTAATTTTTAATATATTTTAATCATTTTTAGAATTTATTTAATTATTTTTAAATCAACATTATCCAGAATAGTGCATGCTGATGTCATCATGACGTCAGCAGTCAACAGGGAGTTGACTGGGTCAAACTGACGTGTGGGTCCCGGGTGTCATTGACTGTAAAGTTAACTAACAGTTTAGTTAGGTTAATTATGATTTAGTTAAGCTACTTATAGTTAATTAACTTAATTAATATTTTAATTAATTAACTAATTAATTAATTATATTTTAATTTTTTTTGTTCCTTCTTTTTTTTAAACGCCCTGGGGCCACGGGGCCCCACCTGGCAGTGGCCCAGGGGGCCTTGCGGGTCGGGCATTCTAGAGGGGCGGGGCTTGCGAGCGATGGCGCCCGAGCGCCCGCCCGATAGGCGACGGGGCATCGTTGGCCGTCCTGGCCATGGCGCAACTGGCCGGAGCCAAGGCGGCCAAGCTGCGGGTGGCGGGCCGGCCTGGCAGTGGCCGGAGCGGGAGGAGGCCGGGCGCGGTGGCTGGGGGCTAAAGAATGGGGCGGTGGCGGCGGGCGGAGCCGGCGGCTGCGGGGCAGAGGCCAGGGCACATTGCGGGGCTGGCGAGCCGTGGGGAGGCCGAGCAGTGGGGCGGCGAGCGGCCGGAGGCGGGAGAGGCCACGGAGCGGGGCGGCAGCAGCACGCAGGGGAGTAGGCGGGCCGGAGCCGCGGGGGAGCAGCAGGGGGTGCGGCGGCGATGGAGCAGGCAGAACAAGGCGGTAAGGGCACGGCGCAACGACGGCGGCATCGGCGGAGGGCGACAGGTGCTGGACACGGGCGCGGCCGCCGGCGACTGCTCGCGGAGCGGGAGCGGCAGGGCGCTCGCCTGGCGCCGACGGGTCGGGGTGGGCGCGCCTGACGGAGTGCGGGGCAGAAAGGGGAGTGGAGCGGAGGCCCGAGGCGGGGCACGGCTGCGCGAGGTCGCGGCATGAGCGCGCATGGTGCACGACGGAACCCGGCGGTTGGCGCGTGCGGCGCGGGCGTTGGCGTGCCGTGTGGGAGGGAGACAGGAGGAGGAAGGGGAGGGAGAGGCCCGGGGCCTCACCGGCGTTGCAGAGTAGAGGGGGCGGCGAGGCTCGATGAGGTCCGATGAGGAGGAGGACGGGGACGACGTGCGGCGCAGGGGAAGAAGGCCGTCCGGGCGGCGACGGCGTCCTCCTCCTCTCGATCCCGATCCAATCGGGGGGAGATGGGGGAAGGAGATATTTTCGTGGGGGGAAGTGTCGGTGGGGGTTCGAGGCCTGGGGGAAGGGCCATATAGGCCAGGGGTGGGACGGCCGGCTGGGCCATCTGGTCAGTTGGCCACGGGCCTTTGCCCTTTTCTGTTTTATTTTGCTTTTGTTTTTGTTCTATTTTTGTTTATTATTATTTTATTGTTTTTATTTTATTTCCCAACTTAATTTTGTTTGTAAAATATATAATCAACACCCAAATTTGTAGTACTAGATATAACTCTGCCACAATAATTTTGACACCTAAATAAAATAGTTGCATAATTATTTATTATTTAAAAGTATTTAAATAACAGTTTTTGTCGTTGTTTTAGTTACTATGGTGCATTTAAATACTTTACAGAGGTGTGGTTTGTCTACCGTTATTACTTTTGATTTACCTCTCACATTGAGAACATTTTTGTTTTGACATTTGAAAACTTTTAATGTTTGACTTTATTTTGAATTTGAAATTTGAATTGGTTTGAATCAACACGAGTTTATCAACAGTAATTGCGGTGACGTGTCGTCATTAGCAGAGGGTTACTGTAGCTTAACTATCCGGGCGTCACATGGATAATATCGATACGTTGAAGATGTATCACACAACATCTATTCTAGTTGCCTCATCAAGCCGTCCGCTAGCAAGCCGAGAGCACTAACCAGTCTAGCTAGATCCTCTGCGCGCACTGCATGTGCATGCTCTAGGATCATCTGCCGCCATCTTCTATCATCCCACCTTCGAGAGTGATCAACACATTCACCTCGCCAGGCCATACTACTGTCGACGTCACCACAACTCCAGAGAGTGCCACCATAAAAGATCGCGTGTGCTCGATAGATAGATTGCTCCGCGCTGCTTGGACGAATTGTGGGATGTGCCCACCATGTAAGGATGTCCGGGAGTCTGTTGTGCACCTCATTTATCAATGTTTATAAACACGACGGGTCTGGATGGAAATCACCACTTGGCTTTGGCTCCATCACATCATGGATTCCGATTCTGAGTCTGGTGGCCCGGTTGAAGGAGTGGCGGATCGAGATGGCGAACTTCATGGGCCAAAATAAAAAGGCCATCGCCTCCTTGACAATGCTTATTTTTTCGATAAAAAGTGAATTATATTATCTCAAAATGAAGCATCAAGAGAATAGAAGCACAATGAGCACACACATGGTCTCTGCATACCGAGGATGCACACCGTCAACATCAACACACGAACACAAAAATATGCTAGCAATAGCCAAGTCATATAAGACCAAAGGTATGCGTAGGTGAGGTAAAAAGATAACCCAAAGCGATTTGATCTGCAATTTGGAAAGAGTGGAATGCCAGTGTGTTTGGCAATCTCAACGCCCCGATGATGTTGACTGTAACGAAGATTAAGGAGGAGGGCCGTTTGTGAGCTTTGGCGGGGCTACACATTGACTTGAGTATTGTAATCCCATGGGAATTTTTTTATTCTTTCCAAATTTCCCACTGTAATTCGTGTGGTACCACTGAAATGACGGAAATATTACCCGCAAAAAAATGACTGAAATATTATGTACTGGAATGACTGAATTTTCGGTGAAATAAAGTTGCCTCCATAGGCCTGCTTCCGTAATAAAAACGATGTTATTGGAGCACATCTATAGCTCTTAAAGCTCAGTTAATTGATTGATGAACTTCCAGCCAAGAACCACATGTATATGCTGCATGATCGCAGAGGGTGGGAGGGGG
>LR738712.1:145721442-145755769 GCA_902687465.1 Secale cereale | reverse complement strand
GGGGGGGAGCGCATTGACGAAGAGAGACTTCAAATTTGTTTGATTTCGCATCAATACTGTGGAGACGCAAAACCCAAGGACCTCTCGTTCCTCCACCTCCCTATATGAAGCCCATCAGAGCCCTCACAGCCAAATCACACTCCTTACTCTGCGGCTCTGCCCATCTTCCCACCATTCAGGTTTTCACATCCATCAATTACTATCTCTTGTCGTTTGTGTTCCCTTTGCAAATTCTTCTCCATATACGATACTATTTGATCTGTTGATATATGCTGATCTTGTATCATGTCCGTGTCCACAGTGCGATCGAGGTGGTGAGCCATGAGTAGCGGCAACAATGGCGGCAGGAACGGGGGGCTGGAGTTCAATCTGAACCAATCCCCTCCGCCGCCCCTGGCCGCAGCGGAGAGGATGGAGGTGGATGGCGGTCATGATGAAGACGAGGACGACTACAGCAACGGCTCGTCGTCGCCTAGCTCCTGTGTGTCGTCGGATGATAGTCATGCCGGCTGGGAGCCGTCGCCTATGGTGATCGGAGCGTGCGAGCGGTGCCTCTTGTACTGCATGGTGACCAAGGAGGAGTACCCCGTCTGCATCAACTGCAAGCAGCCCTTCCTTGTGGACGTCCTTCCTGCCGGCGACGACAAGAAGCGTGGCAAGTGCCAGTAAAGGAGGCGATCGAACTCAGTCGCTGTGCCCAGTGGATGCTCATCGCGATGGTTTAGCTCAGTTTTGGCGCACGGATCTTGGCGCGGGCTGGGGACTGAAAGCCGTTAGATTGTCCACTGGCAAGTACTACTAGCTTAGTCGTACGAGTAGTAGTTAATTCCATTCATGATTCATGGCCCAGTCTGTGTTAATCAGTGTCTTCCATAGTTATTTCCTGTCATAAGTCAACGTTTTTATATGTAAGCCCCTTAATAAAGGAGCGTTTCCTTGGATAATGCAGTTCTTTTTTTTTTATTCGGATAACATTCACACGTATGGGCGTTAAGGGGTTTGGTCACACGTTTCGTGTGGTATCTAAAAGAACCAGTCCACACTTCTACGTGTGGGCAAAACAGGTAATGCCCACACGCCCTGTCTTTTGCCTCGCGGTTCCTCTCACACGTCTACGTGTGGGCAAAATAGATAACGTCCACACGCCCGTACGTCCGGCCTCCTACCTCACGGCCCCGCACGCCCCGGGTAACAATCACCATGCTCCCTACAGTTGTCATGATCCGGACCCTCTTCCATGTTCGTTTAACTGCAGTTGTCATGTTGATGAACTACATTTGCCATTGTTGCTCAACACAATTGCCATCTCAGGTTAAGTGCCAAATGCCATTTTTGGGCAATGGCGGCTGTTTCAATGTATGGTCTGGTCTACTACAGTTGCCATGATTTGAAAACTTTATGAGTTGCCACCTACTAACACTAGGCAGTTGTCATATAGCACTACAAAAAAGACATGGCAAAACACATGTTCGGGTAAAGAGAGAATTGCCATATGCTTACAAACACACTAGAGCAGTTGTCATGTACCCAGCAAAACACATGGCAATTGACAGCCTTAGGTGTGGGAGAGGAAACGGGCGTGTGGGCGAACTGATAAACGCCCACACACCAGCCCCTCTTTATCACTAATGATTACATATCCACTATTACGAATACTAATAAAATGAGAAGTGTTTCTACCACTCTAATTCAGATCTGACTAAATCCGGATATTCTGGACATTCCCCCGTTTCTATTCCGGACTATCTTAATCTTAAGTTTTCTGTTTATCAAAGATAAATTCCATTATCAGCTCATTTTTATCAATCCCTATGGATCGATCTAGCAATCATGGAATCTATATTCTGTTTACCAAATCACGTGAAATTCTAGGGAACTCCACATACGTATTTCATACATATGAATGGAGACCATTTCGACGAAAGTTTGAGTTTGCCAGGGGTACACATGAAATGAAAATAAATTGATAAAACATTCTCCCTCCGCCCCTAATTACTTGTCTTGGGTTTGTCTAAATACAGATATATTCGACACGTTTTAGTGTTACATACATCTGTATCTAGACAAATATATACATATACATACTAATAAAATAATATATATATTTGGTCTATCATACTATTTTGCAAAAAAAAATACCTATACTGATGTTTCTAGTAATCACCCCGCCGTCGAGTTTTAACTCAGATTTTTGCTTACGTGGAAACTCCTTGATGTTTATGGTAATCAACCCGCAAACCGGTTTTATGTCTTTTTGAGAGTAAACCCTGATATTGGGTTAATCAACCCTCATACATATCAAATGTTTTTAAAAATATCCATATCTTTTTATACGAAACTCCAAATTTAACATGTTACATATGTAATTTGTTTAAAAATTTTGTAGAATTTGAATATGATGTTACATGCTAACCATTTTTAAAATGCAATTTAGGGTGCAAGTTTAATCAATAGCACATGATTCGTCTTTCTTTCATATTGGTGCCAATCCGGATTGAAAATGAACACCACAATAAAACCAGGATCTGAGACAAAAGAAACAATATATAACTATGCATGCATGCCTCGTCAAAACCATCTGAGACAAAACAAACCATCTGAGACAAAGTTCAAGGCTAGCTCCCACTTTAACAATGACCGTCTTTCTTACTTTCACTTTTCTTTTTGAAAAAGTTTTATGCTCCCCTCTATATTTTATTGTTTTAAAACTTTTTAAAAGCACACAACAGAATAAAATGACTTTCTAAAACTTTCGGGTTGTCTCCCTAGCAGCGCTTACTTTAAAGCCATTAAGCTATGCATATAGTGCTCAAGTAACGGTTCCACCCGGATCCCAAGGTATATCAAAGCCAATTTTAATCAACAATGATTTGTAATTTAGTAGTAAGCACAAAGTAACATATATTATGTAACAATGAAGTCTGACTCTCTTCCTATGCATCGGCATGTCATAAAAAACCAATTCATGCACACATATTAAAGGTCGATACATAGCATCACTACAAGGATTCCGGTCTATTGCAACAAAATTTATTGCCACAACTATGTTTTGTTGTAATAAAACGCAATATCACAACAAATTCTCCGGTTGTGGTAATAGGTCGCACATATTGCCATAACTTACTTTGGTTGCGATAAATACTAACTTTGTTGCAATAGAGGACTCATATTGTAATAAACTGTATCGGCGTTGCAATATGGTGGAGGTATTGCGACAAACAAATTTCATTGCACGAGGGCAGTCATTTTGTTGTAATAGAGACTAGGTATTTCAACAGCATAACTATTCATGGCAATATTCAGAAAGATATTGCAACATCGGCATGACGTTGCATTAGTTACAAATATTGTTGCAAAAGTGGCTAACTATTGCAACAAATTGCATCGTCATTGCAATATGGTAGCGATATTGCGACAAACAAATTCCGTTGCGCGAGGCAGTCATTTTGTTGTAATAGAGACTAGGTATTTCAACAGAATAACTATTTGTGATAATATTAGGAAAGATATTGCAACATCGGTGTAAAGTTGCATTAGTTACAAGTAGAACAGTGGAAAAAGATATTATTCAAATTTATAGATATTAAGTTATGATTTTTGCAAGCTTTAAGGAGTAACTAAAATATATTTTAATTGCACCAATTTAACTTAACCAAAACAATGGAAAAAGTTTATAAATGGATATAACACACTTTCTTCGTAGGAATACATATTTCATTTGTTAAATTTGGATTTGAAATGGCCAAGTTGTTGCCATTTTAAAACTAGTGTGTTTTGTGCCAAAATAGGGACTTGTCAGATGGAAATTGAAAATAGAGTGGCACTGGTATGAAAATTACCAGATCCAGGCCTGGAGCTGAATCTGGCTGAGGAATTCTATAGCCGCAGCCGTTGACCCGCGGGCATGGGGCCTCGCTGGGGCTGACAAGCGCGGGTGGCATCCACGATGACCTCCAGGGCCGATGACAAGTCGGGCCGACCACCATGCAATGACCCAAAAAATGTGGATGCTTTCGTCTGGTCAAGGTTTGATCGCTTGTCCTGAGTGTTGAGGATCAGGTTCAGACCAATGGGATGTGCAAATGTTGGTGATAGTGGAGGGGTCTCAGGGTAAATGTCTGGTACCCGCGAGGTTATGTGGGACGACAAACCCAAAAATCACCGGCGCCCAAATATACAGTGGAAACTCGCAACGACTATTTTTCACTTTGAGCGATTCCATGGGATGCTCTCGCTGAAGGTTTTTCATCTCCCCACTTCATATTGGGCTGGCCCATTTATGTGTGTAGAAAGTAAGAAAAGGCGCTTTAAGCTACCCTTTGATGCTGAAGCGATTCTAAAGATCCCAGTGTGTACTCGAAATACCGAGGACTTTTGGGCTTGGAACCCGGACATGAAGGGCGGGTTTACAGTAAGTTCGGCGTACAAGCTTCTAGTAACAACAAAACTCCAAAGAGAAGCTTGGCTAGATGGAAGGGGTGATTCATCATCTAAGGCGAGAGAAGAGGAAGCTTGGAGCTTTCTATTGCAGCTAAAAGTCCCATCAAAGGTCAGAGTTTTTCTATGGCGGCTCGCTCGTCACTCTATACCAACCACGGATGTCCTACATAGGCGGAATATGGCCACTCAAAGTGCTTGTCCGCTATGTGGATGCCAAGACTCGTGGAGACATGCTCTATTGTCATGCACTATGTCGAGGTGCGTTTGGGCCTTGGCGGATGCGTCCCTTGTTTCGCAGATGACGGGAAACGAGGAAGCTAATGCAAAGAACTGGCTGTTTGAACTTCATGAGACATTAGATCATGTGAGCTTCACGAGAATTGTTGTCACTTTGTGGGCTGTTTGGTACGCTCGGCAAAAGGCAATTTACGAATCTCTGTTCCAAAACCCACACCAAACGGTATCTTTTGTAGACTCTTATCTTCGGGGCAACAACGCCGTTGGAACCCATCTCCAGCCGGTTTTGGTAAAATCAATGTGGATGGTGCACTAGCAAGGAATAGACGAGTGGGAGTGGCTGGTGCAGTCTGCCGAGACTCGAATGGTAATTTTCTGGGCTCGTCAGCGGTTGTCTTTAAAGGAATTAGAGACCCTATGATTTTGGGAACATACGCCTGCCGAGAAGCCTTGTCTTTGGCAGAGGACCTCAACGAGCATAATATAATGGTAGCCTCAGATTGCCAAGGTGTGGCGCAAGATATCAATGAAGGCACAAGAGGTCCCAATGAGGCTGTGATATATGAAATAATAGAACGTAGAGCTAGTTTATCTTCATGCTCTTTTGTTTTTGAGCGAAGAAACAATAACTTCGAGGCTCATAATCTCGCTAAATTCGCTTGTAATTTAGATATTGGTAGGCATATTTGGTTGGGCTCTCCTCATGACCCACACCTGTACCTATGAACATTGTTTTGAATCAATAAAGCGAACGAGATTTCTCAAAAAAAAAAAACCAGATGCTCTCGCTGAAGGTTTTTCATCTGCCCACTTCATATTCGGCTGGCCCATTTGTGTGTGTAGAAAGTAAGAAAAAGAGCGACTTAAAATAGGAGTAAATATCTGGTACCCGCAAGGTTATGTGGGATGACAAACCAAAAAATCACCAGCGCCCGAATATACAGTGTAAATGCGCAACGACTATTTTTCGCTTTAAGCGATTCCACGGGATGCTCTCGCGGAAGGTTTTTCATCTCCCCACTTCGTATTGGGCTGGCCCATTTGTGTGTGTAGAAAGTAAGAAAATGTGCTTTAAGCGATTCCACGGGATGCTCTCGCTGAAGGTTTTTCATCTGCCCACTTCATATTGGGCTAACCCATTTGTGTGTGTAGAAAGTAAGAAAAAGAGCGACTTAAAATATTGTGCTAGGGCTGCTAGTTGACTGTATAGAAAAAATATTGTGCCTCTAACTCACGCCCTTTAGACTCGAAAGTACTAAGGCACTTATTATAGTGAGGCAACGAACCACCATTATTGAAAATCCTTCTATCTAGACTCCCGTCGTGCTTATTGGCTCCCCCATGCTTCTCGCGAGCAGTGGTTAGTGAGGTACTAGAAACCATATTTTTTTCATTGCCTGAAAGAAAGTGTATATTAGCGAGTCTCGCATGTGACCTAGCCTGGTGGGTACGATTAATCTCACAACCATGCTGAATTTGAAAGAATTTCAATCTATCAAAAATCATGTCAATCGTGGTTGGTATTAACTGGTCGTTTACCTGACTTGTTGTTCAAAACCTTGAGCGAATCAAACCTTTAATGCCTTTTCCATACCTTCTTGGACCTGGCGCCTTTCTTTTCTCTTTTCTTTCTCTTTAGTGGATGTGGTGGCATGTGCTTCATCCCTCCTTTTAGGGTTAATGCTATCAATGGTGAATCGATCATTTGCTATCCTTTTTTTCCTAGGATCTGCTCTTTTCAGTGGAAGGTTAGCGGGAAGGTCAGATTAGTGGGTCAATAACCTCCTTAGCTTTCCAAGTAAGGCAGTGAAGTTCCATATTTCTGTATCTTTCTTATCCCGGAATCTGCTGCTCTGTTCCCTTAGATGCAATAGTTTACTGATCCGGTTTCCCTAATTTCAATAGTGAGGAGGATGTCCAATAAAAATACTATATTCTAGTATCACGGTTCAATCCCTGGTATCAATCAGCTACGGCGGATTCTGTTACCACTCAAGCAACCTCATTTTACTGATATTTTGTAGGTGCGCTCTCTACTTGAGGCGATTAGAGCCGGCTTTCTTTGAGTTTTTTTTCGTTTTCTTTTTCTTTGTTCTTCTCCATTTTTTATTTTTGTTTGCACTTTGTTTCTTCATTCTTTTCATTTTTTTCTTTTTTTCGTTTACTTTGTTCTTTTGGTTATTATTCTACATATTTTGAATACGTCAACAACATTTTTCTAATACACATCCAACATTTTTTTCAATAAATGTTCAACATGTTTTTATATACATGATCAACATGTTTTCAAATACTCGTTCAACATTTTTCAAATATTTTTTTGACCTTTCTAAAACACTTATTAAACATTTTTATGTACATGACCACCCTTTTTCAAATACTTGTTCAGAATTTCATTCAAATATTTTCAACAATTTTCAAACAATTATTCAACATTTTTATATACATGATCTCCCTTCTTCAAATACTTGTTCAACATTTTATTCAAATGCTTGTTCAACATTTTTTAAATACTTATTCAACATTTTTATATACATAGTCCGCATATTCTTAAATACATGTTCAACATTTTTTAAAATTCTTGTTTGACATTTTAAAAATACTTATTCAACATTTTTATTTACATGATCAACATTTTCTATAGGAAATCTTGCTTTTCAGAGTTATCGTCCCGATAAAAAAAACATTCTTGTGATAGGCCCTGTTCTTGTTCAACATTTTTCGTATACTCGTTCAACATTTGTAATGCTTATTCAACGTTTTTCAAATAGTAGTTCAACATTTTTAATACTTATTCAATATTTTCAAATACTTGTTCTACATTTTCCAAATTCTTGTTTAATATCATATTCAACAATTTTCAAATACTTGTTCAACACTTTTTTAAATGTGTTTTCAAAGATTGTGTTTTTAATATATATATTTAAAATACTTTAAAGTATAAACAAAAATAAAAAAGAGAAAAAACATGAATAGAAAGGAAATGTTGTGCTTTGATATATTATTTTTCCAATTTATTTCATTATTCTAAACATTCCCTCCAAAAAGAATTACTTTCCCACCACATAATTTATGTTTAATGTAGTTTGCGCCAATATTTTGTGTTCCCACGGAAAAAGAGAGTCTATTTATCCTTGCGCTAAACACTCTTCCTAACCACCGAGGATTACTATTCTAAACGAGGTCACACGGCGTCTTCACAGGCGATTGGATCTGAGCTCTCGTCCCTGGTTCCTTAGTGCTGACGGCGTCAAAAACAGCAAACCACACCATCGTTAACTGCACGGAGAATGTTTCAGGCTGTTCTTTCTCCCGATCTCCTCCCATCGTAGAGCATTCGAAAATTCCAGCTTCGTCCAGCAGGTGCGGCACGGTGCCGCAGACGAGGAGTCGTCGTCCTCGATCATGCCCTCCTTCCTCTCCTCCGCGCCCACCAACGCAGGCCGCGCCTCCGTGTCCTCGGCCATGCTGCCGGTGGCATCGATGCATTCTGGTGTGGGCGCTGATGGAGTTCCCATCTTCTCCCCTGCACCGCGAGCAGTGCCGACCTACCTACGTCGGGGTTGCTCGCCACATGGCTGACCCGGAGGTGGAGATGTTGCGACCAGGTTCATCACCAAGCCGCATCCCTGAACCTCCATAGCGAGCGCTTTAGATCAATCTTTTTTTTTGTATTCCATATTCTCCTGCTTCAATTGGCAGCCAATTGGGCTACAACTTGTATTACCCTCCAAGTTCCAGGCACCTGGACCGGCATCTCTATGTAGTTTTCGTTAGATTGCCTAGGCTGAATTGAATTCCGTGTTGTCAGGATTCAAATAAAGTTCCATCTACTCCATAGATGTGTTTTTCGTTAATATATGTCTGTATGATTCTGTTCTGCATATTCGTCTTCATAATCAACTATCTGAATGGTGCACAACATCAATGCTTTGTTACTACTAACTCCCTTGATTGATTTTGTGTGCAGGAAGGAAAGGCTATGTTGTCTTAATAAGGATGGAAAGTATAATAGAATACACAATCCAACGTGGACAACCCAGATCTAGTAAATTGTTTATGTCATTTAAGTTGTCTCTAGCATTTGCTATAATGCAAGAAATCCTGGTATGGGTTAAATTGCCAAACCTTCCGAGACTGCTCATTGGAGTGAGGACGTGGTCGGACATTCACCCTACCATCCATCGACTCATTGTTGCTCATATCATAGTGCATACAACCTTTTTCACATGTGTTATCTTATTTTACCATGGATAATGCATTGCTTATGTATATTCATTTGTTGTCTGCTAAGATACACCAGAAATAGAAGAAAAAGTTCTCAAAATTGCGAAAGAGCAATATAGAGGTTGGCGATCAACTCTAAGCTCCACTTACAAGGCATACAAAATAGATGTAGCTAGATTGGCTAATCTGCCGGAAGATTTACAACCAGAAGAGTGGGAACGGATGATTGAGTACTTTTTCACTGATTCATAATTTCAGGTTATCTCTAAGATCACTCTTTGTCTACTATGTGTTAAGGTGAAATTGCTTTTTTGACTGGTTATATTTGGTTTCGATGAATTGATAGGAACGCAGTCGAAAGAACACCGATAATCGTAAGAAACAGAAGACAAAACACAGAATTGGATCAAAACCTTATTCGCAACTAAGTTTTAAGAAGGTACGAGTGTAACTAAATATGTATGCCTCGCTGCTAACTATGGTTTCATGTTTCAAGCATCTCATTGCTATATTACTTGCAGAGAAACTTGTAAACCGGAGAAGATCCAGATTGGATTGCTCTGTGGGAACTCACCCACACGAAGAATGGAACATGGTCTAACACAGCGTCCTAGGATGTCTATGTGAGTACACTGACTTTTGGTTATTCTATAGTAATTCAATGATGTGCATTCGGCGTGCTTCTACATCAGCTGGGATTATTAATGCATTGGATCGTGTTATTCTTGTTTCATCTTTTATAGTGTCAATATTGATGCCGCACCTATAATTGTTCTTTTCGTTTTTAGGACAAAGCATGTGAAGAGGTTGAAAACAAAGAAACTAAAACTCATGGTCCACTTTCAAGTGAGCATGTCATTGGCCTTCATAATTAGCTAGCTGCTTCTTCTCTTTCACCATGCGTTGTTGCTGCATCGAGTCACAACTTAAAGAAATGAATATGTGCTAGCTAGGGACATGAACTTAACTGAAACTATAGATCGAGTCACAACTTAATTCAATAGCGGAAGCTTTTAGTACATCTACTTGTGCATATGCTTTAGACGTTTACGCTGGTAAAGCTGTTCGGATCCTTCAGTTACATGCTTGCTGACGCAGTATTACTCCAGTTAGTCTAGAGACAGTTCTTTTTAACAATGGGGCTGGAATAATTATATGGCTTATGTTATGTTGGACTCATTAACTAGAACTATTCTTTTTTGATTTCTTGATTGCAGGATCCGAGGAACTAGCTCGACTGGACTCTAGATCACAAACAATTTAGTCTTGGCACTTAATTAGGATGGCTAAATTATATTTGAGTTTCATTTGATGAATATTTTCTATGAGAATTATGAATTTTATGAATCTACATATTATATGTATGGTTTTGAATATTGTAATTGAATGCATGTATTTTTTTTTAGGTTGCAATAGGCTATTGCCACAATCCACTTTTGGTTGCCACATGTTAGCACGAGGAAAAATTTAAATTGTCGCAATAGTTTCTCGCCACAAACATTTCACCCATTGTGATACCTATTTATCACCACCAAAACTAGTATGTTGCAATTTCCTGTTACGATGACTCGAATATTTGTTGCCATAAGTTAATGCCAAAAGTGTAGTTGTTCGTGGCAAAATGCCTAATGCCACGAAAACAAGGATTGTTGCCATAGTTGTTGTCACAAATGTCTATCGCCACGAGTTATCAGTCGCCATGATTTGTTACATGTTGCATTAAAGCTATCTCCACAAAGCAAATTGTGGCATCAGGTGAGTGTTGCCACGGGAAAACATGTGGCGACTTCCCACATGGTTGTTGCAATAGCACACTTTATTGCCACGATTGTTCTTTTGTGGCAATAACCTATTACCATGTGTCCAGTCGCAATGGCTGCCAACGAATGTTGTTTCATGGCAGTAGGTACTTATCGCCATGAATCGGCATGTATTATGATGAATGCTTTTGTTGCAATAGACCTAGATCCTTGTAGCGCATAAATAGTTTCTTGCAATTATATTGTATTGGAGACATAGAGAGGCGTAGATGGAGTTCCTCTCTCATAAAAATTGCAAGTAGGAGCAGCAAGCACATGCATATTATATTTATCAAAATCATCATGTGCATTA
Source organism: Secale cereale (assembly GCA_902687465.1). Lineage (NCBI taxonomy): Eukaryota > Viridiplantae > Streptophyta > Magnoliopsida > Poales > Poaceae > Secale > Secale cereale. The sequence continues at coordinate 145,744,753 of LR738712.1, read as the reverse complement.
GTAGAACGCAAACTTCTCCGATATAGTGTAGTTGGGAGCATTCAAAAAGATAATAGGACTATCATGTGTGGGTGCAATAGTAACAATTTCATTCTTAACATAAGGAACTATAGCAAATTCATCTCCATAAGCATAATTTATATTGGCATCATGGCCACAAGCATCAATTTCATCAAAAATGGATATTTCAAACGAATCCATGGGATCATAGCAATCATCCTTCGGTAAACACGAAGGGAAATTAAACGAAGTATGAGTTGAAGAGTTACTCTCATTAGAAGGTGGAAACGGGTAGCTCATCCACTCTTCCTTCTTTTGTTTTCGCTCTCCTCCTCATCTTTTTCATCTAATGAGCTCATGGTGTCATCAATTTCTTCTTCCGTAGATTCTTGCAAAATATTATTCTTTTCTTGGACAACGGAGACTTTCTCAATAAACTCATTAATATCGGTGTTATATTCATAATTCTCATAACAATATTTAAGTATAGAAAAAAATTCAGGTCTGTAAACAACAACATCAAAATCTTCAAACTTTTCAAACAAAGATTCAATTTCATAAGCACCCTTAAAATCAATGGATTCTTCTACTCGTTCCACATAATAGTAATCATATATACCATTAGCATAAGAAGCCAAGGTTTCATTATCATTAAATTCACATGAAAAGGGAAGGTGTTTAGCCTTCATCCTAGAGCAACAAGTATAATCATATCTCTGGCATAAATTCCAAGCATACCAATGCAACATCTCAATTTGATCCCATAAGTGTTGCCCTTTTTGAGTCAAGCGATAATCCCTAAAGTATTCACATTGATCCAACGTGTATCCCATTATCAAGTTGAATAGGGTTTTCTTGGGATTATCAAAGTAGTGTTTAATATTTTCCACATAACGTGCATCGAGGGTTTAAGAGGTTCCCACTCTCCATGAGTATCAAGTACACCTAACTTTTTTTGGTATTCTATGTTCCATATCCATAACTAAAGATAGAGAACAACTTAGAACAAAAAATAAAATCTACTTAGTGATAATGCAAACAAGCACACATGAGAATATTCACCCCACGCTATTGCTCCCCCCCTCCCCAGAAAAAGGTCTTGATAACCCACAAGTATAGGGGATCAATTGTAGCCTCTTTTGATAAGTAAGAGTGTCGTACCCAATGAGGAGCTAAAGGTAGAACAAATATTCCCTCGAGTTCTATCGACCATCGATACAACTCTACGCACGCTTGACGTTTGCTTTACCTAGAACAAGTATGAAACTAGAAGTACTTTGTAGGTGTAGGATAAGTTTGCAAGATAATAAAGACCACATAAATAAAAGCTAGGGGCTGTTTAGATAAAGAAACTATTAAGTTAGTTTTAGTAGAGAGCTTTTTGTCACAAGAAAGTTATTTGTCCCTAGGCAATCGATAACTAGACCAGTAATCATTATTGCAATTTTATATGAGGGAGAGGCATAAGCTAACATATTTTCTGTACTTGGATCATATGCACTTATGATTGGAACTCTAGTAAGCATCCGCAACTAATAAATATCATTAAGATAAAACCCAACCATAGCATTATAAGGTATCAAGTCCTTACTCCCATACGCAACAACCCACTTACTCGGGTCTATGCTTCTGTCACTCATGTCACCCACCATAAGAGAATCATGAACATATTGCAACACCCTACAGCGGGGATCCCTCACGCTTGCGCGACACGGAGAGAACCGTAGGACAACGCCAATAATAAACGGACAACTCAAACCAATCACGATTATCGATTAACCCATAGGATAAAACGGATCTATTCAAACATCATAGGATAGCCACACATCATTGGATAATAATATATAGCATTGAGCATCATGTTTAAGTAGAGATTACAGTGGGGAGAAGGGGTGTTACACCACTGCATAGAGCGGGAGAGAGTTGGTGTTGACCGTAGCGAGGTTGTTCGTGTAGATCGCCGTCACAATCCTTGCCCCGGCGGCACTCCGGCGCCACCGGGAGAGATGGGTGGAGAGCCCCCTTCTTCTTCTTCTTCTTCCTTGGCCTCCCCCCTAGGTGGGAGGAGGGTTTCCCCTCTGGTTCATGGCCTCCATGCCGGTGGAGGGGCTGGAGCTCCTCCGAGATTGAATCTATCTCTCTGTTTCTTTTCTGATTCACGATCCCTGTTTCTGGCCTTACACCGTTTCTTAAATTCCCAGGGATAAGTAACTCCGATTGGGCTGAAATTTTAACACGATTTTATCCAGATATTGTCTTTCTTGCAGCGAAAGAAGGGAACCAACTGCCTTACAGGGGACACACAAGCCCTCTAGGCACGCCCAGGGTAGGGGGCGCGCCCTTTGAGCTTGTGGCCCCCTCGGCCACCATCTCGCGTTGATTCTTTTTCTCAAATATCACAAATATTCCAAAAAGATCTCCGTAAATTTTAATCGCATTTGGACTCCGTTTGATATGAATTTTCTACGAAACAAAAACATGCAACAAACAGGAACTGACACTGGGCATTGGATCAATATGTTAGTCCCAAAAAATGATATAAAATGTTACCAAAAGTATATGAAAGTTGTAGAACATTGGCATGAAACAATAAAAAATTATAGATACGACGGAGACGTATCACACATCATCTCGCAGGTTCCAACACCCCTGGGCGTGTTTTACTGGAGACGGCGGGGTCGATTCAATAAATGTGAGTGCGGTTCCAGCAAATCGTCTTGTTGGTTCCAACATCATTAGTGGGTGGCATTTTTTTTGTTGGAACCGGCAGCAAAAATTGTCGAAACTGGCAGAGTAAGTTGTTGGCCCCCCATGATCATGGTTGTTGCTACCCCGACGACACCTGTGCACCGTGTTGGCGAGGGATGGTACTGTCGGCGGTTGATTTTTTTGCTGGACTTGGTAGCTAATTTTGCTGCTATGGGGCCGCATCACACAAAGGATTTTGCAGAAACTGGCGAAGGTGGATGTTACACCTGATAGAGAGGGATGCTACAACAGGTGGCCATGGGCGATGCTGTGAGCAGGGGATGGGGGCATGGGGTTGCACAACAGTTGTTTCTCGCCGACATGTTCTCTCACCGGAGCTCGCCCACCACCCCTGTTGGAGATATGCCCTAGAAGAAATCATGTATGATGATATTTCCTATGTGTTTATGAATGAAGGCGTTCCTTGGATGAATGATGCTTGTTGGCAAGTATGTGAATTGTCTATGAGATCTTGTGTTGTATGATATGTCCTAAATGGCCCCTAGTCGTAAGTGATGTGTGGGCACACGTCGAACTACAAGCATGTAATGTTGCCGAACTAGATGGATCTGTTCAGATCCGAGGTGATAGGATCCGAGCTCGGATGGATATCAGATTAGACAGACCCAACCATGAGACACAGCGATATTTCATCTGTGATATGTCATCCTAAGACCTGAGCTGATGCATGTACTCGAGATGGTGATAGACTTGCTTTGGGCTAATCAAACACTACTCCATGACTAGATAGTTACAAAGGTAGGTTTGAGGCTTTTCTAGACCCATGCTACGAGACATGATGGAGAAAGATGGGATTTGACCCTTCAATCAAGAGAGATACACTCTGGGCCCCTTGTGTGATCCGACCAGGATAAGCATGGCCATGCGGCAAGGATTATGAGATTATCCGGTTTGTGGTCACCATCACTGGAACGAGAAATAGGTCGGGATAGCACAAGAATGACAGGCTCGCCTTGAGCCCGGCAACATATATCATGTGGCAAAGGTAACATAAGTATGACATGTTGTATAGGTTTGCCAACTGGCTTCATTATCTACTTGGTGGTTGGCACGCCTTGCTAGAGGTTGCTACTAGCCGAGCATGTCGGAGGTGATCCGAGGTGCAACCAAGCAAACTTGAACCTAAGGGATTGTGACGCCCCTGATTTGACCATACACTAATCATGCACGCAAATGTATACGACCAAGATCGGGGACTCACTGGAAGATATCACAACACAACTCTAGACACAAATTAAAGATCATACAAGCTTCATGTTACAAGCCAGGGGCCTCGAGGGCTCGAATACATAAGCTCGATCATAAACGAGTCAGTGGAAGCAACAATATCTGAGTACAGACATAAGTTAAACAAGTTTCCATAAGATGGCTAGCACAAACATGGATACAGATCGAAAAGGCAAGGCCTCCTGCCTGGGATCCTCCTAAACTACTCCTAGTCGTCAGCGGTGTCCACATAGTAGTAGGCTCCGGCGGGGTAGTTGTAATGCCCAGTATGAGATTATACCTCCTACGTGTCGAGGCACGACTTAAAGGTATAAGCTCATACTAGAATGATCTCAAGTATGGTATATTTGCACGACTCATGTAAAAAGGGGATGTAATTACAAAAGAGTAGTTGGCTTACACTCGCCACGTCACACAATACATCACATAAACAATCATCATCCAAATAACATCACAGTCCGACTACGGACCAAGATCCAAATGAAAGATACCAAATAAATAAAGCCACAAGGTCTGAATCGCCCCTAGTAGAAGACACTACTGATCATTGGGATAGTACACGTAGTATTGCCCATGTTCTTGGCCGAACTCCCAGTACAGCTCTGTGCCGTCACCTGTGTAGTTCACCATAGTACCTGCATATGGTGTTGTATAGGATCTGTGAGCCACGTAGGACTCAGCAATCCCGTTCCCGGGTAGCAAAACTATCTAAGCCTTGGGTGTGGAACAAGGCTGAAGAATAAAGGTTGTAGCTGCACTAGCACTAGCTTACGCGTTTAGAGCGAGAAGAGAAGTGCCACGAGCGTCAAGGTGATCACGAAGTGATCCTATCTAAGCACGTCATACATAACCCCACCGTGTTCACTTTCCGAACCCCTTTCGGAAAATGACCGTCACGATTACTCACGCTGGTAGTGTGTTCTGAACATGGGGTCAAGTTTTCTACAACCGGATATTAACAAATTCCCATATGCCACATAACCGCGGGCACGGCTTTCGAAAGTTCAAACACTGCAGGGGTGTCCCAACTTAGACCATCACAAGCTCACGATCTGCGGAGTCGCAACTCCAAGGTGGGAAGACCCGAGTATACTCGGAATCCCGTGCTCAAGATATTCCGACTAAGGTAAAACTAATCAAGCAAGACCTCCCGGCGTGCTAACACCCTGACAGTAGCCGCGCGTATCTAGTCTCAGGCTACGACCGGATGGGCGATTCTACAGGTTATACCAAATACCTCGAGTTTCCCCAAGGCGACCCCGCAGAACCCCCATTTTGGACCAACACTCATGTGGAGCACTGGCCCGGGTTGTTGATTAAGAAAAGGGTTTGCAACGCCCTATGCAAGTTTTATTTATTAGGCAAATGTAGTACCAATGTCGGGACTTGCTGGAAAAGCTTTAGCGCTAAGCGGGTTATCAAGGGGGGGCCCATAAACCCCAACCGTGTTAGGGATGTATAATCAAGGAACATAACACCGGTTTAAACGGTTCCTAGGGCGGCATGAGTGGAACAAAACACCAAGCAAGAGGCTTATCCTTCCACCCATTACCAATATATAGATGATTTAGTTAAACATATTATATAGTGTGATATCCCAACAATAACTTCAACATGAAGCAAGAATCTTCAAATCTTCTCCTGCAACTAGCAATGCTATAAGAAGGGGCTGAGTGAAGCTTACGTAGCCAAACAAAGGTTTGCTGGGTTGGGTGGTTAGACAGATTCATGGTTACAATAGGAGGCTGACAATCAAACATGGGCATCGAGGCAATGAGCTAAAGAGCGAGACATCTAGCAATAGGCAAAGATAGTAATGATATCCGGGTCAGGTCATCTTGCCTGTCGAGTTGTCGATGGGATCGTAAGACGGCTCCTCGAACTCAACCTCGGTAGGAACCTCGCACTCGGTCTCGGCTTCCGGCTCTACTCAACACAAGAACACAACATGGCACGATATCAAACAAGGTGCAATGCGCAATCAACATGATGCAAGTATGATGCATTTCATGGCAAGGGATGAAGCACACAAGAACAACACAAAACAACAAGTTTAAATGAGGCCGGAATACACATATATCAAATCCGGTAAGTCCTCGTATGCATGTTTTGAAATTGGTCCAGATCTTAACAAACCTTAAGTTTAAGTTGTTAAACAGCAAGTTAACATGCACCATGATGATCTACACGAAAACCTAGTCAAGTTTCATATAAAGTTTATTTAATTCGGAGCTACGGTATAGAAGATATGAGCAAAACAAGTCAAACATGGCAACGGTGCAAGATGCACCCAAACATCAAGCACACACACTCCAAATATGTTAACAACATGATATTATGATTCTACATGCAAAATCACACAAGTTTCATATAGGGCATGCTCAAAACGGAGCAACGGTTCAACACATACACACGAAACAAGATACAATGCAAAGCTGAAATTAACAGCCACATAGCAACTTTGGAGCAAGAAATATATACTCTACAGCACTCAAACATGGTGACAAGAAGCATGGACATAAATTAGACATATCCTACAGCAAACAACTCCATTGGAGCAACTCCATAGGAGGCATGGATCAATAGCAACAAGCTACACCAAATTGATCATGCTGTTAAAAAACCTGACATATATAATTTATAGCAACTTGAGGGCAAGAAATAAATAAGCTACATCAAGCCAAAAGTGCGAGTGAGGGCATGGATGGATAGAAAATAACATGGAAAACAAGGAATGATCATTGGCCACTCCAAAACAAGCATGAATTTGACTAGGGCATTAAGCAAACATAGCATCAGGTTAAAACAGATTCCAGACTTAGCAGAATTATCACTAAGTATAAAACAGTTATGTTGGCATGGCATGTTTACAAGCATGTTGAAGTCACCTCAAGGCATATCATGGAAAGTGGTTTGCACCACAGCAAAGACCATATGATGGAGATTCTAAAACATATTGACATGTGACATGGAGACAAACACATCAATAGCAACGAGCACTTCAAATCAACATCTCTTAACATGTTTCATAACTTAACAGCCACATGCACTTTTGCAACCAAGATTAACATGGCAATATGAACCCTAACATGAATGCTACAGCAACCATCATGTAGAGCATTTCACAATGAACATTTTGACATATCATTTGCTTCATTTAGATAAACATGCACCAAGTTATCACATCTCAAACATGGCATGAAAATAACAAGTTGCAGCAGTTTATAACAAGTAGCACTCTTGTCACGAAGATTAGGACCTCTAGATGAACTCAAACAAGCATGCCACAATGGAACAAAATGTAGAGCACATCACCACGATCATTTTGATATATCGCACGCCCAAAACGGATCTACGAGCACAAAGTTACAACCATACAAATGAGGCAACAAAATGTTACAGATCTGGGACTTAGAGAAAATCACCTCCGCGAAAAGTCAATGCGGGACGGGACGGACCCGGGATGGAGGATTCCGGGCTGCGGAGGGACGCTTGGATGAGTGTGTTGGTGGATCTGGTTCCGCCTGGACCATATCGTATTCGGACCTCGCCGGAGAAGACGACCGCGGCGGCGGGCCGATCGAGGACGGTGGCGGAGGCGCCGGGGAGGCGCCGCGGAGGGAGGCCGGGACGGCGGCTTCGAAGGGCGGCGGCGGATCGGCGCGCACCCGGCGGTTGGTGGTGGCCGGCGGCGGAGTCCGCGGGGCCCGACGCGCGGGGCGCGGAGGCGCGGAGCTCGCGGGCCGGGGGGCCCGATCCGGGCCGCGGCGGGCCCAGTCGGCGCGGAGAAGAACCCGACGGAGGGCGGCCATGTGGCGCCTCCTGGTTGGCCGAGGGGGCGGCGGCGGACGCGTCCGGCCCGTCCGGACGTGTCTGGTGGCCGGAGGAGCTGCGGGCGCGGGGAAAACGGAAAAAAGGGGGAACTAGGGTTTCGCCCGAAAATGGAGGGGTGTGGATGTTTTTATAGGCATAGGGAGCTAGGAGACTCCAAATGGGGTGCGGTTTTCGGCCACACGATCAGCATCCGATGACCGAGATGATGGGAGGGGCTGTGCTGGGTTTGTGGGCTGTTGTGGAGGGGTCTTGGGCCTTAAAGAAGAGGTTCTTTTAGCCCACTAGGTTAACCGTTGGAGTACCAAACGAACTCCAAACACGATGAAACTTGACAGGCGGCCTACACGTACCAAAACAACAACGCACGACAAGTCTCACGCCATTCCGGAGATGTTACGCGGCCACACACGAAATAAGGACTCGGGGATGCCACGGGCACGTGTGTGAGCATCGGAATTCGAAACGGACAACGGGAAGAGACGAGTGGGACCGGGTGCAAGTGACAACACGAATGCAATGCAATGCACATGACAACATGACATGGATGAAATGCACACACGCACACGACAAAACGAAGAAACCCGAAATGAAAGAAGAGCCCAGAATGGAATTGATGAAGTCAAAGTTTCATATATTGCCATAATTGGAAAGTGTTACATCTGGGGCATGACAAACTCTCCTCTACTACGAAAAGATCTCATCCCGAGGTCTAGGACTGGAAGAAGGAAGGATACTCGGAATGAAGGTGATCTTCTCGTTCCCATGTAGCTTCTCGGTCGGTATGGTGTGACCACTGAACTTTCAAGAACTTGATTGACTTGTTGCGGGTCTTGCGCTCGGTTTCTTCAAGAATAGCAACAGGGTGCTCACGGTAAGACAAGTCTTGTTGAAGATCAATCTCCTCGAACGGAATGGTGCGTTCAGGTGTCTTGAAACACTTGCGGAGTTGAGACACGTGAAACACATCCTGAACATTTGCAAAGTTGGAAGGGAGCTCAAGTTGATAGGCTAGATCGCCTCTTTTGCCAAGAATCTTGAAAGGGCCCACATATCTAGGAGCAAGCTTTCCTTTGATACCGAATCTTTGGGTTCCTTTCATAGGAGAAACACGGAGATAGACATGATCTCCAGTGTCGAAAGCCAAATCACGATGCTTGCCGCCATAGGAGCTCTTTTGACGCGACTGAGCGGCCTTGAGATTCTCACGTATGACTTTGCACATTTCTTCGGCTTCTGAGATCAAGTCATTGCCAAGAAGTTGACGTTCACCAGTCTCGGACCAGTTGAGAGGGGTACGGCACTTTCTGCCATAGAGGATTTCAAAAGGAGCTTTGCCAGCACTTGCATGGAAACTGTTGTTGTAAGAGAACTCGGCAAACGGGAGACAATCTTCCCACTTCATGCCAAAAGAGATGACACAAGCTCTGAGCATGTCTTCGAGGATCTGGTTTTCTCTTTCGACTTGACCACTGATGGGCCTCTAACCCCTCGTTGGTTACCCCAAGTGGAAGGTGTGAGATGCAATGTTGTGGAAGTTTTTCCCTTAGCAAAGATGCCAAGGATCGAATCCCCAGAGACTCCTTGGTTAAACAAGTAGGTGTCAACTGCTAACGGCGCCAGATATTAGCAATCAACGTGGACCTGCACACAGATACAAATAACTTTGCTCCCAACGAGTACAGAGAGGTTGTCAATCCCTCCGGCCTTGTAGTTCACAAAGGATTAAACGCAAATGATAGTAGTGATAGATAATGTTTGCAATAGTAAATAATAGCGAAAAGTAAATAGCGGATGTGATCAATGATGGTAATATGGACCGGAGTCTCATGATGTTCACTAGTGATGTCTCTCTCCAAAAGACGATAAAACAGCTATGTGAGGTAAACGAATTATAGCTGGGCAATTGACAGGACGACGAACGCAAACCAATGCTGACTACATTGCAAGAAAGGTTGAGGTTCAAAGCATGGGCGTTACGCGAAAGTAAGTAGAACGAAATCCATCAATATCTACTACTAATCATCCACCTTGAGATATCTATCCAGAACATCTCGCTGGTATTAAGTTGCGAGCCCCACCCATAGTGTAAACTCAAAGCAACAGACAACTGCATTAAAAGAACTTTGCGTAAAGTAAACAATCCTTGCACCCGCGGGCACAAGCACCGTTGTTTTCCCCCTTGTGGCAACAACACATCCCCTAGACTCATGTTTCTGTCACTCAAGCTAGTCATCGAGGGGCATGAACCCACAATCGAGCATAACGTTCCCTCTTGGAGTCACTACGTATTACTTGGCCAAAGCAATAAATAACAACGGAGAACATGCAAGAATTACTTATGAACATAAATATAAAAGAGGTAGATCAAATATATTACTCAATCACAATCTGAACATAATCTCATAATCCATCGGATCCCAGCAAACTCATCATAGCAACAACATAAGGATTACATATGTGCCTCGATCATGTAGGGAAGCTCACAAGGACTAATTAGTGAAGCACAAGAACGGGAGGAGAACATCACATAGCTACTGGTCATGGACTCATGGTCCAAGGGAGACTACTGACAACTCATCCGGGAGGCGTCCATGGTGGTGGAGAGGCTCCCGGTGGTGATCCTCCCCTCCGGCAGGGTGCCGGGAAGAGTTCTCCTGGTGCTCCCGATCTTGGAAGCGGCGGCGGCGGCGGAACAGAGATGAGATCGCGAAAAAGAGTTCCCGTCCCGAGGGTTTCGAAGGACGCTCTAAATATATGCCAAAGGGGGGCACCAGACGGGGCTCGGGGGGCCCAGGCGCCCCCCCGGCGCGGCCCAAGGGGGGGGGGCGCCGCCAGGGCGCCTGGGGCCCTGGTGCCCCCCCGGCTGTACTTCGGGCGCAAAGTAGGTTCTGGAACGCTGATTTTTTATATAATTTTTCTGGATTTTTCCTGACAGTTCTCGTAATGTGAAAACCTGAAATACAAAAACAGCCGAAAACAGAAACTGGCACTGGGGTGCACTGGATTAGTAGGTTAGTCCAAATATGATCAAAAGTGTATGGAAGTGTATAAATATCATAGCAATATCACCCAAAAGTGGCATGGAGCAAGCAGAAATTATAGATACGTTTTGGACGTATCAACCACTAGTCTGAGGGTGAAATGCAGTGCTGAAACGGATCTTAGTGCCCATGGCAGACTGGAAGGAGTCCCAGAACTTGGATGTGAACAAACTTCCACGGTCTGAGGAGATAACTTGAGGAATGCCATGTAACAACACAATTCTGGAAGTGTACAACTCTGCCAGCTCAGCTGCATTGATGGATTCTTTGACTGGAAGGAAGTGAGCTACTTTGGTTAGCTTGTCAATCACAACAAAGATAGCATCATTCCCCTTCTTGGACTTAGGGAACCCAGTGACGAAATCCATTTCAATGTGGTCAAATTTCCACTCGGGAATAGGAAGAGGTTGGAGGAGACCGGCTGGACGTTGATGCTCTGCCTTCACTCTTCAGCAGACATCATATTCATTCACGAATTGGGCAATCTCCCTTTTCATGCGAGTCCACCAGTAAGATTGCTTGAGATCTTGGTACATCTTGGAACTTCCGGGATGAATCGAGAGGAGGGAGTCATGTGCTTCGTTCATTATGAGCTTCCTGAGATCACCCTTGGGAACCACAAGTCTGTCCTCAAAGAATAAGGTGTCTTTCTCATCAACGCGATAGCACTTGTATTTGGGAGTACCCTTTGCAATACCATGTTTCACTTTCTGCACCATAGCATCACTGAGCTAGGCCTCACGGATCTGATCTTCCAAGGTAGGAGCAATTTGAAGATTTGCAAGAAAGCCTTGCGGAACAACTTGGAGGTTGAGCTTCCTGAATGACTCACAAAGCTCGGGCTGGAACGACTTGATAAGGAGACTGTTGCAATATGCCTTTCTACTCAAGGCATCTGCAATGACATTGGCCTTGCCAGGTGTGTATTCGATGCTTGGATCATACTCTTGGATCATTTCAACCCAACGAGTCTGGCGAAGGTTCAGGTTCGGCTGTGTGAAGATGTACTTCAAGCTCTTGTGATCGGTGAAGATGTCCACTTTTCTGCCCAACAGAAGGTGTCTCCACGTGATCAAGGCATGTACCACTGCTGCTAGCTCGAGATCATGTGTGGGGTAGTTCTTCTCATTTGGCTTCAATTGACGAGAAGTGTATGCCACAATCTTCTTGTCTTGCATTAGAACACCACCAAGTCCTTGAAGAGAAGCATCACAGAATACTTCGTAGGGCTTGGACTCATCCGGAGGAGTAAGAACCGGAGCAGAGATGAGCTTTTCTTTGAGTGTTTTGAATGCCACATCACAATCTGGAGACCAGTTGTACTTGACATTCTTCTGCAGCAAGTTTGAGAGAGGCTTGGCAATCTTGGAGAAGTTCTCAACGAACCTTCTGCAATAGCTAGCAAGACCAAGGAAGCTTCGGAGTTGCTTGACGTTCTGCGGGGGTTCCCAGTTGACAATCGCTTCAACTTTCTCGGGGTTGATAGCAATACCCTCAGCAGAGATGATATGGCCAAGATATAAGACCTTATCGAGCCAGAATTCGCATTTGGAGAACTTCGCGTAGAACTTGTGTTCACGGAGTCTGTTGAGAACCAAACGAAGGTTCTTGGCATGGTCTTCTTCATTCTTGGAGAATATCAAGATGTTATCCAGATAGACGAGAACGAATTCATTGGTGTAGGGGTTGAATATGTAGTGCATCATTCTCGAGAAGGTGGGTGGAGCATTAGCAAGGCCAAAAGACATGACTGTGTATTCATAGGAGCCGTAGCTTGTTCTGAATGCAGTCTTGTGAATATCTTCTTCACGGATACGGATCTGGTGATAACCCATCCGGAGATCAAGCTTTCAGAACACTTTTGCTCCTTTGAGCTGCTCGAATAATTCATTGATGTTGGGGAGTGGATACTTGTTCTTTATAGTTTTCTTGTTCAATGGCCGGTAATCAACGCAAAGGCGCTCCGTGCCATCCTTCTTCTTGACAAATAGAACACCACAGCCCCAAGGAGAAGTGCTAGGCCTGATTAGACCCATACGCTCTTGCTCATCGAGTTGTCTCTTCAGCTCCTTCAACTCTTCAGGGGAAAGCTTGTACGGACGCCGACATGCTGGCTCGGTACCGGGCTCGAGTTCAATGACGAATTCAACTTGACGATGCGGAGGCATGCCTGGAAGCTCTTCAGGGAAAACATCTTCATATTCATTGACCACCGGAATTTGAGAGATGGCATTAATCTCGCCCTTGTCATTGAGAGAGAATAGCCTGATTGTGTTATCTCGAGAGGCGAAGATAATCACATCTTCGTCGGAATGAGTATGCTTGACTTCCTTATTTGCACAATCAATGTTTGCATCATGCTTGGAAAGCCAATCCATCCCAAGAATAAGATCAATGTCGGAGTTGCCGAGAATAACCGACGAAACCAGAAAGCGATAATCACCCATATAAATAGAGATGTCCGGAGCATACAAGCTAGAATGCATCTGTTTTGCCGGAGAAGAAATTGCTAATTGCCTTGGTAAAGCCGATGTGTTCACATTATGCTTGGATGCAAATGGACATGACATGAAAGAATGTGATGCACCAGAATCAAACAAAACTTTAGCAGGCTTGAGATTGACTGAAAGGTTACCAAGTATCACATCTGAAGAATTCTCTGCTTGAGCTGCATTCATCAGATTCACTCTTGCAACCTTCGGATCATGCTTGACAATAGCAGTGCTGACACGTGGAGGAGGCGGAAGGCGCCTATGAGTACACTTGTTGGCATAGTGACCCTTCTTGCCACACTTGTTGCAAATCACTTCTAAGAGAGGACGGTAATAAGGAGCACTTGACTTCGAAGCTTGAAAGTGATTCTTTGACTGATTGCTTGTGTTGGGTGGGTGGGAGAAACCACGGCCACCAGAATGCTTGTTGTTGTTGTTGGAAGGTCGGATCACTCGAGGCGGTGGAAGCCAAAACTTCTGCTGCTTTGCAACCACTTGGGAAGAAGAGGAGGAGTGAACAACATCTCTGATTCTCTTTTTGGAAGCTTCCATCTTGAGCTGGGCTGCCTCTTGCTTAAGTGCCATGTTATAGAATTGATGAAATTCATCCGGCTCGAACAAGGTGAGAGCTAGTTGGAGTTCATCCTTTAGACCACCACGGAACTGATAAATCTTGCTCTTGGCATCTGGGATGTCTTGCTTGGCATAGCGGGCAAGGTTCTGGAACTTGGCATTGTATTGATAAACGGACATGGTGTCGGGACCCCGATCCTAAGTCACACCGGTCTACCATGTAACACACCATATCACTTTGCGGCCTCACGCACGGTATCCCCACGGGTGCCTCCTTACCTGGCCCGGGACCATTTGCACATTTTGGCTCACGTATATGATAGTTTCGCTAGCATCCATATGACAAAGAACCCGGGCCGACATGACCAGTTATAAACCAAAAGTGGCACTAAATTACAGAGACAGGCATACATGACCCAGCAACGAACGTGTCGGTCATCAACGTATGAACCCAAGTCGTAGCAAGCTACAAGGACTTAAAGGAACAACACGTGGCATTTCCCCTAAGGGACAGACACAAGAACGAAGAAGGACACATGCCGATCAGCCTAAGTGTTCCGGAGCAGTAGCAAGCTACCAAGGCTCAGTGGAAGCACTTGGAGACATTTCCCTGTAAGATAGGCTACCAAGGGTAAACAACTAGGTGTCGGATCCCACACATACGAAGCATTTCAATAATATACACACAATATGCTCGATATGTGCAAATACAACATGGCATCACAACAAGACTCTAAGAAACAAAGTATTTATTCATTAGGCTCCGAGGAGCCAGATATTACAAACATGGGTCTCATGACCCAACATTCAGAGCATACAAGCAACAAGCGGAAGCACAAAATGTCTGAATACAGACATCTACAAATGAAAAAGGCTGGAGAGCCTGACTATCTACAACACTCGTCCAAGATCGTAGCTGAGGTAACAAGCTACTTGTCGAAGTCCAAGCGGAACTACTAGTGAGACGGAAGTCTCATCTACAAAACATAAATTAAGCAAACATGAGTACAAAGGTACTCAGCAAGACTTACATTAGATCCTATCATACATGCATTTGTATCAAGATGGCATAGTGGGGTTTAGTTGCAGCAAGCCAGCTTTGACTCAGTGGCTATCCTGTACTACGATTGCTGGTAACTCTTTGAGTTGGCGCACACGAGTTCACTAATCACCACCAAATACACAACTATGGATTCATCCCCGTCTCCCTACGAGAAGGCCATCCATAGCACTCACACTTGTCTTGAGTATTTTATAGTATCCACTTTCAGTTGTCTATGTACCACGTAAGCATCCAAGAAGTCCATGACCGTGGACCCGGCTATTCGAATAGATCATGATAAACCCTGCAGGGGTGTACTTCTTCACACACGCTCTCGCCACTTACCGCCATGTACACATCGTGTATCTCGGCAACCTTCAAGCGGAAGCCTGGCGAGGGTGTCGGCCACGACCTGACTAACCGCACAAGACTCTAGTCCAGGTTTATCGCCTATTCGGGTTCCATCCGCAAGGGAGTCCGGCCGAGGTTTCGACCACGGCCCCAAACGATGTGTACAGGGTTCCCGAGCCCACCATCCGGGTGCCACTCGGTACACTGGGCCACGTGTGCCTAGTCTGTCCCAAGCCCACCCTGCCGGGTGCCACTTGGTAGAGAAATAACACTACCTACAAACATGGCTTCAATCAACTCCTACACATGCTAGTGGGTTTCAACTATTTACTGTGGCAATGACAGGTCATGCAGAGGAATGGGTTCAACTACCGCAGCATAAAGTAGCAGTTGAATCGTTGTTGTCCTAATACAATAACAGGGAGCAGGAGCAAGAGAGTGGGATTGTATCGGAATGAACAAAGGGTTTTGCTTGCCTGGTATAACAACGTGTAGAGCACTGCTCCTTTGACAGGTACTCTGGAACGGTCTCCGGAGCTGGACCTATCGAGAAGAACGGTGCCGACAATCAAACACAAGCATATGCAACAATATGATGCATGAACATGGCATGAAGATGTGATGTTATTTGAGCTAATGCAACTAGCATTTTATTTGGTTGAATTACATTTTAACGAAGGGTTCAAATGCAACTCTAAAATAAGCATTTTTAAATGCCATTTATGTGTTTTCATATATTCAGTAGGTATAACTTCATTTGTCATGCATGAAAATGGTACAGATGGATAGATTTAATTTTTCTGATAATTTTTCATATATAAATTATTTCATTCTGAGCTACGGTTGAATTTCTGTGATTTTTTGAAGTTTAAACCAATTTCTAAAATAAATAAATCATTTAAGATTTATTTAAATTCCATAACTGGAATACTGCGTCAGCATGACCGAAGCATGACGTCAGCAGGTCAACCAGGCTGACCAGAATCAAACCTGATAGTGGGGTCCACTGGTACACTAAACTAATCCTAACAAAATGTCAGCAGGGCAGGGCCCACAAGTCAGTGACTCACTAATTAACTAAACTAATCTGGTCAACTAACTGGAGGGGTGGGGCCCACCTGTCACTGA
Source organism: Secale cereale (assembly GCA_902687465.1). NCBI lineage: Eukaryota > Viridiplantae > Streptophyta > Magnoliopsida > Poales > Poaceae > Secale > Secale cereale. The sequence continues at coordinate 145,728,296 of LR738712.1, read as the reverse complement.
CCCAGGGGGTCAAATCCTGGTCAACCCCCGGCTAACACGCCGGCGTTTAGCCGCCGGCGGCAGCAAACACGACGGAGGGCGTCGGGATTGGGCCCCCGGCGTCCAAATAGACGGCGGAGGCCATCGGCAGGCTGCAGAGGCTCGCCCGCATCCATCCACGCCAACGGGAGATTGTGGGGGCGCCGGAGCTGGCCGGAACGAAGCTCGCGGCAGCTGATACGTCCAAAACGTATCTATAATTTCTGCTTGCTCCATGCCACTTTTTGGTGATATTGCTATGATATTCATACACTTCCATACACTTTTGATCATATTTGGACTAACTTACTAATCCAGTGCACCCCAGTGCCAGTTTCTGTTTTCGGCTGTTTTTGTATTTCAGGTTTTCACATTTCGAGAACTGCCCAGAAAAATCCAGAAAAAATATATCAAAAATCAGCGATCCGGAAACAACACCGCGTCCGAAGGGCAGCCTGGGGGGGGGGGGGGCACCAGGGCTCCAGGCGCCCTGGCGGCGCGCCCCCCACCTGGGCCGCGCCGGGGGGGCGCCTGGGCCCCCCGAAGCCCGTCCGGTGCCCCCCTTTGGCATATATTTAGAGGGACCTCTGAAACCCTCAGAACAGGAACTCTTTTCGCGATCCCATCTCTGTTCCGCCGCCGCCGCCTCTTCCAAGATCGGGAGCACCAGGAGAACTCTTCCCGGCACCCTGCCGGAGGGGAGGATCACCACCGGGAGCTTCTCCACCACCATGGATGCCTCCCGGATGACTCGTGAGTAGTCTCCCTTGGACCATGAGTCCATGACCAGTAGCTATGTGATGTTCTCCTCCCGTTCTTGTGCTTCACTAATTAGTCCTCGTGAGCTGCCCTACATGATCGAGGCACCTATGTAATCCTTATGCTGTTGCTATGTTGAGTTTGCTGGGACCCGATGGATTATGAGATTATGTTCAGATTGATCTTGAGTAATATATTTGATTCACCTCTTATATATTTTAGTTCATAAGTAATTCTTGCATGTTCTCCGTTGTTACTTATTGCTTTGGCCGAGTAGTAGGTAGTGACTCCAAGAGGGAACGTTATGCTTGATTGTGGGTTCATGCCCCTCGATGACTAGCTTGAGTGACAGAAACATGAGTCTAGGGGATGTGCTGTTGCCACAAGGGGGAAAACAACGGTGCTTGTTCCCGCGGGTGCAAGGATTGTTTACTTTACGCAAAGTTCTTTTAATGCAGTTGTCTGTTGCATTGAGTTTACACTATGGGTGGGACTCGCAACTTAATACCAGCGAGATGTTCTGGATAGATATCTCAAGGTGGATGATTAGTAGTAGATATTGATGGATTTCGGTCTACTTACTTTGGCGTACCGCCCATGCTTTGAACCTCAACCTTTCTTGCAATGTAGTCAGCATTGGTTTGCGTTCGTGGTCCTGTCAATTGCCCAGCTGTAATTTGTTTACCTCACATAGCTGTTTTATCGTCTTTTGGGAGAGAGACATCACTAGTGAACATCATGAGACTCCGGTCCATATTACCATCATTGATCACATCCACTATTTACTTTCCGTTATTATTTACTATTGCAAAAACTATCTATCACTACTATCATTGCTTTTAATCCTTTGTGAACTACAAGGCCGGAGAGATTGACAACCTCTCTGTACTCGTTGGGAGCAAAGTTATTTTTATCTGTGTGCAGGTCCACATTGATTGCTACTAATCTGGCGCCGTAGCAATTGACACCTACTTGTTGAACCTAGGAGTCTCTGGGGAATCGATCCTTGGCATCTTTGCTAGGGGAAAACACTTCTACAATACTGCATCTTACACCTTCCACTTGGGGTAACCAACGAGGGGTTCGAGGCCCATCAAGGAGTATTTTCTGGCGCCGTTGCCGGGGACTCCACTCTTCAGGATAGGGGAGTTGCATGCTATCTTTTACCTTTGCTTTTTAGTCTTGTTAGTTTACCTTTCATTTTTGCTTTAGTACCTTTTTATCGAAAATCACAAAAAATAGTTATCTTGCTTGCTTGCTACTATGGGTTCCACCAAGAACACCAAGTTGTGTGACTTCACTAGTCACAACAACGATGACTTTATCAGCACACCTATCACTACACCTGCCACTTCAGCACCTTCATATGAAATTAAACCTGCTTTACTTAACTTAGTCATGAGAGAACAATTCTCCGGTGCTGGAGATGATGCTGCTTTACACTTGAACAACTTTGTTGAACTTTGTGATATGCAAAAATACCAATAAATAGATGGTAATATTGTTAAGCTTAAGCTTTTTCCTTTCTCCTTGAGAGGAGGAGCTAAAATTTGGTTTCAGTCTTTGCCTAGAAATAGCGTAGATTCTTGGGACAAGTGCAAAGATGCTTTTATTGGAAAATACTATCCACCTGCTAAAATTATCCAACTTAGAAGCAACATCATGAATTTTAAACAATTGGATAATGAACACGTTGCTCAAGCTTGGGAACGTATGAAATCTCTTATCAAGAACTGCCCTACTCACGGTTTGACTACTTGGATGGTTATCCAAACTTTTTATGCAGGCTTGAACTTTACCTCGCGGAACTAGTTAGACTCGGCCGCGGGAGGAACTTTTATGTCAACTACACTTGGTGCTGCCACAAAGCTTCTCGATGAGATGATGACTAACTATTCCCAATGGCACACCGAACGCGCTCCAACAGGTAGGAAGGTAAACTCTGTCGAGGAGATTTCTTCCCTTAATGAAAAAGTTGACTTGATCATGTCTCTACTTTAGAAGCAATCTACTATTGATCCTCGTGATGTTCCTTTAAATTCTTTGATTGCTCAAGAACAAGTAGATGTTAACTTTATCTCTAAAAACAATTTTAACAACAATGCTTATAGGAGTAACTTTGGTAACAATTCTAGACCGTTCCCCTCTAACTCTTATGGGAACAACAATGCTTATCCTAGTACCAAGAACTCCAATACTGAACTAGAGACTATGCTTAGAGATTTCATCACTACCCAAAAAGACTTTAATAAGAATGTAGAAGAGAAACTACATAAACTAGATGATCTTTCTTTTAAGGTAGACCACTTAGCCAATGAGGTAAAATTGCTAAAAATTGAACTTCTCCTCTTAAGGAGAGGGAAGTCATCCCTATTAATGCTACTCAAGTACAAATTAATGAAAACATTAGGATGATGGCTAAGCTTAAAGAAAGATGGGCTAGAGAAAGGGAGGAAGAGGAAAGAATTAAGAGCCTTCCTACCCACCACACTGTTGCTACTATCCAAGTTATTGAGGATGTTCACACTCTTAGCACCCAATGTACTCCTGGTCCCAATGGACCTATTAATGGTGATGTTATAACTATAGAAACTACCAAACAAGTGAACCTTAAGGACACCACTACCACTTTACTTGATGCTCGTTACCTTGATTTTGACAATTGCGCTCTTACCGAAGTTATTGATTTCCTTCACAAGATGTCTAGACATCCCCGCACTAGCACGCTTAACCTTGCCTTCACAGAGCATATCACTAATGCTCTTATCAAAGCTAGGGAGGAGAAACTTAGAGTAGAAGCCTCCATACCTAGAAAGCTAGAAGATGGTTGGGATCCTATGATAAAAATTAATTTGAATGACTTCTCTTGTTATGCATTATGTGATGTTGGTGCTAGTACCTCTGTTATGCCCAAAAGGATATATGATATGCTTAAATTGAAACCTTATGATTCTTGTTCTTTTGGTGTTCGTCTCGTTGATTCTTCCATAAAGAAACCTTTGGGGAGGATCGACGATGTTCTTATCGTTGTCAATGATAATTATGTGCCCGTTGATTTTAATATTATGGATATTGAATGTGATCCTTCATGTCCAATTATTTTGGGACGTCCCTTTTTGCGCACCGTTGGTGCTGTCATTGACATGAAAGAGGGTAATATAAAATTTCAGTTTCCTCTCAAGAAAGGGATGGAACACTTCCCTCGTAAGAAGGTCAAGTTACCTTTTGAGTCCGTTGTACGGGCTAGCTATTCTTTTACTCTTGATAAAACTTGATCTATGCATTATGCCTAGCTTAAAGGCATAAAAGAAAGCACTTTTGGGAGGCAGCCCACATGAATAAATTTTTTGCTTTTGTTGTGTCTTGATGTTGTTTACTGCTGTAGCATCATCATTGTATCTTTGCTTTTCATATTTGTGCCAAGTATAGCCTCCGATTGCTAGAAAGTTCAAAAGTTGTGAGGTGCTGTCCAGGAAACAGATTCTGTCCTCGGATAGAAAAATTCGTATAAAATCACCAGATCATCTTTTTGGTCTGAATTTTTTCGACAGAGTTCTCTATATAATTTTCTTTCGTGCGTCATTTCTGAGTTTTTTGATTTGAGTTGCAGAAGTATCCCGAACAGATCAATTACTGCCTGTTGTTCTGTTTTTCACAGATTCTGTCCTGTTTTGCCTTACCTTCACTTTGCAAATTAAGAACTTGTTTTTTCTTTGCAAAAACCTTTTGGCTATCTTGAGAAACAGTAGAACTTCAAGAATATCCTTATTTCCAGCAAGGTATAATTATTTTATTAAGGGTACTAACCTCGCTAATCAGATTATGATGAGTTATGTATGAAGGGAGTTTTCAAGTGTGCGAGGGAAGATGATAAAAAGATTCAGGAGTGTCAAGCGCTCAAGCTTGGGGATGCCCCCATGCACCCCCAAGAAATATTCAAGGAGACTCAAGCGTCTAAGCTTGGGGATGCCCCCGTGCATCCCCTTCTCCATCAACATTATCAGTTCGTCTTTCGTTTCGCTATATTTTTATCACTTCATGTGTTATGTGCTATGCTTGGAGCGTCTTGCTTTTAGTTTTCTTTTTAGTTTTTCATAACGAGTCGGAACTCAGCATTCCTTTATGTGGGAGAGAAACACGCTCCACTTCTACCTAGAACATTACATAGAATTTTCATGTCTATCTATGTTGTGTGTGTTCTTTGTCTTTTAATAGCTACTATCATACTCTGCTCTTAGTATTCATGCTTATCTTTTCAAGAGCTTTTATTTAGTTGGTTGCTTGAACTCTCTTTAATTACCATGCTCACCATATTAAGAGAGTTTGCTTCCATTGCATGGGTTAATGCGTCTATGATAAAGATGCTACTTTCACGATGGTGCTTAGTAGTTCAGGTTTTCTTATGGTTAATCTCAAATAGCTGGGGGGTTCCCAATGTGTTATTGGAGTACCAACTTGGTTTGTTTGCCTATGGTGTGGCATGGTTTAGTAATATCTTCCTTCGAGAATTTATTTTGATTGACTTGGCGTATGCTCACGCATATTTAAGACTGTAAAGAAAGTCTGTCAAGCCTTGATGATCTTCTATTTCTAAGTAGCGATATAACTACCATGCCTGATTCAATATTGCTTTGTCGCTCTGCATGATTATGACCGTCATTGCTCTCTTAGTTGGTCGCTCCCAGTCTTTTGCTAACCTCCACCTGCACTAAGCAAACTAACCACACAATACATAGCTCATGGGAAAGTAGCCTAAAAACTATTGTGGTAAATAATATGTTGCTTATGTATCTTATTTCTTATAAGTTGCTTGCTGAGCGGTAACCATGTTTCTGGGGACGCCATCAACTGTCACACTTTTGTTGAATATCATGTGAGTTGCTATGCATGTTCGTCTTGTCTGAAGTAAGGGTGATTTACCGTGGGTTGAATTAATATGCATATTGTTAGAGAAGAACATTGGGCCACCAACCAAAGCCATGCATCATGGTGGAAGTTTTAGCTTGGACCTTAATCCTCAATCTCTCATGAGAATATGCCTATGCATTAAAGAGGAGTCCATCATCTATTTTCTATGTTGTCCCGGTATGGATGTCCTCAAGTTGAGATCTATCAAAAACGAGAAATCAAATGCGATTTATCTCCTTGGACCTTTGTACAGGTTGCATAGAGGTACCCCTTTGTGACACTTGGTTAAAACATATGTAATGCAATGATAACCCATGGGAATCCGAGCTAATTAGGACAAGGAGCAAGCACTATTAGTATTCGATGCATGAGGCTTGCAACTTATAGGATGTTTTATGCATGACACATATGAAGTACTACTACCTTGACACAATTGTTTCCATGTTTTCAAAATAAAAAGCTCTAGAATTTAACCTTTCTTTTACCTTTATGTTGAAGCACCAACTACTGAGAGCATGATTGTCATTCTGAGTGTAATGTGCATTGTTCCAAAGTAGCATTGTCTTTTGCATGATTGTGATATCATTTATTCTGAAATGATTGTGTCTAGTCATCACTTAAACCTTGAAGTTGCCCCTGCATTTATGTTTTGCATCACTAAAGGGGGCAAGCTAGATATCACTTTATCATATTTGCACATCATGTTCATTGCAAATCTTTTTGATGTTTCAGTTTCATGTTGTAAAACTTTCAGTCATTTGTGATTTTCTCTTGAGGCAACTTAATTACTTTAGAATCATTGTCTCAGTAAGCTTTTGTCATATGACTATGAGAAAGTCCTATATGGTTAATAGCATGTCACCACATAAATTATTCTTGTTATCATTTACCTACTCGAGGACGAGCAGGAATTAAGCTTGGGGATGTTGATACGTCCAAAACGTATCTATAATTTCTGCTTGCTCCATGCCACTTTTTGGTGATATTGCTATGATATTCATACACTTCCATACACTTTTCATCATATTTGGACTAACTTACTAATCCAGTGCACCCCAGTGCCAGTTTCTGTTTTCGGCTGTTTTTGTATTTCAGGTTTTCACGTTTCGAGAACTGCCCAGAAAAATCCAGAAAAATTATATAAAAAATCAGCGATCCGGAAACAACAC
>LR738712.1:145489718-145721432 GCA_902687465.1 Secale cereale | reverse complement strand
CCCCCCCTGGGCCGCGCCGGGGGGGCGCCTGGGCCCCCCGAAGCCCGTCCGGTGCCCCCCTTTGGCATATATTTAGAGGGACCTCCGAAACCCTCAGAACAGGAACTCTTTTCGTGATCCCATCTCTGTTCCGCCGCCGCCGCCGCTTCCAAGATCAGGAGCACCAGGAAAACTCTTCCCGGCACCCTGCCGGAGGGGAGGATCACCACCGGGAGCTTCTCAACCACCATGGACGCCTCCCGGATGACTCGTGAGTAGTCTCCCTTGGACCATGAGTCCATGACCAGTAGCTATGTGATGTTCTCCTCCCGTTCTTGTGCTTCACTAATTAGTCCTCGTGAGCTGCCCTACATGATCGAGGCACCTATGTAATCCTTATGCTATTGCTATGTTGAGTTTGCTGGGACCCGATGGATTATGAGATTATGTTCAGATTGATCTTGAGTAATATATTTGATTCACCTCTTTTATATTTTAGTTCATAAGTAATTCTTGCATGTTCTCCGTTGTTACTTATTGCTTTGGCCGAGTAGTAGGTAGTGACTCCAAGAGGGAACGTTATGCTTGATTGTGGGTTCATGCCCCTCGATGACTAGCTTGAGTGACAGAAACATGAGTCTAGGGGATGTGCTGTTGCCACAAGGGGGAAAACAACGGTGCTTGTGCCCGCGGGTGCAAGGATTGTTTACTTTACGCAAAGTTCTTTTAATGCAGTTGTCTGTTGCATTGAGTTTACACTATGGGTGGGACTCGCAACTTAATACCAGCGAGATGTTCTGGATAGATATCTCAAGGTGGATGATTAGTAGTAGATATTGATGGATTTCGGTGTACTTACTTTGGCGTACCGCCCATGCTTTGAACCTCAACCTTTCTTGCAATGTAGTCAGCATTGGTTTGCGTTCGTGGTCCTGTCAATTGCCCAGCTGTAATTTGTTTACCTCACATAGCTGTTTTATCGTCTTTTGGGAGAGAGACATCACTAGTGAACATCATGAGACTCCGGTCCATATTACCATCATTGATCACATCCACTATTTACTGTCCGTTATTATTTACTATTGCAAAAACTATCTATCACTACTATCATTGCTTTTAATCCTTTGTGAACTACAAGGCCAGAGAGATTGACAACCTCTCTGTACTCGTTGGGAGCAAAGTTATTTGTATCTGTGTGCAGGTCCACGTTGATTGCTACTAATCTGGCGCCGTAGCAATTGACACCTACTTGTTGAACCTAGGAGTCTCTGGGGAATCGATCCTTGGCATCTTTGCTAGGGGAAAACACTTCTACAATACTGCATCTTACACCTTCCACTTGGGGTAACCAACGAGGGGTTCGAGGCCCATCAGCGGCGCCGGAGTTCGGGCCTCGTCGGAAACGGCGCTACAGGGCATGGGGAGGCAAACAGCTGGGTGATACGTCCTCCTGGTGAAGCACTGAATGCGGTGACATGATCGGTTTTGAGTGTGCGTGGTTGTGGCCATGGCGGCGGCATCGCCGGCGGCGGTGAACTCACGGTCACGGAGGGGATCGGGCTAAAGCACGCGCAAGAGTGAGGGGACAGGGGGGGAAGAAGGAGGAGCTCACGGCGAAAACGCAGAGCAGACAAACGGGCTCGGGGAGGATCTCCAGCGCACGAATTGACGGCGACCACTGGCGGCCAGATGCAGCGGTGACGAGCTCGAGGGCGATGATTCCGGGCCTCCGAATCCGGTTCCTTTAGCGTGGAGAAGCGACGGTCGACCTCGGAGCGGTGGGACACGTCCTTAAGGCAAGGGGGTGGCTCTGGGCGCATCAACGGCGAGCGGCGGCGACGGGCGTATTCGGTCCGAGCGAGAGGGGGAGACAGAGGAGGGGAGGGGCGACGAGAGAGAGCCAGAGAGGTCTGGGGAGGTGCGTGGCAACGACCGGAGCTTCCAGGCGGCAAGGGCGAGGGACAAGCAGGCAGGAGGCGTGGCGGCCCTGCGCGAGAGCGGCGGGCGCGTGCCCCTGCCTCCTGTCGTCGCCAGGAGGACGATGACTGGCAGCTGGGCCGGCCCAGTGCCAGGCCAGTAAGTGGCCCAGGTAACTCTAACCCTTTTTTTATTTTTCTTTTCTATTTTTCTGACATTTGTTTGATTTTAAAGAAAATCATTTAAATCATTCTGACAATTTTGCAGGGTCCTAAGGATTTAACCCAAGCCCCTCACAAAATCTAGAATTAATGGACATATATAAAATATATAATAAATATATATATCCAATGCAAATATTTATTGCATTTATTCCAAAAGCCCAAAATAAATATTTATGAGCTCCGAATAATATTGGTTTGATTTTTATCTCTAACCAATATTTTCAGAGAGCAACATGAACATTTTCTTGGCCCCTTTTGGAGCAATTTTTATTTGGGTCATTTTTCAAAAGGGTTTTCTGAGGGTTTCACAAGTCCTCAATTCAATTTCATTTGGAATTTAAACATGATGCAAACATCAAGACTAGCCTAGTGCATACCAGAACTAGGGTTGTTACAACTCGCCCCCACTCGAAAGAATCTCGTCCCGAGATTCAGGAGTCGGCGGAAAGAAAGTGGGGTACTCCAGTCAGAGACGATCTTCTCGCTCCCATGTAGCTTCTCTCTCGGAATGATGAGACCACTGAACCTTGAGAAACTTGATGTTATGTCGTCGAGTAACACGCTCTACTTGATCCAAAATGCGAACGGGGTACTCTCGATATGTGAGGTTATCTTGGAGATCAAGCATTTCGTGGTCCACTCCGCAGACGGAATCCGAGAAGCAACGCCTGAGTTGAGAGACATGGAACACATCATGTACTTGAGAAAGATGTGGGGGTAGTTCCAACTGATAGGCAACCTCTCCTCGTTTAGCGAGAATGCAAAAAGGACCAATGTATCGAGGAGCCAACTTGCCCTTGATACCGAAACGATGGGTACCCTTCAAAGGGGTAACCCGAAGATAAGCTTTGTCGCCAACTTCATAAGCCACTTCCTTATGATGACGATCATACTGGCTCTTTTGACGAGATTGAGCTGTTTTCAAATTCTCATGAATGATACGAACTTGCTCTTCTGCTTCCTGGATCATGTCTGGTCCAAAGAATTGTCTTTCACCGGTTTCTGACCAGTTCAAAGGTGTTCGACATCTTCGTCCATAGAGTATCTCAAAAGGAGCTTTCTTGAGACTGGATTGATAGCTATTGTTATAAGCAAACTCGGCGAAAGGAAGACATTTCTCCCAATCCATACCGAATGAGATAACACAAGATCTAAGCATGTCTTCGAGAATTTGGTTGACCCGTTCCACCTGACCACTTGACTGAGGGTGGAAAGCGGTACTGAAGGAAAGATGGGTGCCCATGGCAGTCTGGAAACTCTCCCAAAAATGAGAAGTGAAAATACTACCACGGTCTGAATTGATCTCTAGTGGGACACCATGAAGTGACACTATTTGAGAAATATAGACGTCAGCGAGCTGACTAGCAGTGATACTCTCTCGAACAGGTAGAAAGTGAGCCACTTTGGACAGACGATCAATGACTACGAAGATAGCATTATTCCCTCTCTTGGTCCTGGGAAAGCCGGTGATGAAGTCCATACCAACTTTATCCCATTTCCACTCAGGAATAGCTAAGGGCTGAAGGGTGCCAGCAGGTCTTTGATGTTCTGCCTTAACGCGACGACAAACGTCACATTTAGCAATGAACTCAGCAATTTCTCTCTTCATCCTAGTCCACCAGAACCTCTGGCGTAGGTCCTGATACATCTTAGTACTACCGGTATGAATCGTGAGAGGAGATTCATGAGCCTCCTTAAGAATCAGTTGTCGCAGATGTTGATTCTTGGGAACCACCAAGTGATTCTCAAAGAACACAACACCCCGATCATCCATAGAGAAACATCCACCAATACCCTTGGCAATATTTCTCTTGATCCGGGTAATCCCCGTATCATGCTTCTGGGCTTCTATGATATGATCCATAAGAGTAGGTTCCGCCACCAAGGTTGAAAGGAATCCGTGAGGAGCAATGTGATGGTTAAGCTTACTTAATTCCTCATGGAGAAGTGGTTGGCCTTGCTGCAACATGAGATTGTTGCAATATGATTTACGACTTAAAGCATCAGCCATAACATTGGCCTTGCCTGGGGTGTAAGTAATCCCTAAGTCGTAATCTGAGATCAACTCCAACCAACGTCTTTGCCTAAGGTTCAAATCTGGCTGGGTGAAGATATACTTGAGACTCTGGTGATCGGTGTAGATCTCGCAATGATTACCAAGAAGGTAATGTCGCCATGTCTTAAGTGCATAGACTACAGCTGCAAGCTCTAGATCGTGTGTAGGATAATTTTCCTCATGTGGATGCAACTATCGAGATGCATAGGCAATCACATGACGATCCTGCATAATAATGCAAACTAGTCCCTGTCGTGAGCCATCACAATAGATAAAAACAGTCCTTAGTGAAATCCGGTGGCACAAGTATGGGAGCAAAAGTCAGGCGTCTTTTCAGTTCCTGAAAACTGTGCTCACACTATGGGGACCACTCAAACTTTTTATCTTTCTTGAGAAGTTCCGTGAGAGGTTTGGCCACTTTCGAGAAGTTCTCAACAAAGCGGCGACAATAGCTGGCTAGACCAAGGAAACTCCTAACTTGTTTAACTGTTTCAGGCGGAGTCCAATCAAGAACGGCCTGAACTCTCTCGGGTTTGACAGCAATGCCCTTACCAGAGATTACGTGGCCGAGATAGGTCACTTCTGGCAACCAAAATTCGCACTTGGAGAACTTGGCATAAAGGCGGTGCTCTCTGAGTTTTTCCAACACAAGTCTAAGGTGTTCGGCATGCTCTTCCTCGTTCTTCGAGTAGATCAGAATATCATCGAGGTAAACCACGACAAACTTATCTAAGTACTCCATGAAGATCGAGTTCATCAAGCGGGAGAATGTGGCTGGAGCATTGGTTAGACCGAAGGACATAACGGTGTACTCGTACTGGCCATAACGAGTGACAAAAGCCGTCTTAGGAATGTCTCCGTTTCTGATCTTGATTTGATGGTAGCCTAACCTCAAATCCATCTTGGAGAAGACTGAGGATCCAGCGAGCTGATCATACAGGTCGTTGATCCTGGGGAGCGGATACTTGTTCTTTATCGTGACCAAATTAACGGGACGATAATCTACAACCATCCATTCCGTGCCATCCTTCTTCTTGATGAAGAGGACGGGGCAAGCCCAAGGAGAAGAACTAGGACGGATGAAACCCTTTTGCAAGGACTCATCAAGTTGTTTCTTAAGCTCAGCTAATTCTGGGTGTGCCATCTTGTAAGGTCTCCTAGAAATTGGAACAGTTCCTGGGATAAGATCTATGAAAAACTCTACATCCCTGTCAGGTGGAACACCTGGTAGTTCCTCTGGAAAGACATCCGGAAAGTCACGGACTACCGGAATATCTTCAAGGTCTGGAAGGGGGCTGGCATTAAGGGAATAGAGTTGACGCTTTGCAACTCTAGTGGAGACAGTGACTATCTTGCCAGATGGATGTGTAAGCTGAACAGACCTAGTGTAACAATCGATCTTGGCGTGATGAGCTGTCATCCAGTCCATACCCAAGATGATGTTAATATCTGAAGACTTGAGGGCTATGAGTGAGGCAAGGAATACAAGTCTGTCAACAAGGATTCCATTACCATGGCTTATTCTGGTAGTTTTCCATCTAGACCCTGGGGTTTGGATTTTGAGCGGAGTTGGCATATCACAAAATGACATGTCGTGCAAACGGGCATAGTCTTCAGAGATGAAGGAGTGAGATGCTCCGGTATCGAACAGAACCGAAGCCGGATGGCAATTGACAAGGAGTATACCAAGAACGACATTTGGATCATCATGAGCATCTTTAGCTGAGACGTGATGCACACGTCCATGTTTAGTGGGAGCTGGATTAGCACTGATCACCTTGCGTGGTGGCTTACCACGAAGGACGGATTTCTCGGGCTGGGGTGGAGCAAGACTGGCCTGAGAGCAGTCACGTGCATAGTGTCCTGGCTTTCCACATGTGAAGCAAGTCCCTGAGGTAGGTCGTGGACCCGCATTGACAAGTGGTTTACCAATGGGCTTGAGTGGAGCATAAGACTGAACTGGATGAGGCACCTCATAAGATGGCCTCGAAGAAAATTTGGGTGAAAGAGTGGAGTTTGGAACCCAAATCCGGCGCTTCTGGGAACTAGTGCCGGAGCAAGATCCCAATTCACGGGTGTGCTTATGAGACTCCTCGTAAGTGAGCTGAGCGGTCTCTGCATTGATGGCCTTGTTCACAAGAGCCTGGAATGTATGGCAATGATGCAAGTGAAGATCACGACGCAGCTTGGGGTTGAGACCTTTCCGGAATCTAGCCTGCTTCTTGGTGTCCGTGGACACTTCTTCTGTAGCATAGCGGGCGAGGTTTTCAAACTCTCTACTGTAAGCATCAACAACCATCTTAGCCTGGGTAAGACTACAGAACTCTTCTCTTTTGCGATCGATGAGAGCTTGAGGAATGTGATGCTCGCGAAAAGCCTCAGTGAAATCTCTCCAGGTAGGAATCTGGCCAGCTGGAATCATGGCCTCATAGTTCTGCCACCAAAGACTAGCAGGACCTTCCAGGTGATAAGTGGCATAGATGACCTTGTCCTCTTCAGCTACGTTTGCAGAACGCAGCTTGTGAGTGATACAACGGAGCCAGTCATCTGCATCGAGCGGCTCAATGGGATGATGGAAGGTGGGTGGTTTCAGACGAATGAAGTCATGGATGGTTGCTGACTCTTTGCACTGATGTGTGGTGTTCTCCTCAATACGTGCCAACAAGCAGTTAGACTCTCGCTTGTTCCTCTCCCTCTCTAACATAACCTCTGCCAGTGAAGGCTGGTCGGGAGGATCCTCCTCATCCCTACCACCTCCGTGTTTCTTTCTACGAGCAACTGAACCTCGGGTAACTGACGACATCCTGAGAAATGAAACCAAGGACGGAATCAGCATCAACCAGGCTGTAGAAGGTAGGACAAGAAATGGGTATCTCTCGAACTCCTAGGACAAATCCGGCAGCATAACGGCAGTAAAATGCTCAGAATGATACATCCTGCTAACAAAGGGTAGTACCACAACTCAACAACATCACTCAAGGTTCTGTGATAGTACTAAACAATCTACACCGGAAGAACTTGAAAACAGGAGTATGTCTCTCATCAAACAATACTATGGGACTACGGAATAGTAACACATGATCCTGATAGACGGAAGAGAAGCCTAGTTCCTTAACCCCGTAGAAAAGGTAGGATGACTCAGATCAGAAGACATGAGGCATAAGAAGTAAAAAGAGCCTTACGTCCCCTTCCACAATCAATTCCCTTATATAACTAAAGAATTTCTAGACTCAACTTCGACCAGTTTGGCTTGGTAATCCTACAGTCAGTCAGGCTCTGATACCAAAGCTGTCGGGACCCCGATCCTAAGTCACACCGGTCTAGCATGTAACACACCATATCACTTTGCAGCCTCACGCACGGTATCCCCACGGGTGCCACCTTACCTGGCCCGGGACCGTTTGTGCATTTTGGCTCACGTATATGATAGTGTCGCTAGCATCCACATGACAGAGAACCCAGGCCGACATGACCAGTTATAAACCAAAAGTGGCACTAAATTACAGAGACAGGCATACATGACCCAGCAACGAACGTGTCGGTCATCAACGTATGAACCCAAGTCGTAGTAAGCTACAAGGACTTAAAGGAACAACGCGTGACATTTCCCCTAAGGGACACACACAGGAACGAAGAAGGACACATGCTGGCCAGCCTAAGTGTTCCGGAGCAGTAGCAAGCTACCAAGGCTCAGTGGAAGCACTAGGAGACATTTCCCTGTAAGATAGGCTACCAAGGGTAAACAACTAGGTGTCGGATCCCACACATACCAAGCATTTCAATAACATACACACAATATGCTCGATATGTGCAAATACAACATGGCATCACAACAAGACTCTAAGTAACAAAGTATTTATTCATTAGGCTCCGAGGAGCAAGATATTACAAACATGGGTCTCATGACCCAACATTCAGAGCATACAAGCAACAAGCGGAAGCACAACATGTCTGAATACAGACATCTACAAATGAAAAAGGCTGGAGAGCCTGACTATCTACAACACTCGTCCAAGATCGTAGCTGAGGTAACAAGCTACTTGTCGAAGTCCAAGCGGAACTACTAGTGAGACGGAAGTCTCATATGCAAAACATAAATTAAGCAAACATGAGTACAAAGGTACTCAGCAAGACTTACATCAGATCCTATCATACATGCATTTGTATCAAGATGGCATAGTGGGGTTTAGTTGCAGCAAGCCAGCTTTGACTCAGTGGCTATTGCTGGTAACTCTTTGAGGTGGCGCACACGAGTTCACTAATCACCACCAAATACACCACTATGGATTCATCCCCGTCTCCCTACGAGAAGGCCATCCATAGCACTCACACTTGTCTTGAGTATTTTATAGTATCCACTTTCAGTTGTCTATGTACCACGTAAGCATCCAAGAAGTCCATAACCGTGGGCCCAGCTATTCGAATAGATCATGATAAACCCTGCAGGGGTGTACTTCTTCACACACGCTCTCGCCACTTACCGCCATGTACACGTCGTGTATCTCGGCAACCTTCAAGCAGAAGCCTGGCGAGGGTGTCGGCCACGACCTGACTAACCACACAAGACTCTAGTCCAGGTTTATCGCCTATTCGGGTTCCATGCGCAAGGGAGTCCGGCCGAGGTTTCCATCACGACCCCAAACGATGTGTACAGGGTTCCCGAGCCCACCATCCGGGTGCCACTCGGTACACCGGGCCACGTGTGCCTAGTCTGTCCTAAGCCCACCCTGTCGGGTGCCACTTGGTAGAGAAATAACACTACCTACAAACACCAGAAACTAGTTGCGACTCCTGGACAGAGACCAAGTTGATTAATAAGTCGAGAGGGGCACTTAAGAATTCCAATGTGTGGTAGTAGCTAGTCATTGGACAACATACACAGAACTCAATGCTTAAGGACGGTTCCAGTGAGACAACCCACCATGTACTCCTACATGTCCTCTCACCGCAACCTTTACCAAATTGTGTTCACACACTTAACGCTTAGCATCAGAACATATCACTGCACTCCAATTCATTCCCAATGAATCAGACCTGACACACTCTAAGCAATAGCAAGCAAGGCATGGTAAGATCACAACATGACTTCAATCAACTCCTACACATGCTAGTGGGTTTCAACTATTTACTGTGGCAATGACAGGTCATGCGGATGAATGGGTTCAACTACCGCAGCATAAAGTAGCAGTTGAATCGTTGTTGTCCTAATGCAATAACAGGGAGCAGGAGCGAGAGAGTGGGATTGTATCGGAATGAACAAAGGGTTTTGCTTGCCTGGTATAACAACGTGTAGAGCACCGCTCCTCTGACAGGTACTCTGGAACGGTCTCCGGAGCTGGACCTATCGAGAAGAACGGTGCCGACAATCAAACACAAGCATATGCAACAATATGATGCATGAACATGGCATGAAGATGTGATGTTATTTGAGCTAATGCAACTAGCATTTTATTTGGTGGAATTCCATTTGAACCAAGGGTTCAAATGTAACTCTAAAATAAGCATTTTTAAATGCCATTTATGTGTTTTCATATATTCAGTAGGTATAACTTCATTTGTCATGCATGAAAATGGTACAGATGGATAGATTGAATTATTCTGATAATTTTTCATATATAAATTATTTCATTCTGAGCTACGGTTGAATTTCTGTGATTTTTTGAAGTTTAAACCAATTTCTGAAATAAATAAATCATTTAAGATTTATTTAAATCCTAGAATTGGAATACTACGTCAGCATGACCCAAGCATGACGTCAGCAGGTCAACCAGGCTGACCAGAGTCAAACCTGACAGTGGGGTCCACTGGTGAGTGACTCAGTTAATTAACTAAGTTAATTAACACTAAACTAATCCTAACAAAATGTCAGCAGGGCAGGGCCCACAAGTCAGTGACTCACTAATTAACTAAACTAATCTGGTCAACTAACTGGAGGGGTGGGGCCCACCTATCATTGACCTAAGGGGTCAAATCCTGGTCAACCCCCGGCTAACACGCCGGCGGCAGCAAACGCGGCGGAGGGCGTCGGGATTGGGCCCCCGGCGTCCAAATGGACGGCCGAGGCCATCGGCAGGCTGCGGAGGCTCGCCCGCATCCATCCACGCCAACGGGAGGTTGCGGGGGCGCCGAGCTGGCCGGAACGAAGCTCGCGGCGGCGCCGGAGTTCGGGCCTCGTTGGAAATGGCGCTACAGGGCACGGGGAGGCCAACGGCTGGGTGATACGGCTTCCTGGTGAAGCACTGAGTGCGGTGACGTGCTCGGTTTTGAGTGTGCGTGGCTGTGGCCACGGCGGCGGCATCGCCGGCGGCGGTGAACTCACGGTCACGGAGGGGATCGGGCTAAAGCACGCGTGAGAGTGAGGGGACAGGGGGGAAGAAGGAGGAGCTCACGGCGAAAACGCAGAGCAGACAAACGGGCTCGGGGAGGATCTCCAGCGCACGAATTGACGGCGACCACCGGCGGCCAGATGCGGCGGTGACGAGCTCGAGGGCGATGATTCCGGGCCTCCGATTCCGGTTCCTTTAGCGTGGAGAAGCGACGGTCGACCTCGGAGCGGTGGGACACGTCCTTAAGGCAAGGGGGTGGCTCTGGGCGCGTCAACGGCGAGCAGCGGCAACGGGCGTATTCGGTCCGAGCGAGAGGGGAGACAGAGGAGGGGAGGGGCGACGAGAGAGGGCCAGAGAGGTCTGGGGAGGTGCGTGGCAACGACCGGAGCTTCCAGGCGGCAAGGGGGAGGGGCAGGCAGGCAGGAGGTGTGGTGGCCATGCGCGAGAGCGGCGGGCGCGTGCCCCTGCCTCCTGTCGTCACCAGGAGGACGATGACTGGCAGCTGGGCCGGCCCAGTGCCAGGCCAGCAAGTGGCCCAGGTAACTCTAACCTTTTTTTATTTTTTTTTCTATTTTTTTTTACATTTGTTTGATTTTAAAGAAAATCATTTAAATCATTCTGACAATTTTGCAGGGTCCTAAGGATTTAACCCAAGCCCCTCACAAAATCCAGAATTAATGGACATATATAAAATATATAATAAATATATATATCCAAGGCAAATATTTATTGCATTAATTCCAAAAGCCCAAAATTAATATTTATGAGCTCCTAATAATATTGGTTTGATTTTTTTATCTCTAACCAATATTTTCAGAGAGCAACATGAACATTTTCTTGGCCCCTTTTGGAGCAATTTTTATTTCGGTCATTTTTCAAAAGGGTTTTCTGAGGGTTTCACAAGTCCTCAATTCAATTTCATTTGAAATTTAAACATGATGCAAACATCAAGACTAGCCTAGTGCATACCAGAACTAGGGTTGTGACACATGGTGTCTTGCTTCAGGTTGCGGAATTGCTCACGCATACCTTCGATGACACTAGTTGGAATGTGGTGAGAGTGAAAATCCTTGCAGAAGTCAGCCCACGAGATTTCACGTCCTTCTCTGGAATCTTTGTACTGCTGCCACCAATCAGCGGCTTGGTCATTGAGTTGGAAGGGGCAAACTTCACATAGTCCTCAGGTCTCACGTTACTGCACTCGAAATGCTTCTTGATGTCTGTTATCAAGTCTTCAGCATCTAGCGGTTCCACACAGTAACTGAATGCCTTCGGTTGGTTTGCCAGGAACTGGTTGAGTGTAGAAAAGTGAGGTTGGTTGAACAAATTGCTTTGGCCTTGGTTCCCATGACCACCTTGATTTGCTTGATTTGCTTGAATGTTCTGCATCATTTGCATAAGCATCTGGGTGTTCTGGTTCGTCACTTGCATAATTGCTCTCCAGGCCTCAGACGGAGGAGGAGGGGAAGGAGGACGATCAGGAACTTCTTCACCCTCTGGGTTAGCATTGGGAACCCTTTTAGGAGCCATCCTGAATGAGATGACAACTATTAGCCATTGATTGAGAAAATGTATAAGCTGAATCAACGGCTAGAAATTGCAACATAAGTTTTCACAAGAACATTCGAACAAGATGAACGAATGTAATCCACAGTTTAATGGTAACAACAATCTTCTTGAGAAGCCACTTGGGAGAACAAAAGGTAAATAAAAACAACAAGGAGCGGATAGAACAAATACAAGATAGAAGCTTCGTTCGACATATTCGTGCTGAAAACTTATGGAACGTGTTACAAAAGGGTTTTGCAATCGCCGGATCAGCATAGCCAAGGACCCTTTAAGATGCAACTCCCGTTCGGAACAAACGCCCATAGAACTACTTCAGTCAATGTAGAACCCCGAACTCCATATCATGCATTCGTTGGAAGAATGCCTACGAACTACTAGATGAACCCACCTATTAATTTCCGAAAGTTTCCAGTTATGCAATCAGGTGTTGGGGATACATGGGAAGCATCGCGCACTCAACTCTAATCCTACATCCAGCTGTATCCATCATTCAACACATAACCAGTTATTTCCGAAAACTGTTTACCTCGGACCTTCAAAATGCATCTGCTATACAAGCTATGGCAATACTCCCGAACTACCTCCCCAGTACTGGGTGATGTCGGGGTTATCTTGCCACTAACCGCATAGGAGAGTTTTCGATGTCGGCCGTCTTAAGTATTCTAGAACTGCTGCGATATATTTGTGACGACAACACCTCGGAGCTCAACTCCCCGGGACACTGCCACAACCCCTAAATGACAGGAGGCATCGAGAACAATGTTCTCATCACAAAGACATCAGAACAATCCAAACAATACTCGCGTGATCTTAAAAAAATTTGGTGAATTTTTGAGAGTAGAAGAGATAAGTAATCGTCAGGAGTCCTCACCAGAGTGAATAGGGATGAGGAGTAAAAAGAAATCCTACTCTCCGGTATATATATAGGACTCAAAACATGTTCAAGTGTGTGCCTAGACTCAACCGTCAACGATTCGATCAATCAGTGGGGGCTTCTAGGTCAGAGAAGGCTCTGAATACCAACTTGTAATGCCCAGTATGAGATTATACCTCCTACGTGTCGAGGCACGACTTAAAGGTATAAGCTCATACTAGAATGATCTCAAGTATGGTATCTTTGCACGACTCATGTAAAAAGGGGATGAAATTACAAAAGAGTAGTTGGCTTACACTCGCCACGTCACACAATACATCACATAAGCAATCATCATCCAAATAACATCACAGTCCGACTACGGACGAAGATCCAAATGAAAGATACCAAATAAATAAAGCCACAAGGTCCGAATCGCCCCTAGTAAAAGTCACTACTGATCATCGGGATAGTACACGTAGTATCGCCCACGTTCTTCGTCGAACTCCCAGTACAACTCTGTGCCATCACCTGTGTAGTTCACCATAGTACCTGCATCTGGTGTTGTATAGAATCTGTGAGCCACGGAGGACTCAGCAATCCTGTTCCCGGGTAGCAAAACTATCTAAGCCTTGGGTGTGGAACAAGGCTGAAGAATAAAGGTTGCAGCTGCACTAGCACTAGCTTACGCGTTTAGAGCGAGAAGAGAAGTGCCACGAGCGTCAAGGTGATCACGAAGTGATCCTATCTAAGCATGTCATACATAATCCCACCGTGTTCACTTTCCGAACCCCTTTCGGAAAATGGCCGTCACGGTTACTCACGCTGGTAGTGTGTTCTGAACATGGGGTCAAGTTTTCTACAACCGGATATTAACAAACTCCCATCTGCCACATAACCGCGGGCACAACTTTCGAAAGTTCAGACCCTGCAGGGGTGTCCCAACTTAGCCCATCACAAGCTCACGATCTTCCGAGTCGTAACTTCAAGGTGGGAAGACCCGAGTATTCTCGGAATCCCGTGCTCAAGATATTCCGACTAAGGTAAAACTAATCCAACAAGACCTCCCGGCGTGCCGACACCCTGACAGTAGCCGCGCGTATCTAGTCTCAGGCCATGACCCGATGGGCGATTCTACAGGTTATACCAAATACCTCGGGCTTCCCCAAGGCGGCCCCGCAGAACCCCCCAGTTTGGACCAACACTCATGTGGAGCACTGGCCCGGGTTGTTGATTAAGAAAAGGGTTTGCAATGCCTTATGCAAGTTTTAGTTATTAGGCAAATGTAGTACCAATGTCGGGACTTGCTGGAAAAGCTTTAGCGCTAAGCGGGTTATCAAGGGGGGCCCATAAACCCCAACCGTGTTAGGGACGCATAATCAAGGAACATAACACCGGTTTAAACGGTTCCTAGGGCGGCATGAGTGGAACAAAACACCAAGCAAGAGGCTTAGCCTTCCACCCATTACCAATATATAGATGATTTAGTTAAACAGATTATATAGTGTGATATCCCAACAATAACTTCAACATGAAGCAAGAATCTTCAAATCTTCTCCTGCAACTAGAAATGCTATAAGAAGGGGCTGAGCGAAGCTTACGTAGCCAAACAAAGGTTTGCTGGGTTGGGTGGTTAGACATATTCATGGTTACAATAGGAGGCTGACAATCAAACATGGGCATCGAGGCAATGAGCTAAAGAGCGAGACATCTAGCAATAGGCAAAGATAGTAATGATATCCGGGTCAGGTCATCTTGCCTGTCGAGTTGTCGATGGGATCGTAAGACGGCTCCTCGAACTCAACCTCGGTAGGAACCTCGCACTCGGTCTCGGCTTCCGGCTCTACTCAACACAAGAACACAACATGGCACGATATCAAACAAGGTGCAATACGCAATCAACATGATGCAAGTATGATGCATTTCATGGCAAGGGATGAAGCACACAAGAACAACACAAAACAACAAGTTTAAATGAGGCCGGAATCCACACATATCAAATCCGGTAAGTCCTCGTATGCATGTTTTGAAATTGGTCCAGATCTTAACAAACCTTAAGTTAAAGTTGTTAAACAGCAATTTAACATGCACCATGATGATCTACACGAAAATCTAGTCAAGTTTCATATAAAGTTTGTTTAATTCGGAGCTACGGTCTAGAAGATATGAGCAAAACAAGTCAAACATGGCAATGGTGCAAGATGCACCCAAACATCAAGCACACACACTCCAAACATGTTAACAAAATGATATTATGATTCTACATGCAAAATCACACAAGTTTCATATAGGGCACGCTCAAAACGGAGCAACGGTTCAACACATACACACGAAACAAGATACAATGCAAAGCTGAAATTAACAGCCACATAGCAACTTTGGAGCAAGAAATATATACTCTACAGCACTCAAACATGATGACAAGAAGCATGGACATGAAGTAGACATATCCTACAGCAAACAACTCCATTGGAGCAACTCCTTAGGAGGCATGGAGCAATAGCAACAAGCTACACCAAATTGATCATGCTGTTAAAAAACCTGACAGATATAATTTATAGCAACTTGAGGGCAAGAAATAAATAAGCTACAGCAAGCCAAAGTGCAAGTGAGGGCATGGATGGATAGACAATAACATGGACAACAAGGAATGGTCATTGACCACTCCAAAACAAGCATGAATTTGACTAGGGCATCAAGCAAACATAGCATCAGGTTAAAACAGATTCCAGAC
This sequence comes from Secale cereale, assembly GCA_902687465.1. Classification (NCBI taxonomy): domain Eukaryota; kingdom Viridiplantae; phylum Streptophyta; class Magnoliopsida; order Poales; family Poaceae; genus Secale; species Secale cereale. The sequence goes on along the minus strand of LR738712.1, from coordinate 145,705,774 downwards.
TTAGCAGAATTTTCACTAAGTATAAAACAGTTATGTTGGCATGGCATGTTTACAAGCATGTTTAAGTCACCTCAAGGCATATCATGGAAAGTGGTTTGCACCACAGCAAAGACCATATGATGGAGATTCTAAAACATATTGGCATGTGACATGGAGACAAACACATCAATAGCAACGAGCACTTCAAATCAGCATCTCTTAACATGTTTCATAACTTAACAGCCACATGCACTTTTGCAACCAAGATTAACATGGCAATATGAACCCTAACATGAATGCTACAGCAAACATCATGTAGAGCATTTCACAATGAACATTTTGACATATCATTTGCTTCATTTGGATAAACATGCACCAAGTTATCACATCTCAAACATGGCATGAAAATAACAAGTTGCAGCAGTTTATAACAAGTAGCACTCTTGTCACGAAGATTAGGACCTCTAGATGAACTCAAACAAGCATGCCACAATGGAACAAAATGTAGAGCACATCACCACGATCATTTTGATATATCACATGCTCAAAACGGATCTACGAGCACAAAGTTACAGCCATGCAAAGAAGGCAACAAAATGTTACAGATCCGGGACTTAGAGAAAATCACCTCCGCGAAAAGTCAACGCGGAACGGGGCGGACCCGGGACGGAGGGATCCGGGCTGCGGAGGGACGATTGGATGAGTGTGTTGGTGGATCTGGTCCCGCCTAGACCAGATCGGATCCGGACCTCGCCGGAGAAGACGACCGCGGCGGCGGTGGTGCCGGCTGGCGACGACGGCGGCGGGCCGGCCGAGGACGATGGCGGAGGCGGCCGGGGAGGCGCCGGCGGAGGGCAGCCTGGGCGGCGGCTTCGAAGGGCGGCGGCGGATCGGCGCGCAGCCGACGGTTGGTGGTGGCCGGCGGCGGCGACCGGCAACCGCGGCGGCGGGGACGAGGCCGGCGCCGTGCGGCGGAGTCGGCGGGGCTCGACGCGCGGGGCGCAGAGGTCGCGGGCCAGGGGGCCCGATCCGGGCCGTGGCGGGCCCGGTCGGCGCGGAGGAGAACCCGGTGGCGGGCGGCCACGTGGCGCCTCCTGGTTGGCCGAGGGGGTGGCGGCGGACGCGTCCGGCCCGTCCGGACGTGTCCGGCGGCCGGAGGAGCTGCGGGCGCGGGGAAAACGGGAAAAAGGGGGAACTAGGGTTGCGCCCGAAAATGGAGGGGTGTGGACGCTATTATAGGCATAGGGAGCTTGGAGACTCCAAATGGGGTGCGGTTTTCGGCCACGCGATCACGATCCGATGACCGAGATGATGGGCGGGGTTGTGCTGGGTTTGTGGGCTGTTGTGGAGGGGGTATTGGGCCTTAAAGAAGAGATTCTTTTAGCCCACTAGGTTAACCGTTGGAGTACCAAACGAACTCCAAACGCGATGAAACTTGACAAGCGGCCTACATGTACCAAAACAACAACGCACGACAAGTCTCACGCCATTACGGAAACGTTACGCGGCCACACACGAAAGAAGGACTCGGGGATGCCATGGGCACGTGTGTGAGCGTCGGAACTCGAAACGGATAACGGGAAGAGACGAGTGGAACCAGGTGCAAGTGACAACACGAATGCAATGCAATGCACATGACAACATAACATGGATGAAATGCACACACGCACACGACAAAACAAAGAAACCCGAAATGAAAGAAGAGCCCAGAATGGAATTGACGAAGTCAAAGTTTCATATATTGCCATAATTGGAAAGTGTTACATCTGGGGCATTACAGTAGTAGTACTCGTCGGTAGTGGCATCTGGCTCCTGGGCTCCATCATATGGTTGTATCGTCCGAGAAGAAGGGAAAAGGGGGAAATGGAAAGCAAAGCAACCGTGAGTACTCATCCAAAGTACTCACGAGCAAGGATCTACACTACATATGCAATGGTAACAATGATATGGGTAGTATATGTGGACTAAACTACAAAATGCCAGAATAAGAGGGGGGATAGCTAGTCCTATCGAAGACTACGCTTCTGGTAGCCCCCATCTTGCAGAAGTAGAAAAGAGTAGCTGGTAAGTTAACCAAGTATCATCGCATAGCATAATCCTACCCAGCGATCCTCCCCTCGTCGCCCTGTGGGAAAGCGATCACCGGGTTGTATCAGGCACTTCAAAGGGTGTGTTTTATTAAGTATCCGGTTCTAGTTGTCATGAGGTCGGAATACAACTCCGGGTCGTCTTGTTTACCGTGGACACGGCTATTCGAATAGTTTACTTCCCTGCAGGAGTGCACCACATAACCCGACACACTCGATCTCTCTGGCCAGACACACTTTCCTGGGTCATGCCCGGCCTCTAAAGATCAACACATCGCAGCCCTACCTAGGGCAGACAGAGAGGTTAGCATGCCAGTATAAATCCTAAGCAAGCAGGGGTCTTGGGCCCATCGCCCTTTTTACTCATGCACGTTGCGAATGCGGCCGGAGAGCAGATCTAGCAGCCTCCATTTCAAAGGAAGTTGCGTTATGCGGTCCAACCCGGCGCGTGCCACTCAGTCATTGACGTCTGGAAGGTTTCGGCTGATACTACGATGCCGGTTGCCCATATCTTGTCCCGCGTGTCAGTTACTGTGTATAAGGCCAACGACCTAGCTCAGATCAAATATCCAAACTCGTTAAGCATGTTATTATGAAATAACCGCGGACAACGACCAGGGACCAGGCCACCTCTCTATTGGGTGCCTCAACCTGCCCTGTCGCTCCGCCACAAAGATTCAAACATAGGGCCATCGTGGAAAATGTCCTTTCAGCCCCCAATCCGTGAATCACTCGCGTGTACTCTACAAGCCGACCCGACTTTAGTCACCACATGTATCATGTATAGTATATATATATATAGTATATACACGTGATCACCTACCGAAGTGATCACGACCCGATAGTATAGCATAGCAGACGGACAAGAATGTAGGGCCAGTCATGGAATACCAGCATCCTATACTAAGCATTTAGGATAGCAAGTAAAGGTATCAATAGTTGTAGCAACAATGACATGCTATGCAAGAGAATAGCAGTTATTGAATCAATAACAGTAGCAAACCTAATGCGAGAATAAGAGAGAAGAGAGTGGGAGATATCTGGTTAATCAAAGGGGGTTTGCTTGCCTAGAAGCTTGGCAGAGAAGCATGGGTCGTCAACACCGTAGTCGCTCGGGGCAGCAGCAGTAGCGTTAGTCTCAAAGTCTATCGGAGAGAAGAGGGGGAAGAAATAATAAATACAATGCAAATAGATGCATGACGATGCATGTGATACGTCTCCAACGTATCTATAATTTTTTATTGTTCCTTTCTATTATATTATCTGTTTTGGATGTTTTATATGCATTAATATGCTATTTTATATGATTTTTGGGACTAATTTATTAACCTAGAGCCTAGTGCCGGTTTTGTTTTTTCCTTGTTTTTGAGTTTCGTAGAAAAGAGATATCAAACGGAGTCCAATTGACCTAAAAATTTACGGTGATTTTTTATGGACCAAAAGAAGCCCATGGAGTCCCGAAGATGGACCAGAAGAGCCACGAGGCCACCACAAGGGTGGGGGGCGCGCCCACCCCCTAGGCACGCGCCCCCTACCTTGTCATTACCTCGTGGGTCCCCATAACTTGTCCCCGACGCCAAATATTCTTAGAAATAGGGAAACCTCCGAAAATAAACCTAGATTGGGAGTTCAACCGCCGCAAGCCTCTCTAGCCACGAAAAACCAATCGGGAGCCCGTTCCGGCACCCTGCCAGAGGGGGAAACCATCACTGGTAGCCATCTTCATCATCCCGGCAGCCACCATGATGACGAGGGAGTAGTCTACTCTCGGGGCTGAGGGTATGTACCAGTAGCTATGTGTTTGATCTCTCTGTCTCTCTCTCTCTCTCTCTCTCTCTCTCTCTCGTGTTCTTGATTTGGCACGATCTTGATGTACCGCAAGATTTGCTATTATAGTTGGATCTTATAATGTTTCTCCCCCTCTACCTTCTTGTAATGGATTGAGTTTTCCCTTTGAAGTTATCTTATTGGATTGAGTCTTTAAGGATCTGAGAACACTTGATGTATGTCTGCTACTTCTTGAGCTTGCGTTGTATTCCCTCGAAGAGGAAAGGGTGATGCAGCACAGTAGCGTAAGTATTTCCCTCAGTTTTGAGAACCAAGGTATCAATCCAGTAGGAGACCACACGTGAGTCCCTCGCACCTGCACAAACAAATAAGAACCTCGCAACCAACGCGATAAAAGGGGTTGTCAATCCCTTCCCGGTCACTTACGAGAGTGAGATCTGATAGATATGATAAGATAATTTTTTTGGTATTTTTGGTATAGAGAAAAAGTAAATAAAGCAAAGTAAACAACGGAAAATGAAATTGGCAAGTTGACGGGAAAATAATATGATAAATATAGACCCGGGGGCCATAGGTTTCACTAGTGGCTTCTCTCATGATAGCAGAATTCTACGGTGGGTGAACAAATTACTGTCGAGCAATTGATAAAAAAGCGCATAGTTATGAGAATATCTAGGCATGATCATTGTATATAGGCATCACGTCCATGACAAGTAGACCGAAACAATTCTGCATCTACTACTATTACTCCACACATCGACCGCTATCCAACATGCATCTAGAGTATTAAGTTCATAAGAACAGAGTAACGCCTTAAGCAAGATGACACGATGTAGAGGGATAAAATCAAGCAATATGATATAAACCCCATCTTTTTATCCTCGATGGCAACAATACTATACGTGCCTTGCTGCCCCTGCTGTCACTTGGAAAAGACACTACAAGATTGAACCCAAAGCCAAGCACTTCTCCCATTGCAAGAACTATAGATCTAGTAGGCCAAACCAAACCAATAATTCGAAGAGACTTGCAAGGATATTATAATCATACAAAAAAGATTTCAGAAAAGAATCAAATATTGTTCACATATAATCTTGATCATAAACCCACAATTCATGGATCTCGATAAACACACTGCAAAAAGATTACATTGAATAGATCTCCTCGAAGATCAAGGAGAACTTTGTACCGAGATCCAAAAAGAGAGAAGAAGCCATCTAGCTAATAACTATGGACCCGAAGGTCTGTGGTATACTACTCACAACTCATCGGAGAGGCTATGGTGTTGATGTAGAAGCCCTCCGTGATCGATGCCCCCTCCGGCGGAGCTCCAGAATAGGCCCCAAGATGGGATCTCACGGGAACAGAAGGTTGCGGCGGTGGAATTAGGGTTTCGTCTATTGCCTCGATGTTTTCAGGGTATGAGAGTATATATAGGCTGAAAAGGCACGTCGGGGGGTCAATAGGTGGCCCACGAGGGTGGGGGCGCGTCTACCCCTTGGGCGCGCCCCTGCACTCGTGCCCACCTCCTTCGCTTCCTGGCGTGTACTCCAAGTATTTCATGTTGATATTGTTCCAAAAATAACTCTCCCGAAGGTTTCATTCCGTTTGGACTCCGTTTGATATTCCTTTCCTGTGAAACACTGAAATATGCAAAAAAATAGCAATTTGCACTGGGCCTTGGGTTAGTAGGTTAGTCCCAAAAAATAATATGAAAGTGTATAATAAAGCCCATTAAACATCCAAAACAGAATATATAATAGCATGGAACAATCAAAAATTATAGATACGTTGGAGACATATCAAGCATCCCCAAGCTTAATTCCTGCTCGTCCTCAAGTAGGTAAATGATAAAAACAGAATTTTTGATGTGGAATGCTAACCAACATAATTCTCAATGTAATTTTCTTTATTGTGGCATGAATGTTCAGATCCGAAAGATTCAAGACAAAAGTCTATGTTGACATAAGAATAATAATACTTCAAGCATACTAACAAAGCAATCATGTCTTCTCAAAATAACATGGCCAAAGAAAGTTCATCCCTAAAAAATCATATAATTAGGCTATGCTCCATCTTCGTCACACAAAATACTCAAATCATGCACAACCCCGATTTCAGCCGAGCACTTGTTTCATACTTAATTTTTTTTCAAACTTTTTCAACTTTCACGCAATAGATGAGCGTGAGCCATGGACATAGTACTATAGGTGGAATAGAGTGGTGGTTGTGGAGAAGACAAAAGAGGAAGATGGTCTCACATCGACTAGGCGTATCAACGGGCTATGGAGATGCCCATGAATAGATATCAATGTGAGTGGTAGGGATTGCCATGCAACGGATGCACTAGATCTAAAAATGTATGAAAGCTCAACAAAAGAAACTAAGTGGGTGTGCATCCAACTTGCTTGCTCACGAAGACCTAGGGCATTTGAGGAAGCCCATCGTTGGAATATACAAGCCAAGTTCTATAATGAAAATTTCTGCTACTATATGAAAGTGACAAAATAAGAGACTCTCTATCATGAAGATCATGGTGCTACTTTGAAGCACAAGTGTGGAAAAAGATAGTAGCATTGTCCCTTTTTCTTTTTTTTTCTTTTTCTTTTTTTTGGGCCTTTTTTTTCTTTGGCCTTTCCTTTTCCCCTTTTTTTGGGACAATGCTCTAATAATGATGATCACCACACTTTTATTGATTTACAACTCGATATTACAACTAGATACTAGAACAAAGTATGACTCTATATGAATGCCTCCGGCGGTGTACCGGGATGTGCAATGAATCAAGAGTGGCATGTATGAAAAATTGTGCATGGTCGCCTAGCCACGAATACGATGTCAACAACATGATCATGCATGGAAATATGACAATGATGAAGCGTGTCATAGTAAACAGAAGGTGGTAAGTTGCATGGCATTATATCTCGGAATGGCTATGGAAATGCCATGATAGGTAGGTATGGTGGCTGTTTTGAGGAAGGTATATGGTGGGTGTATGATATCGGCGAGAGTTGTGCGGTACAAGAGAAGCTAGCAATGGTGGAAGGGTGAGAGTGCATATAATCCATGGACTCAACATTAGTCATAAAGAACTCACATACTTATTGCAAAAATCTCCAAGTCATCAAAACAAAGTAATACACACATGCTCCTAGGGGAAGGGTTGGTAGGAGTTAACCATCACGCTATCCCGACCACCACACAAAGGATGACACTCAATGAAATACCTCATGCTTCAAATTTGTCACACAACAGTTACCATACGTGCATGCTACGGGACTTACAAACCTCAACACAAGTATTTCTCAAATGCACAACTACTCTACTAGCAGAATTCTATGGTGGGTGAACAAATTACTGTCGAGTAATTGATAGAAAAGACCATAGTTATGAGAATATCTAGGCATGATCATTGTATATAGGCATCATGTCCGTGACAAGTTGACCGAAACGATTCTGCATCTACTTCTATTACTCCACACATCGACCGCTATCCAGCATGCATCGAGAGTATTAAGTTCATAAGAACAGAGTAACGCCTTAAGCAAGATGACATGATGTAGAGGGATAAACACAAGCAATATGATATAAACCCCATCTTTTTATCCTCGATGGCAACAATACTATACGTGCCTTGCAGCCCCTGCTGTCACTGGGAAATGATACCGCAAGATTGAACCCAAAGCCAAGCACTTCTCCCATTGCAAGAAGAATAGATCTAGTAGGCCAAACCAAATCAATAATTTGAAGAGACTTGCAAGGATATTATAATCATACATAAAACATTTCAGAAAAGAATCCAATATTGTTCAAAGATAATCTTGATCATAAACCCACAATTCATCGGATCTCGACAAACACACCGCAGAAAGATTACATTGAATAGATCTCCTCGAAGATCGAGGAGAACTTTGTATTGAGATCCAAAAAGAGAGAAGAAGCCTTCTAGCTAATAACTATGGACCCGAAGATCTGTGGTAAACTACTCACAACTCATCGGAGAGGCTATGGTGTTGATGTAGAAGCACTCCGTTATCGATGCCCCCTACGGCGGAGCTCCGGAACAGACCCCGAGATGTGATATCATGGGAACAGAAGGTTGCGGTGGTGGAATTAGGGTTTCGTCTGTTGCCTTGATGTTTTTAGGGTATGAGAGTATATATAGGTTGAAGAGGCACGTCGGGGGGTCAACAGGTGGCCCACGAGGGTGGGAGGCACGCCTACCCCCTGGGCGCGCCCCTGCCCTCGTGGCCGCCTCCTTCGCTTCCTAGCGTGTACTCCAAGTCTTTCGTGTTGATATTGTTCCAAAAATAACTCCCCCGAAGGTTTCATTCTGTTTGGACTCCGTTTGATATTCATTTTCCGCAAAACACTGAAATAGGCAAAAAACAGCAATTTGCACTGGGCCTTGGGTTATTAGGTTAGTCCCAAAAAATAATATAAAAGTGCATAATAAAGCCCATTAAACATCCAAAACAGAATATATAATAGTATGGAACAATCAAAAAAATTAGATACGTTGGAGACATATCAATGTCTTGCATGTGCTTATCTGTGGTGACAATGGGATATCACATGATCCACTTGATATATGTTTTGGTGATCAACTTGCGGGTTCACTGACCTTGTGAACTTATGCATATGTGTTGGCACATGTTTTAGTCTTGACTCTTCGATAGAAACTTAGGGCCACTCTTTGAAGTTCCTTGTGTTGGTTTGAATTGATGAATCTGAGATTGTGTGATGCATATCGTATAATCAAACCCGCGGATACTTGTGGTGACATTGGAGTATCTAGGTGACATTATGGTTTTTATTGATGTGTGTCTTAAGGTGTTATTTTAGTACGAACTCTAGGGCTGTTTGTGACACTTATAGGAGTAACCAAATAGATCATTCAGAAAGAATAACTTTGAGGTGGTTTCGTACCCTACAATTAACTCTTCGTTTGTTCTCTGCTATTACTTACTTTGGAGTGACTCTTTGTTGCATTGTGAGGGATTGTTATATGATCCAATTATGTTATCATTGTTGAGAGAACTTGAACTAGTGAAAGTATGAACCCTAGGCCTTGTTTCTAAGCATTGCAATACCGTTTGTGCTAACTTTTATCATTAGTTACCTTGCTGTTTTTTATATTTTCAGATTACAAAAACCTATATCTACCATCTATATTACACTTGTATCACCATCTCTTCGCCGAACTAGTGCACCTATACAATTTACCATTGTATTGGGTGTGTTGGGGACATAGGAGACTCTTTGTTATTTGGTCGCAGGGTTGTTTGAGAGAGACCATCTTCATCCTACGCCTCCCACAGATTGATAAACCTTAGGTCATCCACTTGATGGAAAATTTGTATTGTCCTACAAAACTCTGCGCTTGGAGGCCCAACACGATTCTACAAGAAGAAGGTTGTGTAGTAGGCATCAAGCTCTTTTCCGGCGTCGTTGCCGGGGAGGCTAGGTAAGCGGCACTCACATCCCATCAACGAAGCTCTTTTCTGGCGCCTTTGCCGGGGAAGTGAGTGCTTGAAGTTATATCTTTAGATCTTGCAATTTAATATTTTAGTTTCTTGTTTTATCACAAGTTTAGTCTATAAAAGAAAACTACAAAAAATGGAATTGAGGTTACCTCGTATGCTTCATCTTTTTAATGTCTTTCGTGAAAATGATGGAAAGGAAAATTGTGTTCAAGTGTTAGAAGAAGAAGTTCATAAAATATTTGGCACTAAATATTTTAATGATGAGCATTATTACAATGTTGTTAGTGCGAATTTTTTGAATATCCATGATGCTAATGATATGCAAAGCCATAAGCTTGGGGATGCTATGTTTGATGAAGATGGTATTTTTAGTCCCCCAAGTTTTGATGTGCAAATTTATTATGATGATAGCATGCCTCCTATTATGATGATTTCAATATTTATAAAAGTGGATTTGGAGAGATCATGACTTTATTTAGTAATGATTCCACTATTTCGGAAGAGGTTTCAATTGACTATGATGAGAACAAAGTTGCTACTTGTGATGATACTTATGTTATAAGAAGCAGTGATAATTATTTTCATTTTTTAATATCCTTCTACTAAATATTACTCTTTTAATGTGGAAACAATTTATAGTATTCAAGTTTCATATGATGCTCCCAGTACTATTCATGAGAATAAATTTTCTTATGTTGGGAGTAGTAAAATTTCTATGCTTGTGGATCATGAAAAGAGTGCTCTATGTGATAGTTATATTGTTGAATTCATTTATGATGCTATTGAAAATTATTATGAGAGAGGAACATATGCTTTTAAGTATTGCAATAATATCAAGTTTCCTCTCTATGTGTTGAAAGTTTTGAAGTCATGCTTGTTTTGCCTTCCTATGCTAGTTGATTCTTGTTCCCATAAAATATTTGGTCACAAAATCCCTATGCATAGGAATTGGGTTAGACTTAAAATGTTGTTGCCATATGATTCATGATGCTCTTTTTGCATTTCAATTCTTTACTTCTACGTGAGCATCATTGAATTCTTCATGCATAGCTAAAAAGGTGTTAAAGAAAAGCGCTTGTTGGGAGACAACACAATACTTTTACCCACTGTTTTTGTGTGTTAACATGATTAAGCTACTGTAGTAATCATGTTTTATAGCTTTTGTTTCAATAAAGTGCCAAGTAAAGCCTTTGGGATAGTGTGGTTGATAGTTGACTTGATTCTGCGCAAAAACAGATAGTTTTGCGTCCAGTGCAGAAAATTCAATAAATCACTGGAATGTGGTAATTAGCTAAAAAATACACATGATTGATGTACAAATTTCCTATGTAATCCCAATTTTCCAGAATTTTAGAGTTCCAGAAGTATGGTGGTTGTCCAGATTACTACAGACTATTCTGTTTTAAACACATCTATTTTTCATGTGTTGTCTGCTTATTTTGATGAACCCTTGAGTAGTATCGGAGGGTATGAACCATTGAGAAGCTGGAATATAGTATCTATAACACAAATACGAATTTAGAATGAGTTCACAACAGTACCTAAGTGGCGATTTGCTTTCTTATACTAACGGAGCTCATAAGATTTTCTGTTGAGTTTTGTGTTGTGAAGTTTTCAAGTTTTGGGTAAAGATTTGATGGACTATGGAATAAGGAGCGGCAAGGGCCTAAGCTTGGGGATGCCCAAGGCACCCAAAGGTAATATTCAAGGACAACCAAGCATCTAAGCGTGGGGATGCCCCGGATGGCATCCCCTCTTTCGTGTCCGTCTATCGGTAAATTTACTTGAGGCTATATTTTTATTCACCACATGATATGTGTTTTTCTTGGAGTGTCATTTTCTTTTGTTTAGATTTGCCTGCTGTTATTTAGAATAAGGTTTTGTATCTTTTGTTTCAATAAAAAAAGACAAGTATAGCCTTTACCATGCTTATTTTGCAAGTATATATGTTGTTGTTTGCAAACAGGAAGTTTTCTATCATTGTCTGAAATCTTATGGATAGTCAGAATGTGATAAATTATTCAATTTTTTTAGAAAGTTAGAATGATTAAGTTCTCTATAACATGGTAATTTTTTAGAATGTTTTGAGCTAGGGAAGTATCAGAACAATTCCACTCTTTACAGACTGTCTTGTTTAGACAGATTGCTGTTATGTTTGCATTGTTTGCATATGTTTGCATGTTTAATGATTCTATTTGAGGATAAGAGTATTAAATATGCAGAGGCAATTAGTATGCAATGCCAAATTATAATTTTAGTGATTTGATACAGTAGAGAATGTTAAGGTTTTGAGTTGATTTATACTAACTTATCTCATGAGTTCTTGTTGAGTTTTGTGTGGGTGAAGTTTTTGAGATTTAGGAAAATCACGACATGAGAGGAATTAAGGAGACACAAAAGCTCAAGCTTGGGGATGCCTGAGGCATCCCAAGATAATATTTCAAGAAGTCTCAAGCATGTAACCTTGGGGATGCCCCGGTAGACATCCCACCTTTCTTCATCAACAACTATCGGTTAGTATCGGTTTAGCATAAGTTTTTGTTTCTGCACATGATGTGTGCTATCCTTGCAATGTCATTTTATTTTGTTTTTCTTGCTGTTTGAATAAAGTACTTAAGATCTGAAATTCTTAAATGAGAGAGGGTCTTCTCATAGCTAGTTAATTATTTGACTACTCATTGATCTTCACTTATATCTTTTTGGAGTAGTTTGTTAGTTGCTCTAGTGCTCCACTTATATCTTTTTAGAGCATAGTGGTCATTTTATTTTATAGAAATTGATGAAATCGCATGCTTCACTTATATTATCTTGAGAGTCTCTAAACAACATGGTAATTTTCTTGGGTTATGAATTTGGTCCTAATATGATGGGCATCCAAGGGAGATATAATAAAACTTTCATATAGAGCATTTAATAGTATGAGAAGTATTGATTCCATGTGATTGTTTTGAGATATAAGGATGGTAATATTAGAATCATGCTAGTAGTAAATTGTGGAATTGAGGGAATAATTGTGTTAAGGTTTGTGATTCCCATAGCATGCACGTATGGTCTCCAAATGTGTAACCGAAATGAAATGCTTGTGTCTTGATTGTTTACCTTTGTGTGAAGGTCGGGGGCGCGCGATGGTTAACTCCTACCAACCTTCCCACTAGGGGCATGCATAGTAGTACTTTGCTTCGAGGGCTAATAATTCTTTTGCAATAAATATGTGAGTTCTTTATGACTAATGTTGAGTCCATGGATTAAACACACTCTCACCCTTCCACCTTGCTAGCCACTTTAGTGTCGCGCAACTTTTGTCGGTGCATCAAACCACCTTATACCTTTCCTCAAAACAGCCACCATACCTACCTATTATGGCATTTCCATAGCCATTCCGAGATATATTGCCATGTAACTCCACAGTTTCGTTTATTATGACACACATCATCATTGTCATAATGCTTTGCATGATCATGTAGTTGACATAGTATTTGTGGCAAAGCCACCATTCATATTTTTTATACATGTAACTCTTGGCAATTGCACATCCTGGTACACCGCCCGAGGCATTCATATAGAGTCATATCTTTGTTCTAGTATCGAGTTGTAATATTTAGTTGTAAGTAAATAAAAGTGTGATGATCATCATTATTAGAACATTGTCCCATGTGAGGTTATAAATAAAGAGGCCAAAAGAGTCTCCAAAAAAAAGGTCTCCAAAAAAAGAGAGGAGCCTAAAGAAAGAGAAAAAGAGAGAAGGGACAATGTTACTATCCTTTTCCACAGTTGTGCTTCAAAGTAGCACCATGTTCTTCATAGAGAGTCTCCTATGTTATCACTTTCATATATTATTGGTGGGAATTTTTCGTTATAGAACTTGGCTTGTATATTCCAACGATGGGCTTCCTCAAATGCCCCAGGTCTTCATGAGCAAGCAAGTTGATTCACACCCACTAGTTGTCTTTTGATCTTTCATACACTTATAGCTAGTGCATCCGTTACATGGCAATCCGTACTCACTCACATTAATATCGATCGATGGACATCTCTGTAGTCCATTGATTTGCCTAATCGATGTGAGACTTTCTCCCTCATTTTTTCTATTACCACCTTCTATTCCACCCATAGTGCTATATCCATGGCTCACGCTCATATATTGCGTGAAAAGTTGAAAAGGCTGAAGCGCGTTAAAAAGTATGAACCAATTGCTTGGCTGATACCGGGGTGGGCATCATTACCTTGTGTTGAAAAGAGGGAGCATAATAAGACTTTAGGATTTTGTAGAGATAACTTTCTTTAGCCATGTTATTTTTGAAGTTTAATGATTTACTATCTAGTATGCTTGAAATATTGTTGTTCTCATGTCAACATAAACTTTTGCTTGAAACATACGGATCTGAATATTCATGCCACAATAAATAAGAATTACATTGATAAATATGTTAGGTAGCATTCCACATCAAAAAATCTGTTTTTATCATTTACCTACTCGAGGACGAGCAGGAATTAAGCTTGGGGATGCTTGATACGTCTCCAACGTATCTATAATTTTTTATTGTTCCATGCTATTATATTATCTGTTTTGGATGTTTTATATGCATTAATATGATATTTTATATGATTTTTGGGACTAACTTATTAACCTAGAGCTAGTTTCTGTTTTTCCTTGTTTTCGAGTTTCGCACAAGAGGAATATCAAACGGGGTCCAATTGACCTGAAAATTTACGGTGATTTTTTATGAACCAAAAGAAGCCCACGGAGTGACGGAGATGGACCAGAAGAGCCACGAGACGGCCACAAGGGTTGCGGCGCGCTCACCCCCCTAGGGCTCGACTACGCCTTTCGGCCTGATCTTAGGCCGTTACTCACCCTCCGTGGACGAACCTTGCGGAGGAAACCTTGGGTTTTCGGGGCATTGGATTCTCACCAATGTTTTCATTACTCAAGCCGACATTCTCGCTTGCCCCTACCTTGTCGTCGCCTTGTGGGCCCCCCTGACTTGTCCCCGACGCCAAAAAATCTTATAAATAGGGAAACCTCCAAAAATAAACCTAGATCAGGAGTTCTGCCGCCGCAAGCCTCTGTAGCCAAGAAAAACCAATCGGGAGCCCGTTCCGGCACCCTACCGGAGGGGGAAACCATCACCGGTAGCCATCTTCATCATCCAGGCGGCCACCATGATGACGAGGGAGTAGTCTACCCTCGTGGCTATATACCAGTAGCTATGTGTTTGATCTCTCTCTCTCTCTCTCTCTCATGTTCTTAATTGGGCATGATCTTGATGTACTGCAAGCTTTGCTATTATAGTTGGATCTTTGTAACATCCCGAATTTTCAATTTGGAATGTTATACATAGATCATATTTGCATTTGCATGTTTTTGCATTTTTGTTCGTGGAGTTCCTCGAAATTCTAAGCAACTCAAGGACCTACGGAGAGAGTTGGGAATTTTACCGTTTTCGTATTTGAGTTCGCTCGAATACCGGTACGAGGACAGTGTGATTCTAATTATTTTTCTCTCCTAAAAATATTTCTAAATACCAAATATGAGCGGAGATAATATGACTTCTCCAAAATAACAGAAATATTGGAGGAAAAATATTAAAATCACTTTTGGTATTTTTTCTGGATTTATTTGCGGATTTATTTGCATAGGAAATATATGCGTTTTTCAAAGTTGCATTTAGGTCCGGGAAAAATGTTCACCTTGTCCTAAATATTATTAGAGGACGGTGAAAATTTATTTCGGGAATTTTGGAGTCCGTTTGGTATTTCATTTGTTAGTTTTTCTGCGCCGGGACTCTTTTTTTTTAAAAAAGGGAACCGACTAGGACTAGTAAAGGACCAGGACTCTGGGATTTAAATAAGCCAGAGCCGGCCCGTTTCGCCCGCCGCCGCCGCGCAACGTCGCCGCCGCCCGCTCGCCTCGCCGCCCGCGCCGCAGCCCGCCGCCGCCGCCACACCCGCCGCCCCGCGCCGCCGCACGCCGTCGCCGCCGGAGCCGCCGCCGCACGCCGCCTTGCCCGCCGGAGCCGCCGGAGTCGCCGGAGTCGTCGAGGTAGTTTCTTTTTTTAGAAAAACCGATCGATTTAGAAATAAACCAGTAGATTCATTTTTTTTAGATTAGATCGGTTCGGTTTTTTTTTATTTTTTCGCCGGTTCAGTTAAATAGCGGACGTTCGTCCGTACATTCGTTTTAACGAACGGTTTTCGTTAGTTAACCGCAAACAGCGAACGTTCGTTCGTTAGCCTGTTCGTCGTTTTTCTTTTTCGGGGTATTTAAACCGCGATTTTTCCGATCGCAATTTCTGCCCTGAACTTGTTTTTCGTTTTTCTTTTTGCTCGAGAGTCGGAATCAGGTGATTCAAAATCCCAGATTTTCATCTCGAAGCCCTCTTTACGTTAGATAAACTTGAACAAAGTTTTGGCTACTGTAAAATTTGACTTTAGGCCAACTAGTAATTCAGAGCTCGTTTCTTTTGTAGTTTGAGTTTCGTTGCTTCTTTCGAGTTGATTCTTTTTGCAAATTGGAGTTCTTAAGTTGAACTTTCTGGTTAGATCTCTTATTTGAGTTTTACCCGTGCATTAGTTAAGTACTTATTGTATGCTTGTTTGTTTGATTGCGATAGAGTACCTGGAGTGCGCCGCTTGCTACTTTGAGTCTCTAGGTTTTGCGGATCATCAGCAAGGCAAGTAACACTTTGATCATGCTTTCCAATTACCCAGTTTTCATTGCATTAGTCCAACCCTCACACATTGCATGAGTAGGATCAATTAACTTGTGGGATTGGGAAGTAGTTTGAGGTAGTACCTATTACCTGCATTACATTCAAACCATTGGGAGTTACTTCTATGTTTGCTGTTAGGACATGCTATGCTCGTAGACGTGGTTTGGGTTTGAGTGCAATCCATGACAGATGTGAGTTGTTAATTAATGGTTCAACTTAAGGTGGCAACTTTAATACACATCTGGGTGGATTGAGGCATCTGGGTATTCCAGGATTGCCTGCTTTTCTTTTGGACTGCCATCCAGGCTCAAAGGGATCATGAGATTTTTCATACTAGAAACTTCCGTGTGCAGCCACATGCCAGTATGGGCTCTGGCATAGTTGAGTAAGTTGTGGGAAACCTTTCCATGATGGGCTAGCAGATGTAGTGGGTTTTGTAGGTGTACCGACCTATCTATCTGGTTAAGGGGACCTCTTCGGAAAGACTGTGTCTCGGTCATCCGTTTCTCAAACACCATGCAGTGCGAGAAACCAAATGGAGGCGATCGAGTCTTGTGGGGAAAGTGCACAAACCTCTGCAGAGTGTACAAACTGATCATGATTAGCCGTGTCCCCGGTTATGGACATCTTGAGTATCTAGTACTTGGATTATCATGTGCATCTCAACATGTTACTTTAAATTAATTTTGTTGGGTTTAATGAATACTTTTAATTGGGGTTGAGAGGATGTCTATCTTCTCAATGATGTTTCAACTACCATGATAGTTAAATTAAAATAAATTCCTTTGAAGTAGGGAAAAATTGGCTTTACGCAAAAACTTAACCATAGAGCTTTCCACCAGCCAAATATGCATATAGTATAGCCTTATTTTCATTGCATCTCTTGTGTTACCTTGCCAGCATATTCCATGTGCTGATCCGTTTTTCGGGCTGCAGCGTTTCATGTTGCAGACTTTTCAGACGATGAGTAAGATGCCCTTTTAGGTCGTGGTCCTATACTCAGTGATGCCGCTGGAGTTGATGGACTCACTTATCTTCCAAGCCTTCCACTGTTATCGTATTAGATGGCCTTCAGCCATGATTTTTTGTAATAAATTCATTATTGGACTATCGATGTAACAAGTGTGTGATTGCTACTCTATTATAAATCCTTCAAGTACCATGCGTGTCAGCATTACTGATCCAGGGATGACACTGATGCATGGAGATCAGACCGTTTGAGGTCTGGTCGCTACAAGATGGTATCAGAGAACACGCTGACTGTAGGACACGACCACTAAGACAAGCCCTAGAACACTATTCACTCTTCTCTCTTCTGACTCCTCATCTTTTCTACTCTTTAGGATGGTGGAAGCAAAGCACAAGTTCATGCAACCGGATGATGATACACCTTTTGGACGACACCTGAAGGAAGTCACAAGATATCTACACATTGGATTACCAAGTTTCACTGGAACCTACAATGACAATCTACCTGAGGAGGAGCGTTGGTTGATTCAACCTCAATTTCCAGGAAGGACGTTCGCACCCGTCACCTCACTCATAGCATTTTCCTTTAATGCACCTACATGGAGCCTAGGAAGGAGTATGGCAGCCCACATTGCTATGGGAAGGATTGGAGAAGTCTACCAGCAGGAGCTAAAGGACACCATCTACCAGATTTGTGGACGCCGAGATGAGGATTGGGATATGATCAGCACTCGGAAGGGTATATCCATTGCCGCATTCATCCAGGAGTTGAACCACCACATTTGTCGCCAGGAGCACCAGATGTGTGCTGGGATGATAGATTTGAAGAAGGCCCTAAATAGGAATTTGGAGCTAGAAGAAGAACTCAAGTCTACACGCGACGGTTATGAGGAGGAGATGAAGATACTTGTGGAGAAGAATGATGATTTGACTCGGAAGTTAGGGATACTCATGGAAGAAGAAGACGAGGAAGAAGAACCCAAGGAGATTCCACCGGAAGATTATATCATCATAGATGACCCAGATTCGGAAGCTGAGGATAGCAAGGATGAAGACTGTGAAGATGAAGCCGGGGCAGATATTATGGAATCCTCTGCCGATCAATATTTTTAGATGACCACCCTGTGACTAGTAGTTTACCTCCATATATTAGATTTAGAGCACCTTTGTAACGATCGTTAGATTTGTAAGACCTTGTTTGAAATTGATTGGTGTGATATGATTGTGTGTTTGTCTCATGTGCATATGGGTAGTGATTTTCCCTTAGACCTCTTTTCTATTCTAATCTCTTCCCTCTACACCCATCAGATGCCTCCAAGACGTGAATTCGAGTTTCCCCCTGAGCTCACCCAGTTGATCCAGCAGCAGAACACCCTGATGCAACTTCTTGTCCAGAACACCCAGAACAATCAGAACAACAACAACAACAACCCTCCACCACCACCACCTATGGACAACCTGACACGTTTCTTAAGGTTGCAACCACCCGTGTTTGCTAGCAGCATCGAACCAATTGTGGCTGATGACTGGCTACACAAGATTGGAAGGGATTTGACCACCACCAATTGCTCGGATGCTGAGAAGGTGCAATTTGCCGCACACCAGTTGTCTGGACTAGCCGCAGCATGGTGGGAAAATTACACAGCCACTTACCCCGTAGCCAATGTGACTTGGGATCAGTTTTAGCAAGCTTTTCGTAACGCCCATGTCTCGACTGGAGCAATGAGTATGAAGAAGCAGGAGTTTCGCAATATGCGCCAAGGAAACCGTACTGTGGCCCAATACGTGGATTAGTTCAGTACCCTATCTCGTTACGCCCCAGATGATGTGGCCACCGATGCCAAGAAGCAGGAGAGATTTATGGAAGGGCTGAATGATGAGATGAGTGTGCAGCTGATGGTGGCAACTTTCAATAACTATCAGGAGTTGGTTGACTGTGCCCTGATGATTAAAAGGAAGCATCATTAGATTGAGAGTCGCAAGAGGAAGTATGGACAAGGAAAGTATAATTGTGGAGCTCAGCAGAAGCCTCGCTTTACCCCTAAAGCAGTAGGATAGTTTCAGCATACCCATGGAGGAAGTAGCTCACACAACCACAATGGCACCAAGAATGGCAATGGCAATGGTAATGGGAATGGAGCCAATGGAAACCAGAACCGCCCTGCATCGTCCACACCCACCAAGAGGGATTTTAGCCATGTCACCTGTTACAAGTGTGGGAAGACTGGACATTATGCCAATGAATGCCTAGAAGTTAAGAATGGGAACGTTAATGGAAGCGCCGGGAAGAAGCCCAACCCATTCAACAAAGGACAAGTGAACCACGTGACCGTGGAGGAGGTAGAAGAGCAACCAGATGCTGTTGTCGGTAAGTTTTTGGTTAAGACATTTACCGCAATAGTTCTTTTCGATACTGGTGCATCGCATTCATATATTTCAAGGGGATTCGTAAATAGACATAGGATGTCCACCCGAGTTCTTAAGACCCCCCATGTTAGTAAGTTCACCTGGAGCAGATTATATGGCACACCAAGGATGTTTTCAGACGCCATTGATCATAGGATGCCATACTTTCCCCTCTGACCTAATAGTTCTGGAGTCACAAGGATTGGATATGATATTAGGTATGGATTGGCTATCGAAGTATGGAGGTAACATTGACTGTGCCAGTAAGTCAATTTTGCTCACCACCCCGGAGGGAAAAAGGATTAAGTATGTATCTAGGCATTCGCCTACAAGGACTCAAGTACATTCTCTCACGTTAGTTGTTCAGGAGGAAGTGCCAGTAGTGAAGGATTATCCGGATGTGTTTCCAGAGGAGTTACCCGGCATGCCACCGGATAGAGATATAGAGTTTTTGATTGAACTTTTGCCAGGAACCGGGCCAATTTCTAAGAGACCCTATAGGATGCCCGCAAAGGATTTAGAGGAAATTAAGAAGCAGATTAAGGAGTTACTGGATAAAGGATTCATACGCCCAAGTTCTTTGCCTTGGGGTTCGCCAGTACTTCTAGTGGAGAAGAAGGATGGATCGTTAAGAATGGTTGTTGATTACCGAGGATCAAATGAAGTAACGATCAAGAATAAGTACCCATTACCAATGATCAATGATCTGTTCGATAGATTGCAAGGAGCTAAGATATTTTCCACGATCGATCTGCAATCAGGGTACCATCAATTGAAGATCCGAGAACAAGATATACCTAAGACGGCCTTTACCACTAGGTATGGGTTGTATGAGTATACCATTATGTCGTTTGGTATGACAAACGCACCGGCATACTTTATGAACCTGATGAACAAAGTGTTTATGGAGTATTTGGATAAGTTCGTCGTAGTGTTTATAGATGATATTTTGATCTTCTCAAAGGATGAAGAGGAGCATGCAGAGCATTTGCGTTTGGTATTGGAGAAGCTTAGAGAACATCAGTTATATGCCAAGTTTAGCAAATGTGATTTTTGGTTGAAGGAAGTCGGATTTCTCGGACATGTTATATCCGGAGAAGGAATAGCAGTAGATCCCGCCAAGGTGGAGACTGTGACCAATTGGGAAGCACCGATGACCTTTGGAGAGATCCGGAGTTTTCTTGGACTCGCAGGATACTACCGGAGATTTATCGAGAATTTCTCGAAGATTGCAAAGCCAATGACGGACTTGTTAAAGAAGGACACCAAGTTCCGTTGGACCGAAGAATGTGAGACTAGTTTCCAGGAATTGAAGAAAAGGTTAGTATCATCCCCTGTGTTGATTCTGCCAGATCAACATAAGGATTATGAGGTGTACTGCGACGCTTCACGTCGAGGACTTGGAGCAGTCCTTATGCAGGATTGAAGAGTTGTTTCGTATGCTTCAGGACAACTAAAACCTCATGAGCTGAACTATGCCACCCACGATTTGGAGTTAGCAGTCGTAGTGCATGCATTGAAGACGTGGAGACATTTTCTTATTGGGAACCATTGTGAATTATATACGGATCACAAGAGTTTGAAGTATATATTCACACAGAAGGAGCTGAATCTTAGGCAAAGGAGATGGCTAGAACTCATTAAGGATTATGACATGAGATTGCATTATCACCCTGGAAAGGCTAACGTAGTAGCTGATGCGCTAAGCCGGAAGAGCCATGTCAATACCCTAATGATGGAGGAGTTTCCAAAGGAGTTAGCCGAGGACCTACGAGAGCTACGTTTGGAGATAGTTCCGAGAGGCTATGTAGCAACACTAGAAATCCAGTCTACCTTGATGGATAAAATCAGAGAAGCTCAGAAAGCTGACAGGGAGATTGTCGCTATAAAGGAGAGGATGAGCGAAGGAAAAGCTAAAGGATTTCGTGAGGATGAGCACGACACCTTATTGTTTGAGGATCGAATCTATGTGCCCAATGACCCGGAGATTAGGAAGTTGATTTTACAGGAGGCCCATGATTCACCATACTCGATTCACCCAGGAAATACTAAGATGTATTTGGATTTGAAGGATATTTTCTGGTGGACCGGTATGAAGAAGGATATTGCGGAGTATGTAGCAGTTTGTGATATATGTCAGAGAGTAAAGGCAGAACATCAGAAGCCAGCAGCATTGTTACAACCTATGCCAATTCCCGAATGGAAGTGGGAGAAGCTTGGTATGGATTTTATCACCGGATTGCCCAGGACCAAAGCAGGATATGATTCAATCTGGGTAGTAGTAGACCGATTGACTAAGGTAGCCCACTTTATCCCGGTAAAAACCACATATACCAGTGCGAAGTTGGCTAAGATATACATGACCAGAATTGTGTGTCTTCATGGAGTTCCGAGGAGCATCGTATCAGATAGAGGAACCCAGTTTACCTCAAAGTTTTGGAATCAGTTACATGAAACTTTGGGTACCAGGCTAGACTTTAGCACATCATTTCACCCGCAGACAGATGGACAGACGGAGAGAGTCAATCAGATTCTGGAGGATATGTTGAGAGCCTGTGCATTAGATTATGGATCTAGTTGGGATGACAACTTGCCCTACGCGGAGTTCTCATACAACAACAGTTACCAAGCCAGTTTGAAGATGGCACCGTTCGAGGCATTGTATGGGAGGAGATGCCGAACACTGTTGTCATGGGACGAAGTTGGAGACAGACAGTTGTTTGGACCAGACTTAATCAAAGAGTCTGAGGAGAAGGTGAAGTTGATCCGAGATAGACTGAAGGTAGCTCAGTCCAGGCAGAAGAGTTATGCCGACTCGAAGCGCAAGGAGATAACCTATGAGATCGGAGACAGAGCGTACTTGAGGGTATCGTCTCTGCGAGGAGTTAAACATTTTGGAGTTAAAGGGAAGCTAGCCCCGAGATTTGTGGGACCTTACCGTGTTTTGGAACGCATGGGAGAAGTTGCCTATAAGTTGGAATTGCCCGAAGGATTGTCAGGAGTGCACGACGTGTTTCACGTTTCGCAGCTTAAGAAGTGCCACGCGGAGATGGCTGATATACCGCTTAGAGACACAGTACCCCTGGAAACAATTCAGTTGGACAGTGACCTGACATACGAGGAGAAGACCGTTAAGATTTTCGAATTTTCGAGTAGAGTTACTCGCAGCAAGGTTATCAAGTTTTGCAAAGTTCAGTGGAGTCACCACACCGAGGAAGAAGCCACCTGGGAGCGAGAAGATGATCTACGCAAGGACCACCCACACCTGTTCACTAGCCAAGTCGAATCTCGAGGGCGAGATTCATTCTAAGGGGGGTAGGTTTGTAACATCCCAAATTTTCAATTTGGAATGTTATACATAGATCATATTTGCATTTGCATGTTTTTGCATTTTTGTTCGTGGAGTTTTTCGAAATTCTAAGCAACTCAAGGACCTACGGAGAGAGTTGGGAATTTTACCGTTTTCGTATTTGAGTTCGCTCGAATACAGGTACGAGGACAGTGTGATTCTAATTATTTTTCTCTCCTAAAAATATTTCTAAATACCAAATATGAGCGGAGATAATATGACTTCTCCAAAATAACAGAAATATTGGAGGAAAAAATATTAAAATCACTTTTGGTATTTTTTCCGGATTTATTTGCGGATTTATTTGCATAGGAAAAATACGCGTTTATCAAAGTTGCATTTAGGTCCGGGAAAAATGTTCACCTTGTCCTAAATATTATTAGAGGACGGTGAAAATTTATTTCGGAAATTTTGGAGTCCGTTTGGTATTTCTTTCGTTAGTTTTTCTGCACCGGGACTCTTTTTTAAAAAAAGGAACCGACTAGGACTAGTAAAGGACCAGGACTCTAGGCTTTAAATAAGCCAGAGCCGGCCCGTTTCGCCCGCCGCCGCCGCCGCGCAACGCCGCCGCCGCCCGCTCGCCTGCCGCCCGCGCCGCAGCCCGCCACCGCCGCCGCACCCGCCGCCCCGCGCCGCCGCACGCCGCCGCCGCCGGAGCCGCCGCCGCATGCCGCCCCTCCCGCCGGAGCCGCCGGAGTAGCTGGAGTCGTCGAGGTAGTTTTTTTTAGAAAAACCGATCGGTTTAGAAATAAACCAGTAGATTCGTTTTTTTAGATTAGATCGGTTCAGTTTTTTTTAATTTTTTCGCCGGTTCAGTTAAATAGCGGACGTTCGTCCGTACGTTCGTTTTAACGAACGGTTTTCGTTAGTTAATCGCAGACAGCGAACATTCGTTCGTTAGCCTGTTCGTCGTTTTTCTTTTTCGGGGTATTTAAACCGCGATTTTTCCGATCGAGATTTCTGCCCTGAACTTGTTTTTCGTTTTTCTTTTTGCTCGAGAGTCGGAATCAGGTGATTCAAAATCCCAGATCTTCGTCTCGATGCCCTCTTTACGTTAGATCAACTTGAAAAAAGTTTTCGCTGCTGTAAAATTTGACTTTAGGCCAACTAGTAATTCGGAGCTCGTTTCTTTTGCAGTTTGAGTTTCGTTGCTTCTTTCGAGTTGATTCTTTTTGCAAACCGGAGTTCTTAAGTTGAACTTTCTGGTTAGATCTCTTATTTGAGTTTTACCCATGCATTAGTTAAGTACTTATTGTATGCTTGTTTGTTTGATTGCGATAGAGTACCCGGAGTGCGCCGCTTGCTACTTTGAGTCTCTAGGTTTTGCGGATCATCAGCAAGGCAAGTAACACTTTGATCATGCTTTCCAATTACCCAGTTTTCATTGCATTAGTCCAACCCTCACACATTGCATGAGTAGGATCAATTAACTTGTGGTATTGGGAAGTAGTTTGAGGTAGTACCTATTACCCGCATTACATTCAAACCATTGGGAGTTACTTCTATGTTTGCTGTTAGGACATGCTATGCTCGTAGACGTGGTTTGGGTTTGAGTGCAGTCCATGACAGATTAGAGTTGTTAATTAATGGTTCAACTTAAGGTGGCAACTTCAATACACATCTGGGTGGATTGAGGCATTTGGGTATTCCAGGATTGCCTGTTTTTCTTTTGGACCGCCATCCAGGCTCAAAGGGATCATGAGATTTTTCATACTAGAAACTTCCGTGTGCAGCCACATGCTAATATGGGTTCTGGCATAGTTGAGTAAGTTGTGGGAAACCTTTCCATGATGGGCTAGCAGATGTTGGTTTTGTAGGTGTACCGGCCTATCTATCTGGTTAAGGGGACCTCTTCGGAAAGACTGTGTCTCGGTCATCCATTTCTCAAACACCATGCAGTGCGAGAAACCAAACAGAGGCGATCGAGTCTTGTGGGGAAAGTGCACAAACCTCTGCAGAGTGTACAAACTGATCATGATTAGCCGTGTCCCCGGTTATGGACATCTTGAGTATCTAGTACTTGGATTATCATGTGCATCTCAACATGTTACTTTAAATTAATTTTGTTGGGTTTAATGAATACTTTTAATTGGGGTTGAGAGGATGTCTATCTTCTCAACGATGTTTCAACTACCATGATAGTTAAATTAAAATACATTCCTTTGAAGTAGGGAAAAATTGGCTTTACGCAAAAACTTAACCATAGAGCTTTCCACCAGCCAAATATGCATACAGTATAGCCTCATTTTCATTGCATCTCTTGTCTTACCTTGCCAGCATATTCCATGTGCTGACCCATTTTTCGGGCTGCAACGTTTCATCTTGCAGACTTTTCAGACGACGAGTAAGATGCCCTTTTAGGTCGTGGTTCTATACTCAGTGATGCTGCTGGAGTTGATGGACTCACTTATCTTCCAAGCCTTCCGCTGTTATCGTATTAGATGGCCTTCAGCCATGATTTTTTGTAATAAATTCATCGTTGGACTATCGATGTAATAAGTGTGTGATTGCTACTCTGTTATAAATCCTTCAAGTACCATGCGTGTCAGCATTACTGATCCAGGGATGACACTGATGCATGGAGATTAGACCGTCTGAGGTCTGGTCGCTACAATCTTATGATGTTTCTCCTCCTCTACCTTCTTGTAACGGATTGAGTCTTCCATTTGAAGTTATCTTATCGGATTGAGTCTCTAAGGATTTGAGAACACTTGATGTATGTCTTCCATGTGCTTATCTGTGGTGACAATGGGATATTCACGTGATCCACCTGATGTATGTTTTGGTGATCAACTTGCGGATTCAGTGACCTTGTGAACTTATGCATAGGGGTTAGCATACATTTTCATCTTGACTCTCCGGCAGAAACTTTGGGGCACTCTTTGAAGTTCTTTGTGTTGGTTTGAATAGATGAATCTAAGATTATGTGATGCATATTGTATAATCAAACCCGCGGATACTTGTGGTGACATTGGAGTATCTAGGGGACAGTAGGGTTTTGGTTGATGTGTGTCTTAAGGTGTTATTTTAGTATGAACTCTAGGGCTGTTTGTGACACTTATAGGAATAGCCCAATAGATCGATTAGAAAGAATAACTTTGAGGTGGTTTCATACCCTACAATAATCTCTTCGTTTGTTCTCCTCTATTAGTGACTTTGGAGTGACTCTTTGTTGCATGTTCAGGGATTGTTATATGATCTAATTATGTTATCATTGTTGAGAGAACTTGCACTAGTTAAAGTATGAAGCCTAGGCCTTGTTTCTAAGCATTGCAATACCGTTTGTGCTCACTTTTATCATTAAGTTACCTTGCTATTTATATATTTTCAGATTACAAAAAACCTATATCTACCATCCATATTGCACTTGTATCACCACCTCTTCGCCGAACTAGTGCACCTATACAATTTACCATTGTATTGGGTGTGTTGGGGACACAAGAGACTCTTTGTTATTTGGTTGCAGGGTTGTTTCAGAGGGACCATCTTCATCCTATGCCACCCACGGATTGATAAACCTTAGGTCATCCACTTGAGGGAAAATTGCTAATGTCCTACAGAACTCTACGCTTGAAGGCCCAACATGAGTCTACAAGACGAAGGTTGTGTAGTAGACATCAGCATGACATCGCAATAAATGGTACTAGGTGTGCCCTAACACGATACTAGGCGATACTGGGGAAGGGGTGAAACTTCCGGGAAAGTATCCCCGGTGTTTGCCATTTTCGGACAGACGGACCGAAGGGGGACGGTTGCATGTTTGATATGCTAGGGACGTGTGGCGAACGAACACACTACGTATTCGGATTCATCTCGTTGATCTGGGCAACTTTCCTGTACAAAGTATTTGCATCCGAGTTAGAGATTATTTTATATTTATTTCTAAAGTTTTAATCATTATCTTGAAATTCCTGGATTTAATATTAAATCGGGAATTAAATTGAAATTGCTACGGGTACCCAATGGTGTACCCAGCAAAGAAGCTTACAGGTGGGTCAAGTGGACCCAGTAAATTTCAGAGTCAGCTTTGACTATTGAGCTGGTCAAAAGGTGAATAGTGCATGTGGGTCGCGTACGTCAGTGGGACATAATTTTTAACAATGGATTTAATTGTTTAGATTAGACTAATTAGTAAGTGGAACCTACTGTCAGCAAACAATTAGTGGAGGGGGTTATTTACTAAACTAATTAGGGGGTGTTTTAGATTTGTACCTAATCTAAGAGGGGGTCCACTAGGCAGTGGCCCAGGCCTCAACCACCAGAGCGGTGGACTTGCTTGCGCATGGCTGCAGCCAGAGGGCACGGCCTGGCCGGCGGCGAGGCTCGGCCGGAGAGGCCGAGGGTCGCGGGAGGGCGTGTGAGTGATGCGTGGGGGTCGGCCGGGCACGGAGCAGGTGAGGGGGCGGAGCGTGGCGAGCAGAAGCGGCGGCCCACGGCGGAGGGACAGGGGAGGCAACAATGGAGAGTAGGGGCCGATGGCTGGCGCACGGCAGGGGGCGGAGGAACACCGGGAACAACGGCTGGCAGCGCAGCTCGCCAGCGCTCGAGTGGTGACAGCCACGCGCGCGTGCGGGCGTGGCGGCTATAGGCGCGGCCGGCTGCACGGACACGCGCGGGTATGCAGAGGGCGGGGCCGGCGGTAGTAGCGGGCAGCGCGGGGAGGGCGCGTCTGGCCCGAGCAGTCGTGGCTTGGTGCGGCCGAGCGAAGGTGGACTTGGGTGGCGTAATAGGGGGAGGCAGCAACAACGCTAGCAGAGAATAGGAGTGGCGGCGGCAGCGCGAGCCGGCGGGCAACAGAGGCAGGCGCTGAGAGCAGCGTGATGACCCACAAGTATAGGGGATCAATTGTAGCTCTTTTCTATAAGTAAGAGTGTCGAACCCAACGAGGAGTATAAGGAAAGGACAAGTGGTTTTCAGCGAGGTAATATCTGCAAGTGCTGAAATTGTGAGTAACATAGTTTGATAGCAAGATAATTTGTAACGAGCAAGTAATGATAATAGTAAAAAAAGTGCAGCAAGTAGCCCAATCCTTTTGAGGCAGAGGACAGGCAAAACGGTCTCTTATAGTAAGCAAAGCATTCTTGAGGGTAGACAGGAATTTTATCTAGTCACATTCACCATGTTGATTCGATTCGTGTTCGCTAATTTGATAATTTGATATGTGGGTGGACCGGTGCTTAGGTGCTATTCTTACTTGAACAAACCTCTTACTTATGATTAACCCCCTCGCAAGCATCCGCAACTATGAGAAAAGTATTAAGAATAAATTTAACCATAGCATTAAACTTTTGGATCCAATCATTCCCTTACAGAATAGCGCACAATATAGGGTTTAAGCTTCTGTCACTCTCGCAACCCATCGTCTAATAACTACTCCACAATGCATTACCTTCGGCCCAAATATGGTGAAGTGTCATGTAGTCGACGTTCACATGACACCACTAAGGGAATCACAACATACATATTATCAAAATATCAAACACATATCAAGTTCACATGATTACTTGCAACATGATTTCTCCCGTGACCTCAAGAACAAAAGTAACTACTCACAAATGATAATCATGCTCAAGATCATAGGGGTATTAAATAGCATATTGGATCTAAACATATAATCTTCCACCAAATAAACCATATAGTAATCAACTACAAGATGTAATTGAAGGAAATATGCCCTAGAGGCAATAATAAAGATGTTATTTGTATTTCCTTATATCATGATAAATGTCTTTTATTCATGCTAGAATTGTATTAACCGGAAACTTAGTACATGTGTGAATACATAGACAAAACAGTATGTCCCTAGTATGCCTCTACTAGACTAGCTCATTGATCAAAGATGGTTATGTTTCCTAGCCATAGACATGAGTTGTCATTTGATGAACGGGATCACATCATTAGGAGAATGATGTGATGGACAAGACCCATCCGTTAGCATAGCATTGTGATCGTTTAGTTTAACTGCTATTGCTTTCTTCATGACTTATACATGTTCCTATGACTATGAGATTATGCAACTCCCGAATACCGTAGGAACACCTTTTGTGCTATCAAACGTCACAACGTAACTGGGTGACCATAAAGATGCTCTACAGGTGTCTCCGAAAGTATTCGTGGTGTTGGCATAGATCAAGATTAGGATTTGTCACTCCGAGTGTCGGAGAGGTATCTCTGGGCCCTCTCGGTAACACACATCACAATAAGCCTTGCAAGCAAAATACTAATGAGTTAGTCACGAGATGATGTGTTACGGAACGATTAAAGAGACTTTCCAGTAACGAGATTGAACTAGGTATAGAGATACCGACGATCGAATCTCGGTCAAGTAACATACCGTTTGACAAAAGGAACAACGTATGTTGTTATGCGGTTCTGACCAATAAAAGATCTTCGTAGAATATGTAGGAACCAATATGAACATCCAGGTTCCGCTATTGGTTATTGACCGGAGATGAGTCTCGGTCATGTCTACATAGTTCTCGAACCCGTAGGGTCCGCACGCTTAACGTTTGATGACGATCGGTATTATGAGTTTATGAGTATTGATGTACCGAAGGTAGTTCGGAGTCCCGGATGAGATCACGGACATGACGAGGAGTCTCGGAATGTCCGAGACATAAAGATTGATATATTGGACGACTATATTCGGACACCGAAAGTGTTCCGGAAAAGTTTCAGATTTATCGGGAATGCCGGAGGGGGTTACCGGAACCCCCTACGAGAGGGGATGGTCCATAGTGGGCCTAAAGGGAAAGAGAGAGGCAGCCCATAGGGCTGGCCGGCGCCCCCACCTAGGGTTCCTAGTTGGACTAGGATTGGGGGGGGGGCGCCACCTCTCCTATTCCTTTCCCCCTTCTTCCTTTTGGTGAATCCTACTAGGAATAGGATTGCAATCCTATTCCTAGTAGGACTCCTTCCCTAGCCGCACCAGGAAGGGCCGGCCGGCCTCCCTCCCTTGCTCCTTTATATACGGGGGCAGGGGGGCACCCAAAGACACACAAGTTGAATTGTTTTAGCCGTGTGGGGTGCCCCCCTCCACAGAATCACACCTCGGTCATACCGTCGCGAAGCTTAGGCGAAGCCCTGCGCCGGTGAACACATCATATCCGTCACCACGCCGTCGAGCTGACGAAACTCTCGAAGCTCAACTGGATCAAGAGCTCGTGGGACGTCATCAAGCTGAACGTGTGCTGAACGCGGAGGTGCCGTACGTTCGGTGCTTGATCGGTTAGATCGCGAAGAAGTTCGACAACATCAACCACGTCACTTGACGCTTCCGCTCCCGGTCTACGAGGGTACGTAGACACACTCTTCCCTCTCGTTGCTATGCATCTGGTAGATAGATCTTGCGTGATCGTAGGAAAATTTTAAAATACTACGTTCCCCAACAGTAATCAACACTACTAGTCACCCACAAGCACCAATCTATAGTTCTGGTACTAAGATTGAACACAAGAGATGAACTAGGGTTTGAGAGGAGATGGTGTTGTTGAAGATGTTGATGCAGATTGCCCTCCCCAAGATGGGAGAGTTGTTGGTGATGATGATGACGATGATTTCCCCCTCCGGGAGGGAAGTTCCCCCAGCGGAATCGCTCTGTCGGAGGGCAAAAGTGCTCCTACCCAAGTTCCGCCTCAAGAAGGTGGCGCTCCGTCCCGAAAGTCCTCTCCTTATTTTTTTTCTAGGTCAAAATGAATTATATACCAGAAGATGGGTACCGGAGGTGGGCCTGGGTGAGCACAACCCACCAGGGCGCACCCAGGCTCCCTGGCGCACCCAGGTGGGTTGTGCCCACCTGGTGGGCCCCTCTGGTACTTATTGGCTCTAATATTCCTCAAATATTCCATAAAAATTCTCTGTAAAGTTTCAGCTTGTTTGAAGTTGTGCAGAATAGGTGGCTTGACGTAGCTTTTCCAGGTCCAGATTTCCAGCTACCGGAATTCTCCCTCTTTGTGTGTACCTTGCATATTATGAGAGAAAACGCATTAGAATTACTTCAAAAAGCATTATTATGCATAAAAACATCATAAATAACAGTAGGAAAACATGATGCAAAATGGACGTATCACAGCGCAGCACGGCGCGGCCTCGATACGAGACAAGGAGTGGCTGACGGCCTGGTAGGGCGCACGACAACACAGGCAGGAGCGCACGGGGGCGCAACTGTGGCGCGTGGAGCACGGGCACGGCCATGGTGAACTCCTGCCACGACGAAACGATGGCGTACTGAGGGAATCCGAGGGGGTAAGGGTGGAACGGATGACGCTCACCAAGAGGTGGTCGACGGCGAGCTCGAGGTGGCCGGGGCGGTGTCAGAGCAGCGGTTCGAGGCGGCGGCTGAAACGGAGGGAGGAGCTCAATGGCGACGGTGTACTGCCAATCCCCTCCGATTCATTGAAGTAGTCAATGTAGAAGGACGCAGCGCAACTCCTGGACCTCCATGAGCAACGCGGGGTGGCTCTGGAGCACGACATCGATGGTGGCGCAATGACGGTGGTCATGGGCGATGGGTGCAGCGAGTGAAGCGGCGTGAGGGGAGAAAGAATTGGGATGCTAGGGTTTGAGGGGGCGTGTGGATGGCAATTTAAGTCGCCGGTGCGTCGCCCGATGGCCGGCACGTAGCCATCGATGCCATGGACGCACCCCCTGTGACCACGAGGCTACTGTGAACAGGAAGGAGCTAGGGAGGTGGGATGGGCCGCGTGGCCACTTAAGGCCCAGTCGCAAAGTAGTTTTAGGTCCCTTTCTTTTTCTTTTATTTCTTTTATTTCACTGTTTTATATTTAGTTTGTATATTAAAAGAATTTAGTTGCTTATGAAACTTAGCACATAAACATTAGACCATGTAATGACCTAGCACAAAAAGTTTCAAATATATTCGAATAGTATGCGTATTTGTAATGGTTAAATTACATGATGTTAGCCTCTGTTTAATTATTTAAGACGCATATAAACATTCCCAGAAGTGTTGGTTGATGTTTTTTCTAATTAGTTAGTGAATATTTACAATCTTTTGAACATTTTTAATTCACTATTTTCCGAAAATATAATTTGACTAGTTATTTGAATTTGTATTTGAACGGGGTTTTAATCAACATGAGTTTAACAACACCAACCGAGGTGACATGGAATCATTAGTATAGGATTACTGTAGCTTAATTATCCAGGCGTCACAGGGGTCGCGCACTTAGGGTGTGGAACATGTGATGTCGGAACCGACTCCACGAGTCTGATGTGATCCTACTCGAACTCAGATCCAAGCCGAACAAACTTTGGGGATTAGGATCCATGCGAGGCCCAAGTGTTGAGCCCGTGACGGATGCCTATATATAGTGGAGGTGTGGCACACTCATTTGGTTGATTGCTTTGGCGCCATCATTAGGGCATTGCATGTGTTGCAACTAGCCACCTCCACTCGCTGCTGGTTGTGTGAACGGACCTAGTGATATGTCTCCAACATATCTATAATTTTCGATTGTTCCATGCTGTTATATTACCATTCTTGGATGTTTACAATCATTATATAGAAACTTTATATCATTTTTTGGGACTCACCTGTTAACATAGTGCCCAGTGCATGTTCATGTTTTTGCTTGTTTTTTACTTCGCTGAAAATAAATACCAAATGGAGTCCAAATGCAGTGAAACTTTTTGGAGAATATTTCTGGACCAGAAGACACAAGATGGGCCAAAGGAATACCTGGGGGTGCTCTGAGGGGAGCACAACCCACCAGGGCACACCTGGGGGTCCAGGTGCACCTAGGTGGGTTGTGCCCACCTCGGTTGCCTCCCGCGCCGCCTATTCGCCCTATAAATCACCAAATATTCTAGAAACCATAGAGGAGTCGACGAAAAACAATTCCAGCCGCTGCAAGTTCTAGAACCACGAGATCCAATCTAGACATCGTCATGTAGGGGTTCACCATCCTCATTGGTGCCTCTCCGATGATGCGTGAGTAGTTCACCATAGACCTACGGGTATGTAGACAGTAGCTAGATGGCTTCTTCTATCTTTTTGATTCTTAATACAATGGTCTCTTGGAGATCTATCCGATGAACTTTGAGTTTATGATCAGATCTATATCCATGAAAGTTATTTGAGTCTTCTTTGATCTCTTATATGCATGATTACTTATAGCCTCGTATTTCTTATTCGAATCTTTGGCTTAGTTAGGACAACTAGACTGATTTTTCTTGCCATGGGAAGAGGTGCTTTGTGATGGGTTCAATCTTGCGGTGTTCTTTCCCAGTGACAAAAGGGGCAGCACGGCACACATGTATCGTTGCTATTAAGGATAACAAGATGGGGGCTATTCCTTCATGAATAGATCTCATCTACATCATGTCATCGTTCTTATTGCATTACTCCATTTCTCCATGAACTTAATACACTAGATGCATGCTGGATAGCGGTCGATGTGTGGAGTAATAGTAGTAGATGCAGGCATGAGTCAGTTTATTAATCTTGGACGTGATGCCTATATAATGATCATTGCCTGGATATCATCATAACTATTCAATTTTCTATCATTTGCCCAACAGTAATTTGTTTACCCACCGTGTGCTATTTCTTGAGAGAAGCCACTACTGGAACCTATGGCCCTCGTGTCTATTCTTTATCATATTTGCTTTTCGATCTATTATTTTCCTTTGAGATATACTTTTATTTGCTTTTAGTTTCAGATATATATTATCAAAACCCAAAAATACCTCGCTGAATTTTATTAGTCGTCATTTTATTTGCATCTACAAATCTATCTATTTACCAATCTTTTACCCGAGAGGGATTGACAACCCCTCTTACGTGTCGTGTTGCAAGTATTTGTTCTTTTTGTGCAGGTACCGTTTACATAGTGTTGCTTGGTTCTCCTAATTGTTCGATAACCTTGATCTAATCACTGAGGGAAATACCTACCGTAGTTATGCTGCATCATCCCTTCCTCTTTGGGGAAATACCGACATAGTTCAAGCGACATCAAAAGGAATTTTTAGCGTCGTTGCTAGGGAGACATCATCAACGTCTATCAAGTTCCTAAGAACAACTCATCTCCTTGAAATTTACATTATTTTCCATTTGCCTCTCGTTTTCATCTCCCCCACTTCACAAAAATTTGTCATTTTATTCGCCCTCTTTTTCGTTCGCCGTTTTCTCGTGAGATCTATTTTTGTTTGCGTAGTTACGATGTATCAAGAAAATACCAAGTTGTGTGATTTTTCTAATACTACTAATAATTATTTTATTAGTACTCCGGTTTCTCCTCTAGCCACTAGTGCGGAATCTTGTGATATTAATGCTGCTTTGTTGAATCTTGTTATGAAAGAGCAATTTTCTGGTACTCCTAATGAGGATGTCATGTCCCATCTAAACACATTCATAGAAATGTGTGATATGCAAAAGAAAAAGTATGTGGACAATGATATTGTGAAGCTAAAATTATTCCCTTTCTCTTTGCGGGGTCACACAAAAATTTGGTTTTCTTGTTTGCCTCACAATAGTGTTGATTCTTGGGATAAATGCAAAGACGCTTTCATTACTAAGTATTTTCTGCACACGAAAATTATTTCCCTTAGAACGCAAATCATGAGTTTCAAGCAACTTGAGCATGAATATGTTGCACAATCTTGGGAAATAATGAAACCAAGGGGTGGGGCCCAAGTAGGCCAAATCCTACTTGGGGTCTTCCCCAATTCAGCCTCCCCCTGCCATAATTGCCGGAAGGAAAAAGGGAAGAGGGAAGAAGAGAAGGAAGGGGGGCGAACCCCCTCTTCTCCTTCTCCAATTTGGCCTCCTGCCATAAAGGGGTGCGCCACCTCTTTTGGGCTGGTGTACTCCCCTCCCATGGCCCATGTGGCCCATATGTTCCCCCGGGGTGCCGGATAACCCCTCCGGTACTCCGATAAATACCTGATACCCTCCGGAACACTTCCGGTGTCCGAATACTATTATCCTGTATATCAATCTTTACCTCTCGACCATTTCGAGACTCCTCATCAGTTATGTGATCATATCCGAGACTCCGAACAACATTCGGTCACCAATCATATAACTCATATAAAACTATATCATCGAAGAACATTAAGCGTGCGGACCCTAAGGGTTCGAGAACTATGTAGACATGACCAAGACACCTCTTCGGTCAATAACCAATAGCGGAACATGGATGCTCATATTGGCTCCTACATATTCTACGAAGATCTTTATCGTTCGAACCGATATGACAACCTACACAATTCCCTTTGTCTGTCGGTATGTTACTTGCCTGAGATTCGATCGTCGGTATCTCTATACCTAGTTCAGTCTTGTTACTGGCAAGTCTCTTTACTTGTTCCATAATACATCATCCCCTGACTAACTCATTAGTCATTTTCTTGCAAGGCTTATTATGATGTGCATTACCGAGAGGGCCCAGAGATACCTCTCTGATACTCAGAGTGACAAATCTTAATCTTGATTCATGCCAACCCAACAAGATACCTTCAGAGATACTGCTAGTTCTTGATCTTGCATTGGTTTTTCCCTTGAATAGGAAAGGGTGATGCAGCAAAGTAGAGATAAGTATTTCCCTTAGTTTGAGAACCTAGGTATCAATCAAGTAGGAGACTGACGCACAAATCACCAATACCTGCACAAACAATCAAACAACTTGCACCCAACGCGATAAAGGGGTTGTCAATCCCTTCACGGTTACTTGCAAAAGAGAGATCTGATAGAGATAGATAAACAAAAGGTAACATAAATTTGGGTTTTTGGTTTATAGATTGGAAAGTAAAAGATTGCAAAATAGTAGATCGGAAAGTAATATGATGGAAAATAGACCTAGGTTGTGATGCCCCGAGACTGATGTTCTAGTCACCTTCCTTTTATTCCGTTGGTGTTGTGTGTTTCAATTGTTTGTTGCCTTGGTCATGATCTATTCCCATGTGAGTTCTATCTTATGGCTTCTTTTTGTTGCTTATTGTTTGACTTATTGCACTGCCATGCCCATAATTGTCATATTGCATTGCACCATCCTTGTTGTTTCCGTGGTCATCTCACTTTGTTACATGCTATATGTTTTGGTATGCCTCTTGTCGTTTATTGCATCATGATCACCATGTGGGTTGCATTCTTCATGTTAGTTGGTTGTGCTCTCCATCTTGTTTTCCTTGTCCTATAGTTGTTTGCTTCTGCATCTTTTCTTCAAGACCCTTCTCCAAGTGCAAACCATTTCACTTCTTCCTTTCTTCAAATTTCACCCATAGACGCAAGTCTCATTTTTTCTGCCCCAAATAATGTTCGTTCTTTTCCTATAAATTCTAGACCCTGCCTTGTGCCTCTCTACCAAATTTGATCTCAATCGGACTTGTTTTGGTTGGGTTCAAAAATGGCTCAAGTTTGAAATTAATTCAAACTTGGTTTATTTTTTTACCTCTAAAAATGTCCAGTCCAATTTTGTCAAATTGTGCATAAACCCACGAGCTCAGGGGTATTCTTATATCTCTAAGATTCTTTCCCAAACATCTTGGTCTTTTCCTTCTTCTAGCTATTTATTTTTATAAACAAAGATTTTAAAAGAAAAGGAGAAGGGCCCTTACCTGGACTGCAGCCCACTAGCGCCAGCTTCCTGTATCACCCCTTCGAGCCCACTCGTGTCGCGGCCCACAGCCTCCTCTCCTCTCTCCTGTGTTAATCCACGCTGGACACCGCGCCGTCCCCACCTGCAGCGACCATTCCCCTTACCTTTTTCTTCCTCCTCTCGCCAGCTCCCCCTCACGGTAAATCTTGCGAGCAGGGGCACATGGCCTCGGTGGAAAGCCACGGCGCCCGCACCCTTCCTTATAAACCCCGCATCCTCGCCCTAGGGTTCCCCCATCCTCTTCATTCGCTCCTCCTCCACCGCCAGGAGGTTGGTCGCTCCCCACGCGCCTGCTTCCCCCACCTACAGGAGCCATGGCCGGCGCGGCCACGAGCTCAACGTCGTCATGGGAGAGCCTCTGGGTCCCCGCTTCTTCGTCCAGATGCAAGAGGAGGCCGCCCCGATGTCTTCCCGCGCACATCCGAGCCCGAGGACTCCATCCACGACGTCTCCTTCTTCCTCTACTTCGTCTCCTTCACGGACCGGAGAAACGCCAAGTTCAGTGAGCTTCCTATCGTCTCCATCAGTGCCTCCCAACGCCGCTCTCCGCCGTCTCCTTCCACTACGTGCGTGTCCACGCGCCCCGAATCAGCTACATCTTCTTCCCGGAGCGCGTCTTCATCCACTTCTTCATGTACGTCTTCATCAGCGCGTCCCTGCCTCGACTCCACGCCTTCGCCATGTTTGACGACCCCGACAAAACCCATGATGAAGCCTCAATTCTTCCCATCTCCTTGGCTATTCTCGTTTGTCCGCATAACCATTGTCCGCGCGTCGCTGGTTTCGGCCGCCATGGCCTTCACCTCGAGCTCGAGTTCATGCTCGTTCATGTCGCTGTACACCTCCTCTGTTCACTCTGATTCTTGCTGCACACATGCCCGCTGGCTTCGTTACTCTTGCCGCCCTTTCTGCACCTCCACGCGCACGCATCTGCACATCCGCACGGCCGCACTCGACTGCGAGGCCGTGGACCTGCTTAGTCTTGCCGCCATGACCCAGGCGACCTCGAGCTCGTCCTCGAGTCTTCCCGCGCACTGTAACAACCCAGATGTAAAACTTCCTTATATGGCAATATATTCATCGTTGACTTAATCAATTCCATTCTGGGCTCTTCCTTCATTTCGGTTTTCTTCGTTTTTGCATTGTGCGTGTGTTGCCTGTCACCATGTCATTTTCATTATGTGCATTGCATTGGCATGGTCTCACTTGCATCCGTGTGTAGTTGCATCGTCTCCGTCATCTCCGTTGTCCGTTTTGGATTCCGACTCTCTCACACGGCAACCGTCGCACCTCTCAAGCCTTTGTTTCATGAGTGGGTTAAAAACATCCTCAGAATGGGCCGAGAGTTGTCGAGTGGTCTTGGTATATCACCGGTAGACCGCCTGTCAAGTTTTGTCTTGTTTGGAGGTCATTTGATACTCCAACGGTTAACCGCGTTCCCCGCGGAAGCCCTCTCTCTCTTGGCCCAACCCCCCTCCACAACAGCCCATATGCCCATCCTAACCACCTCCATCCTCTCAGTCGTTGTATCGTGATCGTGTGGGCGAAAACCGCACCTCATTTGGACTCTCCTAACTCCCCGAATCTATAAATAAGCCCCCACCCTAAAGATTCACGGATCCAAAACCCTAGTCACGAGCACTCCGCGCCACCGGACACGTCTGGATCGCACCGGACGTGTCCTGTAATGTCCCGGATGTAATACTTTCCCTTTTGGGCAATATAAGATATCTCTGGCTTCATCAATTCCATTCCGGGTTCTTTGTCTTTTGGGTTTTCGTCGTTTTGTTGTGTGCGTGTGTGGCAATCATCCATATCATGTAGTCATGTGCATCGCATTGCATTTGTGTTGTCGTTTGCATCCGGTCCCACTCGTTCCTTTCCGTTGTCCGTTTCGCGTTCCGGAGCTCCCTCACGTGTCCGTGGCATCCCCGAGGCCTACTTTGGTGTTTGGCCGTCTAACGTTTCCGGTTTGGCGTGAGACTTGTCGTGTGTTGTTGTTTTGGTGTGTGTAACCCGCCTGTCGAATCTCGTCGCGTTTGGAGTTCGTTTGCTACCCCAACAGTTATTCTCGTGGGCTGAAAGTACCCCCTCTTTGAGTCCCAAGACAACCCTCCAACAGCCCACCAAACCAACCCAAACCCCTCCCTTCATCTAGGCCATCAAATTCTGATCGCGTGGCCGAAAACCACACCTCATTTGGACAACCCTAGCTCCTTGTGTCTATATATTTGTCCAGCTTCCCCAATCTTTGCCCTAGAAACCCTAGAGTCTCCTTCCTCCATCATCTCCTACCTCTAGCCACCGGAATCTGTGCCACCTCGCCGGAGTTCCCCGCCGCTCGCTGGAGGAGCTCGCCCTGCCGCCGGATTCTTCTCCTGCTCCGCCTCCGGCCACCGCCGCCGCCCCGGCATGGCGCCGCCGGCCCCGCCGGCCCCTCCTTCCGTCGCGCCCGCAGGGGCCATCGGAGGCCAGCGCCGCCGCCGTCCAGATCGGATCGGGGCAGCCAGGCCCCGATCAAACCGCCGCCGCCTCGTCAGGTGCCCTAGTGGGCCGGTCCGCTCCAGCGCCTCCCTGGGCCGATCTGTAGAGTCCGAACCCCAGGCCTAGCAGTGCGCCCTCCGGCCCTCCTCCGCCTCCCGCGCGAGCCGGGCCGAGGCCCAGCCAGCCGCCGCCGCGACCAGATCGATCGGGGGAGGAGTCCCCGATCCAGTCCCTCCGCCTCGCCCGATCGGATCTGAGATCCCTAACGGGCCGGTGGGCCGCCGCCCGCTTCGATCCGTTATCCGATCCGCGAGTCCTTCGGCCCGATCCGCAGATCCGAGCCCGCGTTGACTTCTGTTGACCCGGAGGTAGCCCTCGATTTTCTCTAAGTCCCCAGAATTCTGTTGTCTGGTGCTGTTTTAAAACGTGGATAACTTTTTGTGTGATGGTCCGATTTGAGCAAATGATATGTCAAAATGTTCGTGGAGACATGTACTACGTTTTGTTCCATTATGCCATGGATGTTTGAGGTCATCTAGATGCTTAAATATCTGTTGGAAGAGTGCAACTTGTTATAAACTGTTGTTTGTAGTTGTCTTCATGCCATCTTTGCAATGTGATAACTTGGTGCATGTTTATCCAAATGATGCAAATGATATGTCCACGTGTTCGTCTTGAGATGCTCTACATGTTGTTTGCTTTAGCTTGCATGATAGATTTCACCTTGCCATGCTTATCTCCTTGCAAAGTGCTATGTGGCTGTTATGTCGTTAAACTTGTTACGAGATGCC
This sequence comes from Secale cereale, assembly GCA_902687465.1. Taxonomy (NCBI): domain Eukaryota; kingdom Viridiplantae; phylum Streptophyta; class Magnoliopsida; order Poales; family Poaceae; genus Secale; species Secale cereale. Next base: position 145,666,106 of record LR738712.1, on the reverse strand, counting down.
TCGTAGAGGAACTCGTTGCTATCGTTGTGTTTGTCCCCTTGATGCATGCTTAGATGTTTTGGATTCACCATCATCTGTACTTTGCTGTGGTGCTTACCACTTGCCATGTTTAGCTTTGAGGTGACTTAAACTTGCTCTCAAAGATGCCATGATGAAACTGTTGTTTTAACACTTAGTGAAATTTCACTAAGTCTGGAATCTGTAATTTCCAGATGCCATGTTTGCTTGTTGTTCTAGGCCAATCCATGATAGTTTTGGGGTGACTCTTGATGATTCCTTGTTGTATATATTGTTGGCTATCCATTCATGCTCTCACATGCTTATTTGAGTGGTTGTAGCATATTTAACTCTTGCTCCCAAGTTGCAACAAATTACTGCTGTCAGGATTTTGTTGTCAAGTTCAATATGTCATAGCTTGTTGCTATTGATCCATTGCTCTTTTGGGGATGCTCCAATGGATTTGTTTGCTGTAGGATATGTCTAGTTTATGTCCATGCTCATTGCCATGATGTTTGAGTGCTGTAGCTTATTTATCTATTGCTCCGAAGTTGCTATGTGGCTGTAATTTTCAGCTTGTGCATGTTTATTGTTTCGGGTGTAACTTTTAGCCCGTAGCTCCGTTTTGAGCAAGTCCTATATGAAACTTGTGTGTTTTTGCATGTAAATTCATAATATCCTATTATTATCATGTTTTGAAGCATTTTGCTTGATGCATATTTTTGTGCTATAACACTGTGCTTCCTAAGTAGACTTTCTGTGCTTCCATAGAGCATCTGTTTTGCTTCCATAGTGCATCAGTCATGCATCCAGTAATTTTTCTGCGCATTGCATCTTGTTTGATTCGTTGTCTTGTGTTCTTGTGTTTGAGTAGAGCCGGAAGCTGAGACCGAGTACGAGTACGAGCACGAGGTTACTACCGAGCTTGAGAACGAGAACCCCTCTTACGATCCCATCGACAACTCTTCAGGCAAGATGACCGAACCCCAATAACATTACTATCTTTGCCTATTGCTAGAAGTCTCAATCTATAGTTTTGCCTCGATGCCCATGTTTTCCTGTCAGCCTCCTATTGTAACCATGAACCTGTTTAACCATCCTACCTATGCAAACCATTGATTGGCTATACTTAGGCTTCGCTCAGCCCCTCTTATAGCATTGCTAGTTGCAGGTGAAGATTGAAGATTCTTGCTTCTTGTTGAAACTTGTTGGGATATCAGACTATATTAATTATTAAATGAAATCATCTATATATTGGTAATGGGTGGAAGGCTAAGCCTTTTGCTTGGTGATTTGTTCCACTCATGCCGCTAGGAACCGTATAAACCGGTGTTATGTTCCTTGATTATGCGTTCCTCACACGGTTGGGGTTATGGGACCCCCTCGATAAACCGCTAAGTGCTAAGTGTTTTCCAGCAAGTCCGAACATTGGTACTATTTGCCTAATAACTAAAAACTTGCATAGGGAGTAATTAACCCTCTTTCTTAATCAACAACCCCGGGCCAGTGCTCCACATGAGTGTTGGTCCGAACTGGGGGTCCTGCAGGGCCACCTCGAGGAAACTCAAGGTCTGGTAAAAACCTGTAGCATCGCCCATCTGGTCGTGGCCTGAGACTAGATACGCGTGGCTACTATCAGGGTGTCGGCACGCCGGGAGGATTTGCTGGATTAGCCTTACCTTAGTTCGGAGTATCTTGAGCACGGGATTCTGAGGATACTCGGGCCTTCCCACCTTGGAGTTGCGACTTCGCGGATCGTGGGCTTGTCATGGCCAAGTTCGAACACCCCTGCAGGGTTATGAACTTTCGAAAGTCGTGCCCGCGGTTATGTGGCAGATGGGAGCTTGTTAATATCCGGTTGTAGAAAACTTGACACCATGTTCCAATACACTACCAGCGTGAGTACCATGACTGTCATTTTCCGAAAGGGATTCGGGAGATGAACACGGTGGGGTTATGTTTGACTTGCTTTAGTTAGGATCACTTCGTGATCATCTCTCGACCGAGGCACCTTCTCTTCTCGCTCTCTTTTACGTAAGCTAGGCTAGTGCTGCTGCAACCTCTTGTTCTTTCTTCAGCCTTGTACCACACCCAAGGCTTGAATAGTCTTGTTACCCGGGAACGGGATTGCTGAGTCCTCTATGGCTCACAGTTACTTCAACACCCCAGATGCAGGGACGATGGTGAGCTACACAGGCGATGGCACTGAGCTAGACTGGGAGTATGACAAGGAGCGTATCCGTTACTACGTAAACTATCCGGCTGATCAGTAGAGCTTCTACTAGGATTCGATCTAGACCTGTGGTTTAATGTTATGTTTGGTATCTTGTCATTTGGATCTTACCCTTAGATGGGCTGTGATGTTTATCTGAATGATGTTTGAACATGTAATGAATTTGTGTGACGTGGCGAGTGTAAGTCAACTATCTTTTATGTTTTCCATCCCCATTTCTACATGAGATGTGCAAAGATACCGAACTTGCGATCATTCCAGAATGGGCTTATATCTTTAAGTCGTGTCTCGACACGTAGGAGATATAGTCCCATCCTGGGCATTACAAGTTGGTATTCAGAGCCTTCTCCGACCTAGAAGCCCCCACTGATTGATCGAATCGGTGACGGTCGAGTCTAGGCACACACTGAAAATGTTTTGAGTCCTATATTTATATCGGAGAGTAGGATTTCTTTGCTCCTCATACCCTTTCACTCTGGTGAGGACTCCTGACGACTACTCTTGCCTCTTCTACTTTCAAAAATTGCACCAAACTTTTTTTAGGAATCTCGCGAGTATTGTTGGATTGTTTCGATGTCCTTGTGACGAGAATATTATTCTCGATGCCTCCTGACATTAGGGGTTGTGGCAGTGTCCCGGGGAGTTGAGCTTTGGGGTATTGTCTTCACAAGCATATCGCGACAGTACTAGAATACTTAAGACGGCCAACATCGAAAACCCTCCTATACGGTTAGTGGCAAGATAACCCTGACATCACCCAGTACTGGGGAGGTAGTTCGGGAGTATTGCCATAGATTTGTATAGTGTATGCTTTTCGAAGGTCCGAGGTAGACGGTTTCCGAGAACAACTGGTTATGTGTTGAAGGATGGATACAGCTGGATGTAGGATTAGAGTTGAGTGCGCGGTGCTTCCACTGTATCCCCAACACCTGATTGCATAACTGGAAACTTTCGGAAATTAATAGGCGGGTTTATCCAGTAGATCGTAGGCATTCTTCCAACGAATGCAGGTTAGCGAGTTCGGGGTTCTACATTGAGTGAAGTGGTTTTATGACCGATGTTCCGATCGGGAATTTCATCTTAAAGGGTCCTTGGCTATGCTGATCCGGGGATTGGAAAACCCTTTCGTAACGAGTTCATGAGCTTACAGCACAAAAATGTCGAACGAAGCTCCTATCTTGTGTTTGTTCCATCCCTACCTTGTTGTTTTTCTTATTTACCTTTTGTCCCCTATGTGGCTTCTCGTGAAGATTGTTGTTATCATTAAGCTAAGAATTTCATTCGTTCCTCTTGTTCGAATGATTCTTGTGAAGACTATGTTGCATTTCTATCCGTTGTATCAGCTTATAACTTCTTTCAATCAAATTGCTGATTGGTGGTCATCTCTTTCAGGATGGCTCCGAAACGGGTTCCCAACGCTAACCCAGAGGGTGAAGAGGTTCCAGATCGTCCTCCTTCCCCTTCTCCTTCGTCTGAGGCTTGGAGAGCGATTATGCAAACTACAAACCAGAACACCCAGATGTTGATGCAGATGATGCATCAAATGCAAGCAAATCAAGCAAATCAGGGTGCTCCAGGGAACCAAGGCAATTTCTTCAACCAACAGCACCATGCTAATCTCAACCAGTTCTTGGCCAATCAACCAAAGGCTTTCAGTTACTTTGTCGACCCTCTCGATGCTGAAGATTGGATAACCGATATCAAGAAGCATTTTGAGTGCAGCAACGTAAGGCCTGAGGACTATGTGAAATTTGCAGCCTTCCAACTCAAAGACCAAGCAGCTGACTGGTGGCAGCAGTACAAAGACTCGAGAGAAGGGCGTGTGATCTCTTGGGATGATTTCTGCAAGGATTTTCGCTCTCACCACATTCCAACAAGTGTCATCGAGGGTATGCGTGAGCAACTCTGCAACCTGAAGCAAGGCTCTATGACTGTCTACCAGTATAATGTCAAGTTCCAAAACCTCGCCCGCTATGCCAAGCAAGACATACCAGATGCTAAGAGCAAGATCTATCAGTTTCGTAGAGGTCTCAAAGATGAACTTCAACTTGCTCTCACCTTGTTCGAGCCCGATGAGTTCGACAAATTCTATAACATGGCGCTCAAGCAAGAGGCAGCCCAGCTCAAGATGGAGGCTTCCAAAAAGAGGATTCGAGATGCCGTTCACTCCTCCTCATCTTCTCAAGTCGTCGCGAAGCAACAGAAATTTTGGCTTCCTCCTCCTCCAGTGATCCGAGCTCCCTACAACAGCAACAAGAACTCTGGTGGACGTGGTTTCTCCCACCCACCCAACCCGAGCAACCAGTCGAAGAATCAGTTTCAGTCTCATGGTTCCAAGTCAAGTGGTTCTCATTTCCGTCCTCTCGCAGAAGTGGTCTGCAACAAGTGCACTCAGAAAGGTCACTATGCTAACAAGTGCCCCAACCCAAAGCGACTTCCGCCTCCTCCGCCTGTCAGCACAGCTATTGTCAAGCATAATCCCAAGCATGCAAGAGTAAATCTGATGAATGCAGCGCAAGCGGAGAATTCTTCTGATGTGATTTTGGGTAACCTTCCAGTTAACTCTTTTCCTGCTAAAGTTTTGTTTGATTCGGGTGCTTCATGTTCTTTCATGTCATATCCATTTGCATCCAAGCACAACATTGTCACCAAAAGTCTGCCAAGGGAGTTATCAGTTATTTCTCCGGGGAGACGAATGCATTCCAGTATTTATGCTCGGGATGTTTCTATTCGCATGGGTGATTATCGATTTCTGGCCTCTCCGGTGGTTCTCGGCAATTCTGACATTGACCTCATCCTCGGGATGGACTGGCTTTCTAAGCATGATGCTCAAATTGACTGTGCACAGAAGGAAGTCAAGATTACTCATTCCGATGATGATGTGATTATCTTCGCCTCCAGGGATAACACAATCAAGCTTTTCTCTCTCAATGACTAGGGCGAGATGAATGCCATATCTCAAATTCCGGTGGTTAACGAATACGAAGACGTCTTTCCTAAAGAACTTCCAGGCATGCCTCCACACCGTCAAGTGGAATTCGTCATTGAACTCGAGCCTGGTACTGAGCCAGCATGCCGGCGTCCATACAAGCTCTCTCCTAAAGAGTTGAAGGAGTTGAAGAAGCAGCTTGATGAACATGAGCGTATGGGTCTGATCAGGCCTAGTACGTCTCCTTGGGGTTGTGGTGTCTTATTTGTCAAGAAGAAGGATGGCACGGAGCGCCTTTGCGTTGATTACCGGCCTTTGAACAAGAAGACAATAAAGAACAAGTATCTGCTCCCCAACATCAATGAGTTGTTCGAGCAGCTCAAAGGAGCTAAAGTGTTCTCTAACTCGATCTCTGAATGGGCTATCACCAGATTCGCATTCGCGAGGAAGATATCCCCAAGACTGCCTTCGGAACGAGCTACGGCTCATATGAGTATACAGTCATGTCCTTTGGTCTCGCCAATGCTCCACCTACCTTCTCGAGAATGATGCACTATATTTTCAACCCCTACACCGGCGAGTTTGTGCTTGTGTATCTGGATGACATTTTGGTATTTTCCAAGAATGAAGAAGATCACGAAAAGCACCTCCGTCTCGTTCTCAACAGACTCCGTGAACATAAGTTCTATGCCAAGTTTTCCAAGTGCAAATTTTTGCTCGATAATGTCTTGTATCTGGGCCATATCATCTCCGCTGACGGTATTGCGGTGAACCCCGAGAAAGTTAAAGCAATTGTCAACTGGGAAGCTCCTCAGAACGTCAAGCAACTCCGAAGCTTTCTTGGTCTTGCCAGCTATTGCAGAAGGTTCGTTGAGAACTTCTCCAAGATTGCCAAGCCTCTTTCCAACTTGCTGCAGAAGAATGTCAAGTACTACTGGTCTCCAGATTGTGAAGTGGCATTCAAAACTTTCAAAGAAAAGCTCGTCTCTGCTCCAGTTCTTACTCCTCCAGATGAGTCCAAGCCCTATGAAGTATTCTGTGATGCTTCGTTTCAAGGACTTGGTGGTGTGCTTATGCAGGACAAGAGAATTGTGGCATACACTTCTCGTCAGTTGAAGCCAAGTGAGAAGAACTACCCCACACATGATCTTGAACTAGCAGCTGTGGTACATGCTTTGATTACGTGGAGACACCATCTGTTGGGCAGAAAAGTCGACATCTTCACCGATCACAAGAGCTTGAAGTACATCTTCACACAACCGAATCTGAACCTCCGCCAGACTCATTGGGTCGAAATGATCCAAGAGTATGATCCCAGCATTGAATACACTCCTGGCAAGGCGAATGTGATTGCAGATGCTTTGAGCAGAAAGGCATATTGCAACAGCCTTCTTATCAAGCCGTTCCAGCCTGAGCTTTGTGAAGCATTCAGGAAACTCAACCTCCAAATTGTTCCGCAAGGTTTTCTTGCAAATCTTCAAGTTGCTCCTACCTTGGAAGATCAGATCCGTGAGGCCCAACTCAGTGATGCTATGGTGCAGAAAGTGAAACATGGTATTGCAAAGGGTACTCCCAAATACAAGTGCTATCGCGTTGATGAGAGAGATACCTTGTTCTTCGAGGATAGACTCGTCGTTCCCAAAGGTGATCTCAGGAAGCTCATAATGGAAGAAGCACATGATTCCCTCCTTTCGATTCATCCTGGCAGTTCCAAGATGTACCAAGACCTTAAGCAATCTTACTAGTGGACTCGCATGAAAAGGGAGATTGCCCAATTCGTGAATGAATGTGATGTCTGTAGAAGAGTGAAGGCAGAGCATCAACGTCCAGCCGGTCTTCTCCAACCTCTTCCTATTCGCGAGTGGAAATTCGACCACATTGAAATGTATTTCGTCACTGGTTTTCCTAAGTCCAAGAGAGGGAATGATTCTATCTTTGTGGTGATTGACAAGCTTACCAAAGTCGCTCACTTCCTTCCAGTCAAAGAATCCATCAATGCAGCTCAACTGGCAGAATTGTACACTTCCAGAATTGTGTCCTTACATGGCATCCCTCAAGTTATCTCCTCAGACCGTAGAAGTTTGTTCACCTCAAAGTTCTAGGACTCCTTTCAGTCCGCCATGGGCACTAAGATCAGGTTCAGCACTGCTTTTCACCCTCGGACTAGTGGTCAAGTCGAGCGAGTGAATCAGTTCTAGAAGACATGCTCAGAGCCTGTGTCATATCTTTTGGCATGAAATGGGAAGACTGCCTTCCATTTTCCGAGTTCTCTTACAACAACAGCTTTCAAGCAAGTGCCGGCAATGCTCCGTTTGAAATCCTCTATGGCAGAAAGTGACGTACCCCTCTAAACTGGTCCGAGACTGGTGAACGTCAACTTCTTGGCAATGACTTGATCTCAGAAGCCGAAGAGATGTGCAAAGTCATACGTGAGAATCTAAAGGCCGCTCAGTCGCGTCAGAAGAGCTACTATGAAGGCAAGCATCGTGATTTGGCCTTCAACATTGGGGATCATGTCTATCTCCGTGTTTCTCCGATGAAAGGCACCCAAAGATTCGGTATCAAAGGAAAGCTTGCTCCTAGATACGTCGGGCCTTTCAAGATCCTTGGCAAAAGAGGCGATCTAGCCTATCAACTTGAGCTCCCTTCAAACTTCGCCAATGTTCATGATGTGTTTCATGTGTCTCAACTCTGCAAGTGCTTCAAGACTCCTGAACGCATGATTCCGTTTGAAGAGATTGATCTTCAACAAGACTTGTCTTACCGAGAGCACCCAGCTGCTATTCTCGAAGAAACTGAACGCAAGACCCGCAACAAGTCCATCAAATTCTTGAAAGTCAAGTGGTCACACGATACCGACAGAGAAGCTACGTGGGAACGAGAAGATCATCTTCGTTCCGAGTACCCTTCCTTTTTCCAGTCCTAGATCTCGGGACGAGATCTTTTTGTAGAAGAGGAGAGTTTATAATGCCCCGGATGTAATACTTTCCCTTTTGGGCAATATAAGATATCTCTGGCTTCATCAATTCCATTCCGGGTTCTTTGTCTTTTGGGTTTTCGTCGTTTTGTTGTGTGCGCGTGTGGCATTCATCCATATCATGTAGTCATGTGCATCGCATTGCATTTGTGTTGTCGTTTGCATCCGGTCCCACTCGTTCCTTTCCGTTGTCCGTTTCGCGTCCCGGAGCTCTCTCACGTGTCCATGGCATCCCCGAGGCCTACTTTGGTGTTTGGCCGTGTAACGTTTCCGGTTTGGCGTGAGACTTGTCCTGTGTTGTTGTTTTGGTGTGTGTAACCCGCCTGTCGAATCTCGTCGCGTTTGGAGTTCGTTTGCTACCCCAACAGTTATTCTCGTGGGTTGAAAGTACCCCCTCTTTGAGGCCCAAGACAACCCTCCAACAGCCCACCAAACCAATCCAAACCCCTCCCTTCATCTAGGACATCAAATTCTGATAGCGTGGCCGAAAACCACACCTCATTTGGACAACCCTAGCTCCTTGTGCCTATATATTTGTCCAACTTCCCCAATTTTTGCCCTAGAAACCCTAGTGTCTCCTTCCTCCATCATCTCCTACCTCTAGCCACCGGAATCTGCGCCACCTCGCCGGAGTTCCCCGCCGCTCGCCGGAATCCTCGCCGGAGGAGCTCGCCCCGCCGCCGGATTCTTCTCCCGCTCCGCCTCCGGCCACCGCCGCCACCGCCGCGCCGGCCGGGCACCGCCGCCGCGCCGGCCGGGCACCGCCGCCGCCCCGGCCGGGCGCCGCCGGCCCCGCCGTCCCCTCCTTCCGTCGCGCCCGCAGGGGCCATCGGAGGCCAGCGCCACCGCCGTCCAGATCGGATCGGGGAAGCTAGGCCCCGATCGAACCGCCGCCGCCTCGTCAGGTGCCCTAGTGGGCCGGTCTGCTCTAGCGCCTCCCTGGGCCGATCCACAGAGTCCGAACCCCAGGCCCAGCAGCGCGCCCTCCGGGCCTCCTCCGCCTCCCGCGCGAGCCGGGCCAAGGCCCAGCCAGCCGCCGCCGCGACCAGATCGATCGGGGGAGGAGTCCCCGATCCAGTCCCTCCGCCTCGCCCGATCGGATCTGAGATCCCTAACGGGCCGGTGGGCCGCCGCCCGCTTCGATCCGTTATCCGATCCGCGAGTCCTTCGGCCCGATCCGCAGATCCGAGCCCGCGTTGACTTCTGTTGACCCAGAGGTAGCCCTCGATTTTCTCTAAGTCCCCAGAATTCTGTTCTCTGGTGCTGTTTTAAAACGTGGATAACTTTTTGTGCGATGGTCCGATTTGAGCAAATGATATGTCAAAATGTTCGTGGAGACATGTACTACGTTTTGTTCCATTATGCCATGCATGTTTGAGGTCATCTATATGCTTAAATATCTGTTGGAAGAGTGCAACATGTTATAAACTGTTGTTTGTAGTTGTTTTCATGCCATCTTTGCAATGTGATAACTTGGTGCCTGTTTATTCAAATGATGCAAATGATATGTCCACGTGTTCGTCTTGAGATGCTCTACATGTTGATTGCTTTAGCTTGCATGATAGATTTCATCTTTCCATGCTTATCTCCTTGCAAAGTGCTATGTGGATGTTATGTCGTTAAACTTGTTACGAGATGCCTCGTAGAGGAACTCGTTGCTATCGTTGTGTTTGTCCCCTTGATGCATGCTTAGATGTTTTGGATTCACCATCATGTGTACTTTGTTGTGGTGCTTAAAACTTGCCATGTTTAGCTTTGAGGTGACTTAAACTTGCTCTCAAAGATGCCATGATGAAACTGCTGTTTTAATACTTAGTGAAATTTCACTAAGTCTGGAATCTGTAATTTCCAGATGCCATGTTTGCTTGTTGTTCTAGGCCAACCATGATAGTTTTGGGGTGACTCTTGATGATTCCTTGTTGTATATATTGTTGGCTATCCATTCATGCTCTCACATGCTTATTTGAGTGGCTGTAGCATATTTAACTCTTGCTCCCAAGTTGCAACAAATTACTGCTGTCAGGATTTTGTTGTCAAGTTCAATATGTCATAGCTTGTTGCTATTGATCCATGGCTCTTTTGGGGATGCTCCAATGGATTTGTTTTCTGTAGGATATGTCTAGTTTATGTCCATGCTCATTGCCATGATGTTTGAGTGCTGTAGCTTATTTATCTATTGCTCCGAAGTTGCTATGTGGCTGTAATTTTTAGCTTGTGCATGTTTATTGTTTCGGGTGTAACTTTTAGCCCGTAGCTCCGTTTTGAGCAAGTCCTATATGAAACTTGTGTGTTTTTGCATGTAAATTCATAATATCCTATTATTATCATGTTTTGAAGCATTTTGCTTGATGCATATTTTTGTGCTATAACACTGTGCTTCCTAAGTAGACTTTCTGTGCTTCCATAGTGCATCTGTTTTGCTTCCATAGTGCATCAGTCATGCATCCAGTAATTTTTCTGCGCATTGCATCTTGTTTGATTCGTTGCCTTGTGTTCTTGTGTTTGAGTAGAGCCGGAAGCTGAGACCGAGTACGAGTACGAGCACGAGGTTACTACCGAGCTTGAGAACGAGGACCCCTCTTACGATCCCATCGACAACTCTTCAGGCAAGATGACCGAACCCCGATAACATTACTATCTTTGCCTATTGCTAGAAGTCTCGATCTATAGTTTTGCCTCGATGCCCATGTTTTCCTGTCAGCCTCCTATTGTAACCATGAACCTGTTTAACCACCCTACCTATGCAAACCATTGATTGGCTATACTTAGGCTTCGCTCAGCCCCTCTTATAGCATTGCTAGTTACAGGTGAAGACTGAAGATTCTTGCTTCTTGTTGAAGCTTGTTGGGATATCACACTATATTAATTATTAAATGAAATCATCTATATATTGGTAATGGGTGGAAGGCTAAGACATTTGCTTGGTGATTTGGTCCACTCATTCCGCTAGGAACCGTATAAACCGGTGTTATGTTCTTTGATTATGTGTTCCTCACACGGTTGGGGTTATGGGACCCCCTCAATAAACCGCTAAGTGCTAAGTCTTTTCCAGCAAGTCCCGACATTGGTACTATTTGCCTAATAACTAAAAACTTGCATAGGGAGTAATTAACCCTCTGTCTTAATCAACAACCCCGGGCCAGTGCTCCACATGAGTGTTGGTCCGAACTAGGGGTCCTGCAGGGCCACCTCGAGGAAACTCAAGTTCTGGTAAAAACCTGTAGCATCGCCCATCCGGTCGTGGCCTGAGACTAGATACGCGCGGCTACTATCAGGGTGTCGGCACGCCTGGAGGATTTGCTGGATTAGCCTTACCTTAGTTCGGAGTATCTTGAGCACGGGATTCCGAGGATACTCGGGCCTTCCCACCTTGGAGTTGCGACTCCGCGGATCGTGAGCTTGTCATGGCCAAGTTGGAACACCCCTGCAGGGTTATGAACTTTCGAAAGCCGTGCCCGCGGTTATGTGGCACATGGGAGCTTGTTAATATCCGGTTGTAGAAAACTTGACACCATGTTCCAATACACTACCAGCGTGAGTACCGTGACTGTCATTTTCCGAAAGGGATTCGGGAGATGAACACGGTGGGGTTATGTTTGACTTGCTTTAGTTAGGATCACTTCGTGATCATCTCTCAACCGAGGCACCTTCTCTTCTCGCTCTCTTTTACGTAAGCTAGGCTAGTGCTGCTGCAACCTCTTGTTCTTTCTTCAGCCTTGTACCACACCCAAGGCTTGAATAGTCTTGTTACCCGGGAACGGGATTGCTGAGTCCTCTGTGGCTCACAGTTACTTCAACACCCTAGATGCAGGTACGATGGTGAGCTACACAGGCGATGGCACTGAGCTAGACTGGGAGTATGACGAGGAGCGTAGCCGTTACTATGTAAACTATCCGGCTGATCAGTAGAGCTTCTACTAGGATTCGATCTAGATCTGTGGTTTAATGTTATGTTTGGTATCTTGTCATTTGGATCTTACCCTTAGATGGGATGTGATGTTTATCTGAATGATGTTTGAACATGTAATGAATTTGTGTGACGTGGCGAGTGTAAGTCAACTATCTTTTATGTTTTCCATCCCCATTTCTACATGAGATGTGCAAAGATACCGAACTTGCGATCATTCCAGAATGGGCTTATATCTTTAAGTCGTGCCTCGACACGTAGGAGATATAGTCCCATCCTGGGCATTACATGTCCGCCCTCCGCCCCGCAGCCTATCGGCACCCGACACGTCATCCATCGCCGCCGGTCTTCTCTCTTCGCCGTCGCTTTCCCGCGGAACCCGATTTGGGCCCTCCTGGCCCGCATCTCCGCCGCCAGTCCGAGGTCCCCGCGCCTCCACGCCGCCGCTCCGGTCGTCGGCGCGCCCGGCCGCCACTACGCCGGCCACCCGCGACCTCCACCGCCCGAGCGCCGCCGCTCCTCCGGCGCGCCCAGTCACCGACCTCCGCGCGCCGGTGAGCTCCGGGAGCCGCGCCCGCCGCCTGCCTCGGCGCCGCGTTCTCCGCTGCCCCGGCGTCCATCTGCGGCGAGCTCCGCCGCTCGGGCGATCCAGATCTGGTCAGGTGGACCAGATCCAGCAGCTCCACGAACCAAACGCCTCCCCTCCTCCCGGATCCCTCCGTCCCAAACCTCTCCATCCCGTTTTTGCGGAGGGTATATTCCACTAAGTCCCGGATATGTGTAATTTTCATGCCCTCTTCATCATGTCGTAACTCCATGCTCGTAGCTCCGTTTCACGCATATGATATATCAAAATGTTCGTCTCGAAGTGCTCTACATGTTGACATCAGTTTTGTGCATGATAAGGTTCATCTAGATGTCTTAATATTCGTTGCAAGACTGCTTCGTGATGTTACTGTTTCAGCACTAGTTGTCTGTTAACAATATGTTGGTATGTTCGTGATGTCGTAACTTGGTGCATGTTGGTCCAAATGGAGTGTATGATATGTCAAAATGTTCGTCTTCTGATGCTCTTCATGATGGATGCATTTACATACATGATAGGTTGCATAATGCCATGTTTGTCACTGTTGCAAAAGTGCTAAGTGTTTAAAACTGTTGTCATTTGTAATAACTTGCTCATTTATCTTTGTCATGTGAATTAATCCATGTGTCATATGAGCTAGGTGTCAACATGGGTTTTGCTCATTGGAATGTCCTATACATTATAGATTTATTTTCATGCCATGATATGTCTTGAGATGAGTGCATAAAGCTTGTTAACATGCCATCGTGATGTTAAGTTTCTGCTAAGGCTGAATCTGTTAATTTTTATGCCATGTTTCCATGATGCTACCGTCATTGTTGTGCATGGTTAGAGTTGTCCGGTGGGTGTTCCTTGATGTATATGTTATGCTCTAGCTATCTATGCTCTTGTTTTCCATGATGCCATGTTGTAGCTTGTTCTTTTGAGGCCCTCTAGTTGCTTCAAAATGTTTTCTGTCAGCATGCCCAGAATTCTCTATGTCTGGATAAAGTTTTGCACTTTTGCCATGTTGTTTGTGACATGTTCTAGTATGTTGTAGAAGTAGACATGTGGTTATTCTTGAAGAGCATGTTATGTATGTTATTGCCATGCCTTTTGGTTGCTAGTTGGAGTGTTGTAGCATACTTAAACTTGGTCACTTAGTGGGCAAGCTTGCTCCAAGATACGTGGACCCTTTCAAGATAATTGGCAAGAGAGGCGATCTAGCCTACCAACTCGAGCTTCCCTCCAACTTTGCAAATGTGCACGATGTGTTTCACGTGTCACAACTCCACAAGTGCTTCGAGACACCTGAACGCACCATTCCTTTCGAAGAGATTGATATTTGGCAAGACTTGTCTTATCATGAGCACCCCGTTTCTATCCTTGAAGAAACTGAGCGCAAGACCCTCAACAAGTCCATCAAATTCTTAAAAGTGAAGTGGTCACACCATACCGACCGAGAAGCTCCATGGGAACGAGAAGATCGTCTCCGTTCTCAGTATCCCGCTTTCTTCCAATCCTAGATCTCGGGACGAGATCTTTTTGTAGTGGAGGAGAGTTTGTAACACCCCATATGTAAAACTTCCTTATATGGCAATATATTCATCGTTGACTTAATCAATTCCATCCCGGGCTCCTCCTTCATTTCGGGTTTCTTCATTTTTGCTTTGTGCGTGTGTTGCATGTCACCATGTCATTTTCATTATGTGCATTGCATTGGCATGGTCTCACTTGCATCCGTGTGTAGTTGTGTCGTCTTCGTTGTCCATTTCGTATTCCGACTCTCTCACACGGCAACCGCTGCACCTCTCAAGCCTTTGTTTCGTGACTGGGTTAAAAACATCATCGGAATGGGCCGAGAGTTGTCGAGTGGTCTTGGTATATCACCGATAGACCGCCTGTCAAGTTTCCTCTTGTTTGGAGGTCATTTGATACTCCAACGGTTAACCGTGTTCCCCGCGGAAGCCCTCTCCCTTCGGCCCACCACCCCTCCACACAGCCCACAAGCCCATCCTAACCACCACCATCCTCTCAATCGTTGGATCGTGATCGTGTGGGCGAAAACCACACCTCATTTGGACTCTCCTAGCTCCCAGAATATATAAATAAGCCCCCACCTCCGAGATTCACGGATCCAAAACCCTAGTCCCGAGCACTCTGCGCCGCCGGACACGTCCGAATCGCACCGGACGCGTCCGCCCTCCGCCCCGCAGCCTATCGGCGCGTGACACGTCATCCACCACCGCTGGTCTTCTCCCTCCGCCGTTGCGGGCCTGCGGAACCCGATTCGGGCCCTCCCGGCCCGCATCTCCTCCGCCGCCAGCCCGAGGTCCCCGCGCCTCCACGTCGTCGCTCCGGTTGCCGGCGCGCCCCGCCGCCGCCGTGCCGGCCACCCACGACCTCCACCCCCCGAGCGCCGCCGCTCCTCCGGCGCGCCCTGCCGCCGACCTCCGCGCGCCGGTGAGCTCCGGGAGCCGCGCCCGCTGCCGGCCTCACCGCCGCGTTCTCCGGCGCCCCGGCGTCCTTCTCTGGCGAGGTCCGCCGCTCCGGTGATCCAGATCTGGTCAGGTGGACCAGATCCACCAACTCCACGAACCAAACGCCTCCCCTCTACCCGGATCCCTCTGTCCCGAACCTCTACATCCCGTTTTCGCGGAGGGTATATTCCACTAAGTCCAGGATCTGTGTAATTTTCATGCCCTCTTCATCATGTCGTAACTCCATGCTCGTAGCTCTGTTTCGCGCATATGATATATCAAAATGTTCGTCTCGAAGTGCTCTACATGTTGGTATCAGTTTTGTGCATGATAGGGTTCATCTAGATGTCTTAATCTTTGTTGCAAGACTGCTTCGTTATGTTACTGTTTCAGCACGAGTTGTCTGTTAACAATATGTTGGCATGTTCGTGATGTCGTAACTTGGTGCATGTTGGTCCAAATGGAGTGTATGATACGTCAAAATGGTTGACTTGTGATGCTCTTCACGATGGATGTATTTGCATACATGATAGGTTGCATTATGCCATGTTTGTCACCGTTGCAAAAGTGCTAAGTGTTTAAAATTGTTGTCATTTGTAATGACTTGCTCATTTGTCTTTTTCATGTGAATTAATCGATGTGTCATATGAGCTAGGTGTCAACATGGGTTTTGCTCATCGGAATGTGCTCTACATTATAGATTTATTTTCATGCCATGATATGTCTTGAGATGAGTGCATCAAGCTTGTTAACATGCAATCGTGATGTTAAGTTTCTGTTAAGGCTGAATCTGTTAATTTTTATGCCATGTTTCCATGATGCTACTGTCATTGTTGTGCATGGTTAGAGTTGTCCAGTGGGTGTTCCTTGATGTATATATTATGCTCTAGCCATCCATGTTCTTGTTTGCCATGATGCCTGATACGTCTCCAACGTATCTACTTTTCCAAACACTTTTGCCCTTGTTTTGGACTCTAACTTGCGTGATTTGAATGGAACTAATCAGGACTGACGCTGTTTTAAGCAGAACTGCCATGGTGTTGTTTTGTGCAGAAATAAAAAGTTCTCGGAATCACCTAAAAATCAACGGAGAATTATTTCAGAAAATATAAAAAATACCTGCAAGAAGATCTGCACCGGGGGGCCCACACCCTATCCTCGAGGGTGGGGGGGCGCGCCCCCCTTCCCAGGGCACGCCCCCTGCCTCGAGGGCCCCCCGATGCTCCACCGACGTATCCCCGGGTCCTATATATTCCGTTTCGTGGAGAGAAAAAATCAAGGAGAAAGAATTATCGTGTTTCACGAGACGGAGTGATGGCTTCTCGCCCCTCGTTGGTTACCCCAAGTGGAAGGTTGAGATGTAGCGTAGCGGCAAATTTTCCTTGGCAAAGATACCAATGATCGAATCCCGTGAGACTCCGAGGGTCGACAAGTAGGTGTCAACGGCGCTAGATACTTAGCGGTTGACGGGACCTGCACACAGATACAGAGAACTTTGCTCCCAACGAGTACAGAGAGGTTGTCAATCCCTCCGGCCTTGTTGTTTACAAAGGATCAAACACAAGAGATAATAATGATAGCTATGACTGCAACTAGGAAATAAAAACAGGAAGTAAATAGAAGGTGTGATCAGCGGTGGTAATATGGACCGGGGTCCCATGATGTTCACTAGTGATGTCTCTCTCCCAAAAGACGATAAAACAGCAAAGCGAGGTAAACAAATTACAGCTGGGCAATTGACAAGATTATGTGCGCAAACCAATGCTAACTATGCTGCAAAGAAAGGTAGAGGCTCAAAAGCATGGGCGGTACGCCAAGGCAAGTAGACCGAAATCCATCTGCATCTACTACTAATCATCCACCTTGAGATATCTATCCAGAACATCTCGCTGGTATTAAGTTGCGAATCCCACCCAAAGTGTAAACTCAAAGCAACTGACAACTGCATTAAAAGAACTTTGTGTAAAGTAAACAATCCTTGCACCCGCAAGTACAAGCACCGTTGTTTTCTCCCTTGTGGCAATAGCACATCCCCTAGACTCATGTTTCTGTCACTCAAGCTAGTCATCAGGGGGCATGAACCCACAATCAAGCATAACGCTCCCTCTTGGAGTTACTACCTACTACTTGGCCAAAGCAATAAACAGCAACGGAGAACATGCAAGAATTACTCAAGAAAAAAGATATAAAAGAGGTGAATCGAATATATTACTCAAACACAATCTGAACATAGTCTCATAATCCATCAGATCCTAGCAAACTCAGCAAAGCAACAGCAGAAAGATTACATATGTGCCTCGATCATGTAGGGCAGCTCACGAGGTCTAAACCATGAAGAGCAAAGAGGGGAGGAGAACATCACATAACTACTGATCATGGACCCATGGTCCAAGGTGGACTACTCACGACTCATCCGGGAAGCGTCCATGGTGGTGGAGAAGCTCCCGGTGGTGGTTCTCCCCTCCGGCAGGGTGCCGGGAAGAGTTCTCCTGATGCTCCCGATCTTGGAAGCGCTGCGGCGGCGGAACAGAGGCGATATCGCGAAAAAGGGTTCTGTCCTCGAGGGTTTCGGGACGAGAGGGATATATAGGCGAAGGGGGGTAGCCAGAGGCGGAGCAGGGGCCCCAGGCGCCCCCCTGGCGCGTCCAGGGGTGGGGCCACGCCAGGTGGCCGCCTGGGCCTCCCCTAGCTCCCCTCTGGCCCATCTTTGGTTCTTCGCGAAGCTTCTTGTACGCTGATTTTTCCTATATTTTTCCTGGAATTTTTGGAGCACTTTTAATATGGGGGAAACCTGAAATAGAAAAACAGCAGAAAACAGGAACTGGCACTGTGGTGCACTGAGTTAATAGGTTAGTCCAAATATGATCAAAAGTGTATGGAAGTGCATCAATATCATAGCAGTATCACACAAAAGAAGCATGGAGCAAGCAGAAATTATAGATACGTTTTGGACGTATCAACATCCCCAAGCTTAATTCATGCTCGTCCTCGAGTAGGTAAATGATAACAAGCATAATTTCTGTGGTGACATGCTACCAACCATATAAGAACTTTTTAAGTAAAGCAATCAAGGCATGTAATTCAATTCAAGATATAACAAGCAAGAGTCTATATTAGCATTGTAACAAGCAACATAAGAACATAAAGGTGCAAGAGCTCTCGCTGTCCGTGACTCAAATGTCTCCAAATGGTGTTTGCGTGCAAGAAAGGGGATAGGGATATACGAGAGAGTAAAACATAGTTTTTGTATTGTTGAGAACTTAATCTACTAAAGTTTCACACTTGGTCTTCTTTGGAATCTTATCTTGACTCATCCCCAGACCACTAGCCAGGTACAAGTCAAAATGATCCACTCCCTTTCGATATTTTGAGCACTCATGCAATGGACGAGCGTAAGCAAGAAAGTTGACACTTAGGATGGCAAAGAGAGAAAAATGATGAAGGGGGAAGACAAAAAAGGTGTGAAAGGCTCACATCAATGAGGACAATCATAGGCGAGAGAAAGCCAAATGATAGATATGATGTGAGAAGTAGGGATTGCCATGCAACGGATGCACATATGAGCTAAGGTAAGCTCTCCAATGGAACTAGTGGGGGTGCATCCAACTTGCTCGCTCAAGAAGACCTAGAGCTCTTTTGAGGAGGCTCATCATTGGAATATACAAGCCAAGTTCTATAGTGTGAAGGTCCCCACATAGCTATATGCATGAATGATAATCACTATGGAGTACAAGGTATAAGATGAAGTACGAGTGTGGATCTCTCAAAAGGAATAGTAGTGTGCCCCCTTCTCTCTTTTTATTTCTTTTTCTCTTTTTTCTATTTTTTTTTGTGGCCTCAATGGCTCTTTCTATTTAACTCTCATTTGTCCTCTTTGGGATCTTTTGATTTTGTGCTCTTTGGGATCTTTTCCTCACTTTAGGGGCAACACTCTATATATTACAAGAAGTATAGAAGATCTTTCATACTTTACAAAAGTACTCAACATAAAGAAAATGAAACTATCATGATGTATGCAAATGTATGCCTCTGCCGGTGTAGCAGGATATGCAATGATACTAGCGTGTCATGTAGCAATGATTAGGGCAAGGCCGAACTAGCATGCGGCTCATCGATCAAGCAAAAAGCATGTATGACACGAAGATCAAGTCATGAGAAGATGGATGTTGCATGGCAATGTATCTCGGAAAGGCTATGGAAATGCCTTGATAGGTAGGTATGGTGGCTGTTTTGAGGAAGGATATAATGAGGCTTATGACGACAGAGCGTATCGTGCCAAGGATTTGTATGCACCGGCGAAGTATGCGCCAACTCTCGAGGTGAGAAAGAGCAATACACGGTACCGAAGAGGCTAGAAAATATGGCTAGGTGGAAGTGTCAACTTTCGAATACTCACATTAGTCCGAAGAACTCATGCACTTATTATCGGTAACTCTCAATCTAATTAGGAGGTTCACAAAGAGACAAGTACCCCGAGGAGGAGTGTATGGGGGTTTGGTTATCCTTGCGCATCCTCGACTCATGGTACGTGAGTGTACTCTAATATTCGATCCCTCCAAAGATTAGTGATCCATCTAGTAGCTAAAGTTCTCAACTATTTTGTAGGTTTTCGAAAATAAACACGGATTGCCAAAATACGACATCTATCACTAATAGGCTAAAGCTCTTGACACCAAAAGTTCAGACATTACTCATGGCAATACCTCAAAACTATTGCAAGTTACTACTAAAATTAAATAGCAACCTCAATTACCTACTTTAAGTTAAGACACACAACTCAGTGCAACAGGCAAACTCTCTTAACAAGATAAACATGAAAACTCAAGAGAGTTCAGCAACCAACTAAACAAAAGCTCTTTAAAAAGAAAAGCATGAAAACTAAGAGCTAAACATGACAGCAGCTATGGAAAGACAAAGAACACACACAGCAAAGATAAGCATGAAAATCCTATGTTGTGTTCTAGGTTGAAGTGGAGCGTGTTTCTCTCCCACACAAAGAAAGTTGGGTTCTAACTTGTTATGAACAGCAAGCAAAGCTAAAGAAAACTAAAAAAAGAAACTAAGAGCAAGACGCTCCAAGCATAGCACATAACGCATGAAGTGATAAATTATAGTGGAACGAAAGACGAACTGATAATTGTTGATGGAGAAGGGGATGCATGGGGGCATCCCCAAGCTTAGACGCTTGAGTCTTCTTGAATATTTCTTGGGGTGCACAGGGGCATCCCCAAGCTTGAGCGTTTGACCCTCCTGAATCTTCTTTTATCATCTTCCCTCGCACACTTGAAAACTCCCTTCATACATAACTCATCATAATCTGATTAGCGAGGTTAGTACCCACAATAAAATAATTTTTCCCTACTGGAAATAAAGATAATCTTGAAGAGCTACTGTTTCTCAAGATTGCCAAAAGGTTTTTGCAAAGAAAAAACAAGCTCAAGGTTTGCAAAACGAAGAAAAGGCAAAACAGGACAGAATCTGTGAAAAACAGACCAGCAGGTAGTAAATAATTTTTTCGGGGCACTTCTACACCTCAAATCAAAAAACTCGGAACAGACGCTCGAAAGCCAATTGTATAGAGCACGCTGTCAAAAAAAATCAGATCAAAAAGATGATCTGGTGATTTTATTCGAATTTTTCTGTCCAAGGACAGAATCTGTTTTCTGGACAGCACGTCACAACTTTTGAACTTTCTTGCAATCGGAGGCTAAACTAGGCACAAAGCTGAAAAGAAAAGATACAATGATGATGCTACTGTAGTAACAAACATCAAGACACAACAAAAGCAAAATAAAACCTAATTCGTTGTGGGCTGCCTCCCAAAAGCGCTTTCTTTTATGCCTTTAAGCTAGGCATGATGCAAAAAGAGAAGATCAAGTTTTATCAAGAGTAAGAGAATAGCTAGCCCGTGTAACGGACTCAAAAGGCAACTTAATCTTCTTTCTAGGGAAGTGTTCCATCCCTTTCTTGAGAGGGAATTGGAATTTTATATTCCCCTCTTTCATGTCAATGATAGCACCAACGGTGCGAAGAAAAGGACGTCCCAAAATAATTGGACATGAAGGTTCACATTCAATATCCATAATAGTAAAATCAACGGGAACATAATTGTCATTAACAATGATAAGAACATCGTCGATCTTCCCCAAAGGTTTCTTTACAGAAGAATCAACAAGATGAACACCAAAAGAACAAGGATCAAAAGGTTTCAATTCAAACATATCATACATTCTTTTGGGCATAACGGAGGTACTAGCTCCAACATCACATAAAGCATAGCAAGAGAAGTTATTCAACTTAATTTTAATCATAGGATCCCAACTATCTTCTAGCTTTCTAGGTATGGAGGCTTCTACCCTAAGCTTCTCCTCCCTAGCTTTGATGAGAGCATTATTGACATGCTCTGTGAAGGCAAGGTTAAGTGTGCTAGTGTGGGGGTCTTTAGCCATTCTTTGTAAAAAGGTGAGAACTTCTGAGAGACTACAATTATCAAAATCAATTTTATCATTATTGAGCAGAATTGTAGTGTCATCTTCTTTGTTTGAATTGCTCTCTATTATAAGAGTTTGGACGTCTTCCCAAGTTTGGGGAAGTGTGGGAGCAACTTTAAACAGAGGCTCATACTTTTTTCCTGGAAGACCATGCCATGGGCATAACTCTCCATTAAAACTAACATAATCACAAGGTTTATTACTTTTGTAGATCCCGACAGTGGTGATTGGCATGATGGAAGAAGGGGTGTACTCCTCCCACTTAGTGTTTTTGGTGGAACCCATAGCAGCAGCAAGCAAGATAACTATTTTTGTGATTTTTGGTAAGGGACACTAAAGCAAAAACTGAAAGGTAAACTAACAAGACTAAAAAGCAAATATAAAAGATAGCGTGCAACTCCCCTATCTTGAAGAGTGGAGTCCCCAGCAACGGCGCCAGAAAATTGCTTTATGGCTTCTCGCCCCTCGTTGGTTACCCCAAGTGGAAGGTTGAGATGTAGCGTAGCGGCAAATTTCCCTTGTAAAAGATACCAAGGATCGAATCCCGTGAGACTCCGAGGGTCGACAAGTAGGTGTCAACGGCGCCAGAAACTTAGCGGTTGACGGGACCTGCACACAGATACAGAGAACTTTGCTCCCAACGAGTACAGAGAGGTTGTCAATCCCTCCGGCCTTGTTGTTTACAAAGGATCAAACACAAGAGATAATAATGATAGCTATGACTGCAACTAGGAAATAAAAATAGGAAGTAAATAGAAGGAGTGATCAGCGGTGGTAATATGGACCGGGGTCCCATGATGTTCACTAGTGATGTCTCTCTCCCAAAAGACGATAAAACAACAAAGCGAGGTAAACAAATTACTGCTGGGCAATTGATAGGATTATGTGCGCAAACCAATGCTAACTATGCTGCAAAGAAAGGTAGAGGCTCAAAAGCATGGGCGGTACGCCAAGGCAAGTAGACCAAAATCCATCTGCATCTACTACTAATCATCCACCTTGAGATATCTATCCAGAACATCTCGCTGGTATTAAGTTGCGAATCCCACCCAAAGTGTAAACTCAAAGCAATAGACAACTGCATTAAAAGAACTTTGCGTAAAGTAAACAATCCTTGCACCCGCAAGTACAAGCACTGTTGTTTTCTCCCTTGTGGCAACAGCACATCCCCTAGACTCATGTTTTTGTCACTCAAGCTAGTCATCAGGGGGCATGAACCCACAATCAAGCATAACGCTCCCTCTTGGAGTTACTACCTACTACTTGGCCAAAGCAATAAACAGCAACGGAGAACATGCAAGAATTACTCAAGAACAAAGATATAAAAGAGGTGAATCAAATATATTACTCAAACACAATCTGAACATAGTCTCATAATCCATCAGATCCTAGAAAACTCAGCAAAGCAACAACAGAAAGATTACATATGTGCCTCGATCATGTAGGGCAGCTCACGAGGTCTAAACCATGAAGAGCAAATAGGGGAGGAGAACATCACATAGCTACTGATCATGGACCCATGGTCCAAGGTGGACTACTCACGACTCATCCGGGAAGCGTCCATGGTGGTGGAGAAGCTCCCAATGGTGGTTCTCCCCTCCGGCAGGGTGCCGGGAAGAGTTCTCCTGATGCTCCCGATCTTGGAAGCGCTGCGGCGGCGGAACAGAGGCGAGATCGCAAAAAAGGGTTCTGTCCTCGAGGGTTTCGGGACGAGAGGGATATATAGGTGAAGGGGGGCAGCCAGAGGCGGAGCAGGGGCCCTAGGCGCCCCCCTAGCGCGGCCAGGGGTGGGGCCGCGCCAGGTGGCCGCCTGGGCCTCCCTTGGCTCCCCTCTGGCCCATCTTTGGTTCTTCGCGAAGCTTCCTGTACGCTGATTTTTCCTATATTTTTCCTGGAATTTTTGGAGCACTTTTAATATGGGGGAAACCTGAAATAGAAAAACAGCAGAAAACAGGAACTGGCACTGTGGTGCACTGAGTTAATAGGTGAGTCCAAATATGATCAAAAGTGTATGGAAGTGCATCAATATCATAGCAATATCACACAAAAGAAGCATGGAGCAAGCAGAAATTATAGATACATTTTGGACGTATCACGGAGCCGCCGCCAAGCCCTGATCTCTCTCGGGAGGGCTGATCTGGAGTCCGTTCGGGGCTCGGGAGAGTGGAGATCGTCGCCATCGTCATCATCAACCTTCCTCCATCACCAATTTCATGATGCTCATCGCCGTGTGTGAGTAATTCCATCGTAGGCTTGCTGGACGGTGATGGGTTGGATGGGATCTATCATGTAATCGAGTTAGTTCTGTGAGGGTTTGATCCCTAGTATCCACTATGTTCTGAGATTGATGTTGCTATGACTTTGTTATGCTTAATGCTTGTCACTAAGGCCCGAGTGCCATGATTTCAGATTTGAACCTATTATGTTTTCATGAATATATGTGTGTTCTTGATCCTATCTTGCAAGTCTATAGTCACCTACTATGTGTTATGATCCAGCAACCCCGAAGTGACAATAATCGGGACCACTCCCGGTGATGACCTTAGTTTGAGGAGTTCATGTATTCACTATGTGTTAATGCCTTGGTCCGGTACTCTATTAAAAGGAGGCCTTAATATCCCTTAGTTTCCAATAGGATCCCGCTGCCACGGGAGGGTAGGACAAAATATGTCATGCAAGTTCTTTTCCATAAGCACGTATGACTATATTCAGTATACATGCCTACATTGCATTGATGAACTGGAGCTAGTTCTATGTCACCCTTGGTTATAACTTCTACCTGATGAATTGCATCCGACGTAATTTCCCATCACCGATCCAATGCCTACGAGCTTTACCTATATTGCTAGTTGCTATTTACTTTTCCGTTGCTACTATCACAAAAACTATAAAAACGCTATCTGTACTTTTATTGCTGCTACCGCCACTATCATATTACTGTGCTACTAAACTATCTTGTTGCAGATACTAAGTTTCCAGGTGTGGTTGATTTGACAACTCAGTTGCTAATACTTAAGAGTATTCTTTGGCTCCCCTTGTGTCGAATCAACAAATTTGGGTTTAATACTTTACCCTCGAAAATTGTTGCGATCCCCTACACTTGTGGGTTATCAAGACTATTTTCTGGCGCCGTTGCCGGGGAGCATAGCTCTATTCTTTAAGTCACTTGGGATTTATATCTACTTAACACTATGAAGAATTTGAATTACTCAAAAACCAAGATCTTACCCTCAACTACGAGGGGAGGTAAGGAACTGCCATCTAGCTCTGCACTTGATTCTCCTTCTGTTATGAGTAAACTTGCGTCACCTACTCCTACTATTGAATCTGATATGTCGTATGTTCTTGATGATGCTACTTCTGCTATGTATGACGAAACTATCTCTATGCCTGATACTGTGCCACTAGGTGAATTTCTAGATGAACAAATTGCTAAGGTTAGGGAGAGTGCAAATGTTGATGATATTTATGGAAGTGATGATGAAACTTCTCCCAATAGATATGAATTGCCTGTTGTGCCTGAGGGTTATGTTATGGATGAAGAAACTGCTAGAGACTTTCTTGCTTGCAATGATAGATATGATCTTAAGAAGTTATTAGCTAAGCTAAAAGAAAAGTCCTTGAATGCTAGAATGAAACATGACCCTACTTTTGCTACTTCACCTATTTGTGTCACTGATAAGGATTATGAATTCTCTATTGATCCTGAGTCAATTACTTTGGTTCAATCTGATCCTTTCCATGGCTATGAGTCTGAAACTGTTGTGGCACATCTTACCAAATTGAATGATATAGCCACCCTGTTTACCAATGATGAAAAGATTTGCTACTACTATATCCTTAATTTGTTTCCGTTCTTGTTAAAGGGTGATGCTAAGACTTGGTTTAATTCTCTTGATCCTGGTTGTGTGCGTAGTCCCCAGGGTATGATGTATTACTTTTCTGCTAAATGTTTTCCCGCTCATAAGAAACAAGCTGCCTTATGGGAAATATATAACTTTGCTCAAACTGAAGAAGAGAGTCTCCCACAAGCTTGGGGGAGGCTTCTCCAGTTACTTAATGCTTTGCCTGATCATCCTCTTGAGATGCCTGATATTCTTGATGTCTTTTATAATGGACTAACCGATGCTTCCAGAGACCACCTAGATAGTTGTGCTGGTTGTGTTTTCAGGGAAAGAACAGTTGAACGAGCTGAATTACTATTGAATAATATGCTGGCCAATGAAAACAATTGGACACTTCCCGAACCAGCCCCTAAGCCAACGCCGAAGAAAAGAGGTGTTCTATTTCTCAATCCTGAAGACATGCAAGAGGCAAAGAAATCTATGAAAGAAAAAGGTATTAAAGCTGAAGATGTTAAGAATTTACCGCCTATTGAAGAAATACATGGTTTTGATAACCCGACACAGGTAGTAAAGGTAAATTCTCTTAATATATTTGATGAAGGTGATATTCCTCGTTATAAGTCTGCTAGCCAATGCTTAGATGAGTTTGACAATTTCATTGTGAAACAAGAAAACTTCAATGCTTATGTTGGTAGACAATTACAACACAATGCTCATATGATTGAACGCTTGAGTGATTATTTGTCTAGTGCTAAAGATGAACTGAAACTCATTAGTATACATGCTTCCATGGTCACCACTCAAGTAGAACAAGTACTTAAGGCTCAGAATGATCTGCTAAATGAACTAAATAGTAAGAATAATGACTATGCTATTAGAGTTGCTACTAGAGGTGGTAAAATGACTCAGGAACCTCTGTATCCTGAAGGCCACCCTAAGAGAATTGAGCAAGATTCTCAGAGAGCTAATATAGATGCACCTAGTTCTTCTAAAAAGAAGAAAAAGAAAAATGATAGGACTTTGCATGCTTCTAGTGAACCTGTAGCTCACCCACCTGAGAATCCCAATGATATATCTGTTTCTGATGCTGAGACACAATCTGGTAATGAACATGAACCTAGTGATAATCTTAATAACGATGTTCATGATGATGCTCAACCTAGCAATGATAATGATGTAGAGATTGAACCTGTTGTTGATCTTGATAACCCACAATCAAAGAATCAACGTTATGATAAGAAAGACTTTGTTGCTAGGAAGCACGGTAGGGAAAGAGAACCATGGGTTCAGAAACCCATGTCTTTTCCTCCGAAACCATCCAAGAAAAAGGATGATGAGGACTTTGAGCGCTTCGCTGAAATGATTAGACCTATCTTTTTGCGTATGCGTTTGACTGATGTGCTTAAAACAAATCCTTATGCCAAGTACATGAAAGATATTATTACCAACAAAAGAAAGATACCTGAAGTAGAAATCTCCACCATGCTAGCCAATTACACTTTTGAGGGTGGAATGCCTAAGAAATTAGGGGATCCAGGAGTACCTACTATACCTTGCTCCATTAAGAGAAATTATGTTAAAACTGCTTTGTGTGATCTTGGAGCCGGAGCTAGTGTTATGCCTCTCTCTTTATATCATAGATTTGACTTGAGTAAGTTGACACCTACTGAAATATCTTTGCAAATGGCCGATAAATCAACTGCTATACCTGTCGGTATTTGTGAGGATGTGCCTAATGTAGTTGCAAATGTTACTATTCTAACGGACTTTGTCATACTTGATATTCCCGAGGATGATAGTATGTCTATTATTCTTGGAAGACCTTTTCTGAATACTACAGGGGCTGTTATTGATAGCAAAAAAGGCAATGTCACTTTTCATGTCAATGGTAATGAGCATACGGTGCACTTTCCAAGGAAACAACCTCAGGTTTGCAAGTCTATAGTCACCTACTATGTGTTATGATCCGGCAACCCCGAAGTGACAATAATCGGGACCACTCCCGGTGATGACCTTAGTTTGAGGAGTTCATGTATTCACTATGTGTTAATGCTTTGGTCCGGTACTCTATTAAAATGAGGCCTTAATATCCCTTAGTTTCCAATAGGACCCCGCTGCCACGGGAGGGTAGGACAAATGATGTCATGCAATTTCTTTTCCATAAGCACGTATGACTATATTCGGAATACATACCTACATTGCATTGATGAACTGGAGCTAGTTCTGTGTCACCCTAGGTTATAACTTTTACATGATGAATTGCATCCGACGTAATTTCATCACCGATCCAATGCCTACGAGCTTTACCTATATTGCTAGTTGTTATTTACTTTTCCGTTGCTACTATCACAAAAACTACAAAAACACTATCTTTACTTTTATTGTTGCTACCGCCACTATCATATTAATGTGCTACTAAACTATCTTGCTGCAGATACTAAGTTTCCAGGTGTGGTTGAATTGACAACTCAGCTGCTAATACTTAAGAGTATTATTTGGCTCCCCTTGTGTCGAATCAACAAATTTGGGTTTAATACTTTACCCTCGAAAATTGTTGCGATCCCCTACACTTGTGGGTTATCCATGCCATGATGTAGCTTGTTCTTTTGAGGCCCTCTAGTTGCTTCAAAATATTTTTTGTCAGCATACCCAGATTTCTCTAAGGCTGGATAAAATTTTGCAGTTTTGCCATGTTGTTTGTGACATGTTCTAGTATGTTGTAGAAGTAGCCATGTGGTTATTCTTGAAGAGCATGTTATTTATGTTATTGCCATGCCTTTTGCTTGCTTGTTGGAGTGCTATAGTATACTTAAACTTGGTCACTTAGTGGGCAACTTGCTGTTTTTGGCAGATTGCATCATGTAGTGTTTTGCTTGCCATTTGGAAACCATGCATCCGTTTCCGGTGATCTTTATATCGATTTCGACCGAAATCTTCCCCTCTATCCAGTGGCTTGCTTGGTTGCCCAAGATGAATCAATTTCCATCATCTTCTCCTTTAGGCTCGAGAGCATCCTCATTCATACGCACATCATGTCTTGCATCATGTTGTTTGTGCATTGCACCGTGATTGATCTTGTACCGTTGTTGTTCTCTTGTGTTGAGTAGAGCCGGGAGCCGATACCAAGTTCGAGGATCATGTTGAGACTGAGTTTGAGGAGCCGTCTTACCTCCCCGCCGAGGACTTACCAGGCAAGATGACCGTTCCCCGATATCACCTCTATCTTTGCCTTGCTAGTTGTCTCGCTCTATAGTTATGCCTCGATGCTTATTCTTGTCTTGTCAGCCTCCTATGTTACCATGAAATACTCTAACCGTCTTCCTAGCAAACCATTGATTTGCTAAGTACGCTTTTGCTCAGCCCCTCTTATATCATTGTTAGTTGCAGGTGAAGTTTGAAGATTGCTCCATGTTTGGACTTGTTTATTGGGATAACACAATATATATCTTAATTAAATTAATGCACATATATATTGGTAATGGGTGGAAGGCATGGCCTTCTGCTTGGTATTTTGTTCCACTCATGCCACCTTAGGACTCGATAAACCGGTGTTATGTTCCTTGATTTTGCGTTCCTAAGACGGCTGGGGTTTGTGGGCCCCCCTTGATAATTCGCATTGCTTAAAGATTTTCCAGCAAGGCCCAACATTGGTACTACCATTTGCCTAACAACTGAAAACTTGCATAGGGAGTTATAAATCTGAGTTCTTAATCAACCCCAGGGCCAGTGCTCCTCGTGAGTGTTGGTCCAAACTAGAGCCACTTGCGGTGCCACCCAGTTTCTCTGGGGCCTTTGGTTGCTGTACGTAGTGCTCATCCGGTCGTGTCCTGAGAGGAGATGCACGCAGCTACTATCAGGGTGTCAGCATACCGGGAGGTCTTGCTGGATTGGTTTTACCTTTGTCGAAATACCTTGAGCACGGGATTCTGAGAATACTCGGGTCTTCCCAACATGGAGTTGCGACTCCGCGGATCGTGAGCTTGTGATGGGCTAAGTTGGGACACCCCTGTAGGGTTATGAACTTTCGAAAGATGTGCCCGCTGTTATGTGGCAGATGGGAATTTTTTAATATCCGGTTGTAGATAACTTGACACCATATCATTAAGAATACACTACATGTGTGAGTACCGTGATGGTCTCTTTTCGAAGGGGTTTCGGAAAGTGAACACGGTGGGGTTATGCTTGAACGTGAGTAGCTAGGATCACTTATTGATCATCTTTGGCGACCGTTGGCACATATTCTCATCTCGCTCTGAATTCGTAAGCTAGTTGCTTAGTGCTTGCTGCAAAACTTTGTTACCTCTCCCCACCTAAAGGCTTTGTTAGTTTTGATACCCGGGAATGGGATTGCTGAGTCCTTATGACTCTCAGATTACAACACACACCAGATGCAGGTACAGCCGAGAACGATGCAGGAGATGGATCAGAACTTCACTGGGAGCTCGATGAAGAGCATGGTCGCTTTTATGTAACATATCCCGACGATCAGTAGTGGTTCCTACTAGGGGTGATCAGGACTTGTGGTTGTGGTATCTTTTCTCGTTTGATTTCGTCTGTCGTCGGACCCTGTGTTATTTGGATGAATGTATGCTATTGTATTCATTGTGTGACATGGCGAGTGTAAGCCATCTATTTTACTCTTTCATCCTTGTTCTTTACATGAGTTGTGCAAAGATACCACGCTTGTGATCATTCCAGAATGCGCTTATGTCTCTAACTAGGGGTGGCAATGGGGCCCCATACCCACCAAACCCATGGGGATTTCATCTATTAGGGGGTGGGGATGGGCGAAAAACATCCCCATGGGGATATTTACCAAACTAATTTATTCCCCATAGGGTACAATGGGGATGGGGACGATATCCTATTCCCCAGACCCTATACCCGTCGGGGAACCGGTTAGTAACTGTGACACTGCGGACAACCTTAAAATGTTCACAAACAACCTTGCGAAAACAAAAAAAAAGCTCTAGAAAATAACATTAAACCTATCTCACGTCCTCATCTCAGCTGCCACCATGACCAAGAAGTTAGTACGACCTAGATATGCATTAGCAGGACAAGGACAACACCATTTATGTATGTTGATTATAGGGTGTCATATTATGTATATGAGTGTTTGTTTATGGGGATGGGGACCCTAATGGGGCCCCGTTCCCCAGTGGGGCATGGGTATGGGGAATTTTCATCCCCAGTCATGTAAACAAGGATGGGGATGGGATGATAGGGAATGGATGGGGATGGAGATGTTGTAGGTATCCCCATAGGGGATTGCCCCCATTGCCATCCCTATCTCTAACTCGTGCCTCGACACGTAGGAGATATAGTCGCATCCTAGGCATTACACGCACATGAGCCTTCTGCACGATCTCAGCTCACAGCGCACCAACGTCCCCGTCCCGCACTCACCCAGCACAACCAGTGCCTCGCTGTGCTCCGCCGCCATGGCCGCAAATGTGATAGCCTGGCATATTAGGGATGATAGACTACTCATATCAATAAGGAATTCCTTCTTTTCCGGGAGCCCATTCGGATAGAACTCCAAAGTTAAGCGTGCTCAGCTTGGAGTAGTTTTAGGATGGGTGACCGACCGGGAAGTTGCTCCCGGGTGCGCACGAGTGAGGACAAAGTGTGCAGAAAAGACTAGTATTGATTTGTGGGGCCAGTCTAGATCCCGCTAGGAGTAACATCCACCGGCGGGTGTGTCCGGGGCATTAGAAGTTGGTACCAGAGCCGACCCTCGCGGTTACACGGATGTTTGCTGACAGGTGCTCGGTCATGTTGTTCATGTCGTTTGTGACCCGTCGTGGCACCCGACATGGCACATGTATCGGACTGGATGCACAGACGATTGTGCCAAGAGGGAATGTTCCTGTGGCCCGACAAGGACGTCGGTTCCTCTGAGTGGGGGTGTATGTGATAGCCTGGCATATTAGGGATGATAGACTACTCATATCAATAAGGAATTCCTTCTTTTTCGGGAGCCCATTCGGATAGAACTCCAAAGTTAAGCGTGCTCAGCTTGAAGTAGTTTCAAGATGGGTGACCGACCGAGAATTTGCTCCCGGGTGCGCACGAGTGAGGTTAAAGTGCGTAGAAAAGACTAGTATTTATATGTGGGGCCAGTCTAGATCCCGCTAGGAGTAACGACCACCGGCGGGTGTGTCCGGGGAGTTACAGCAAACTCCTGCCCGCGTATGCCCCTAGCCATTGCTCTGCCTCCCCCGCACGTGTTGTAGCCCCATCCCCCTATTTCCGCATGCCCGCCGCCTTTTTCTAGCCGCAGACGCCGCTGCTTTCGCTCACTAGCTTCACCTCCGACCATCTTGCTTCCATGGCTAATCCTAGAGCTTTTCGTGTCTGGTTCTTGTACCATAGGGTGCTCCATTTTATCAGCATCGCAGCACTAGCGCAGCTGGTCAGCCCCCAAGCACAAATACATGAAGTCCCAGGTGCCCCATTTTTTTCTTGGAATATTACAACCTGCTGTGACACTGACAACGGGGTCCCACAACTCCCTATTGACCGGTTTGACGATTTCAAGGAATCGTCCAAGGCGATGACTTTCGATCCAGAATCATCATCCACTGCACCATGCCTTATGGTAAAAGGTGCCAAGGTAACTGAATGCTATCTATCTGAGTCAAGTGATGATGAATTTGGACCCAGCTATACCAAACTAGCTTCCCTTGCCACTAAACAACAAAGAGCTTTGGAAAAAGTTCAAAATATTCTTAATGAGAGCGATGATATGTTGGGTGAAGAAATGGATCGATCTAAAATCTTGACTGAGAATCTTCAGAGACTTCAGTCCAAGTTTGATAACCTTTAGGATGTTCATAACACTCTCCTAACTGATTATGAGAAAATTTCTTATGAATTTCTTCAAAGAAAGCAAGATCTTGAAAAGATTAGGGTGAGTTATGAAGATCTTTAGAAGGAGAACGATTCATTAGTTGCTCACAGATCAGCTCTGCTCAGGAAGAATTCATTCCACCATGTCTAAAATGCATTGAACGTGAAACGGCAAATTCCTCACCTGAAAGTTCAAATGCTTCTACTGCTACAAATTCTTCAACTGTTTCTGTGGTGACAATTTCCTCAACTGAGGAAAACACCGTTGCTACTGACAAAAATGCAGGGTTGAAGGAATTGTATGTGACAGGCATGTACAAAAGCCTCAAAGGTCATTAGACTCTATGTGATGTGCTTAAAAAGAAGATTCTGAACAGGAACCCTAGGAAAGAGGGTATTGCCTTTGAGAGGAAACTCAATGTTGATGGGACCTATTGGAAACCTGAGTAGTATCCCAAAACCTCATGTGTTGCTGCAAAAGGACCTCCAGTAGATCCATCTACCTTATCTGGCTTTAATTGTGAATTTTCACATTCTTCTGATGAGTCATTTGACTCAAACTATAAATTGTTCAAAAATCAGAATAGTTAAGTATTTGCTAGATTTGTTGGAACTAATTGTAGGAATGGCCCCCTATGAAGAAAATCTGGATCCCTAAGAGGCACCTTGAAAATCTTCAAGTGAGTGTTCTCATGACACCACCGGTGAAGAACAGGAACCCCACATCAAATTCTTCATATGGATCAAAATCTTCATATAGATCCAAGTCCTCATATGGACCAAATTCCTCAAGTGGATCAAATTCCTCATATGATCATCATCATGCTAACACATCTGTTTCACAGGGAAAGAATAAGGATTATGAATATGTGAATTATTCTTTAAATCATTATGTTCATAAGTCCTCGAAGAATTTCGTTGCTTACTCATATTCATAATCTAACCCCTCACCTATGAAACGAAGTGCACTGGCTTCGATGCCACCATTCTCAATTGGTGTTCGCAGAATGATGAACTCTTTGCTACCCCTCCAGATGTGGGTGGTGAAGAAAAGGAACTAATCTGTTATGCAGGGTCAGGTTTCCAGACGAACTTAAATGTCTGAAGAATTTGTTGGAGACCTGAAAATTCTTGAAAGGATGCAAGATAATCATGTAGAAATGATTCATTCATTTCTCACGTCCTCATTCTTCATATATTGCTCTTATTGATGAAATTCATTCTGGTGAAATTGATGCCATATTCTTCACTATGAAGCATATGAGTTGTAAGATGCACTAATTCTTCTACATGATGAGTCCCTCAAAGCTACTGAGTGGGTCCTCGACAGTGGATGTACAAATCACATGACCGGTGACAAGAACCTATTGATGGACTCTGCCTTATCCCCATCTCACCTGAAGCATATCACCTACGCTGACAAAGGAAAAAGCAAGATATTGGGTCTAGGTAAGGTTGTAATCTCAAAAGATCGACACATGGACAAAGTCATGCTTGTCAAGTCTCTTGGATTCAACCTCATGTATGTTTCAATACCTTGTGATCTTTATATGGTTGTTGTCTTTGGCAAATATCGTTGTGTTGTAGTCTTAGGATCTGACAATCCAAAATTCTTCGAAGGCTTTAGGAGAGGAGACTTGTATATTGTTGATTTCTCTACAGGACCACAGTCTGCCACATGTCTACTTGCAAAAGCTTCAGAAGGATGGCTATGGCATCGACGACTCGGTCATGCTGGCATGAGGAACTTGCACACACTTGTAAAGAAGAAGCATATCCTTGGAATTGAGGGTGTCAAATTCCTCAAAGTTAATCTTTGTGGGGCTTGCGAAGCAAGAAAGATGACCAAATCCAAGCATCCCTCAAAGACTATCATGACTACCACTCGTCCTTTTGAATTGCTTCACATGGGCCTCTTCGGCCCCACACATTACTCTGCGTTCAAAAATGCACCATCTCTTTATGGCTTTGTCATTGTTGATGACTATTCTCGTTATACATGGGTGCATATCATCACCTTTAAGCATGAAGTGCAGGAAATCTTCAAGCGATTTTCCTCAAGGGCCTCGACGAATTTTGGTGTGAAGATCTAGCATATCTAGAGTGACAATGGAACCGAGTTCAAGAACACTGGTCTTGATGACTATCTTGATGAACTTGGTATTACTCATGAGCTATCAGCCCCTTACACTCCTCAGCAGAACAACATTGTGGAGCGCAAGAACATGACTCTTATTGAGATGGCTCACACTATGCTTGATGAATACAAGACGCCTCTTCGGTTTTGGCCTGAGGCTATCAACACTGCGTGCCACATCATCAACATGGTATATCTTCACAAACTCCTCAAGAAAACCTCATACGAACTCCTCACTGACAAGAAACCCAATGTGAGTTATCTCAAATTCTTCGGTGCTAAATGTTGGGTTAGAGATCCTCATCACAATTCCAAATTTGCACCAAAAGCACATGAAGGTTTTATGCTTGGATACGGAAAGGACTCGCACACCTACAAAATCTTCATCAATCATCTTCACAAGATTGTTGAGACTATAGATGTGCGGTTCGATGAAACTAATAGCTCGCAAAGAGAGCACCTGCCTACTGTGACAGGTGAAATACCTCCTGAGGAATCCATTAAGTTCAAAGATACTGAAGATATCATTCCCACTGAAGAATCTGCTGAAGAAGTCATTCCTGACAATGAAGAAAATCATTCTGGTACTCCTGAAGAAACTGCTGCTGAAGAAAATACTCAGCCAGACCAAAGTCATCAGCCAGCTCATCCTCGTGTCGCAAAAGAAGTGCAGATCGATAAAATCATCGACGTCATCAATGCACCAGGTCCTCTCACACGCTCAAGAGCTTCACACTTATCTAACTTTTGTGGGCGCTTTGCTTTTGTCTCTGTCACAGAGCCCACTAAAGTTGATGAGGCATTTCTAGAACCTGAGTGGATTCAAGCTATGCAAGAGGAATTGTATCAATTCGAGCTCAACCTTGTGTGGGACTCGTCAAGCGACCAGATCCTCGGAAGCACAATATAATTGGGACCAAGTGGATCTATCAAAACAAGCAAGACGAAAATGGCCTTGTGGTGAGGAATAAGGCTCGATTGTAGCTCAAGGCTACACACAGGTTGAAGGAATTGACTTCGATGAAACAATTGCTCATGTTGCTATACTTGAAGCTATTCGCATATTACTTACTTATGCTAACCATCATAATATCATCTTATATCAAATGGATGTGAAAATTGCATTCCTCAATTGTAAGCTTGAGGAAGAAGTATATGTTGCTCAACCCCCAGGTTTTGAAGATCCTAAACACCCTAACAAAGTCTTCAAACTCAACAAGGCCCTCTATGGCCTCAAGCAAGCCCCTCGGGCGTGGTATGATACTTTGAAGGAATTCCTCACGAAGAAAGGCTTCAAACCCGGTTCACTTGACCCAACTCTTTTCACTAAATCATTTGATGATGAATTATTTGTGTGTCAAACCTATGTGGACAATATTATCTTTGGCTGTACTCATGAACGTTACAGTGACAAATTTGGCTACATGATGCGTGAAGAATATCAAATGTCCATGATGGCAGAGCTGAAATTCTTCCTAGGCCTTCAAATTCGTCAACAACGCAATGGCATCTTCATATCTCAAGAGAAATACCTCAAGGATGTTCTGAGGAAATTCGGCATGGAAGATTGCAAAGGCGTCAAAATCCCTATGCCCACAAATGGCCAACTGTGCACCGGTGAAAATGGTAAAGACTTCGATCAAAACGTATACTGCTCCATGATTGGCTCTTTATTGTATCTATGTGAATCTAGGCCAGATATTATGTTTAGTGTTTGCACGTGTGCCCGATTTCAAGCTACACCAAAGGAATCAAACCATCAGGCTGTGAAGCATATTCTTCGATATCTAGCTCACACTCCAACACTTGGATTATGGTATCCCAAGGGCTCTGATTTTGATCTCATCGGATATTCTGACTCTGACTATGCTGGTGATCGAGTGGATCGCAAGTCTACATCCGTCACATGCCATTTTCTCGCACGATCCTTAGTATGTTGGTCCTCGAAGAAGCAGAACTGTGTATCACTCTCCACAGCTGTAGCTGAATACATTGTTGCTGGTTCATGATGTGCTCAATTGATGTGGATGAAGCAAACCCTCAAGGATTGTGGCATCAACATGAAGAATGTGCCACTCTATTGTGACAATGAGAGTGCCATCAAGATTGCTCACAACCCAGTTCAGCACTCGAAGACAAAGCACATCCAGATTCGTTATCATTTTCCTCGTGATCATATATTCAAGGGCGACATCTCCATCTACCACTTGAAGACTGAAGAACAGCTGGCAGATATCTTCACTAAGCCCTTGGATGAGAAGAGATTTTGCAAGTTGCGGTGTTAACTAAATATCTTAGAATCTTCGAATGTTCTTTGAAAGGACACACATCCTAACACTTATGCAAAATTGATGACTTTGATGCACAACACACGAAGTAACGTTTTTCTTCAATCAATGAAGATTAACCCTCTAAGTGTGAAGAAATTAAAGAAGAAATTGATTCTCAGAGCCCTACGACAATTGTACGCGGTGTCTGAAATCATCATTCTTATACGGTGGGTCACGCCACCAACCAAAGATGGAATTTGAGTTTTTCTTCAATTTGCAAATTCTTCAAAATTTCAAATTCCTCAAAATTTGTAATTTCTTCAACTTTTCTTGGTGTTCTTCATTGGATATTTTCTTTGAGTTTTTATGTCCTCTGCAACATTCACTTATTGCTAATTCTTCAAGTTGATTTTTCCTCTAAGTGAATGTGATCGCACCCTTCCCCCTCTATGCTTAACTCAATCCAGTCTATTCACAATTTCTTCATATGCGTTCTATTTGAAACTTGTTCAAAATCTTCACTGTGTCCTTGACAACTGAAGAATTTGTGAACGCAACGTCGAAATTTTCTTATCCAAAAATTTCAGTTTTTGCCGCTCAAACCGTTGCGCATCCCACGATGGATTAAACAACTCTCCCACAATCTCCACTATCTTTACTCCTCAGAACGTGGGTGACACATGTCGCTAGGATAGCAAAGGGCAGGGGCACATTCGTCCAATTTCTTAGGACGAGCAGTTTTTCACAGTGGCAATAAATACCCCTCCCCTTTCATTGTACCTCATTTACTTCGCTCGATCTCCATCTCGCTCGAGCACTCAAAGCTAGCACCGCCGCTACTCTCCATCGACGCCAGTGAGGTAGAGCCTCGCTGCCTCGACGTCCTCGTCGTCATACTCGCGTCGACCACGGAAATCTTCACTCCACCACCGTCGTAGTTGTCTCCTTCTGCCAAGTTAGGGCGTGGGAGATCCGGACCGACGAACTTCACCAAAGTTCATCTAGTTCGTCCTGTTCTTCACCAAGGGTAATTAAAATCTAATTTTGCTACCCTTCTTTGATTCTCATGTTTTTCACAATTTCTTCAGAAGGTGTTTATTCTTCAACTCCCCACTACCTAAACACCTAAATCTATCTATTCTTGATTTGCTTCTCTAAGTTGTGTTTTTCTTCATGATTCTTCAATTGTCTGGATTTCTAATCTATACAACTCTGGAACCTAAAGCAAGAACACTTAGTGAAGTCTTCAAGACTCCCATCGTCACATTCCTCAAACTTGATACTTTTGAAAAAAAATGAGAACACATATGACCTCTGCAAATTCTTTGCACCTATACTCTGTTCATAGGTACAAATGTCTGCTGCTGAATCTCTAGGTTCTCATAAACTTAACTCATTTGCAGCATTCCTCAAAGAAAAGTTACATACTTCCTGAGAAACCTCAATTGTTCAAAATCCTCAAGTGAGGAAGATGGCTGAAGGCAAGAGACCATGGAAGGGAAGAAAGAGACCTGAGACAAACACTGCATTTGAAATCCCTGAAGACATCTATGATGAATATTGCACACCAGATGAGAAAACTCATGGTAAAGAAAACAAAAATCAGCACAAAGTGTGCATTCAGAGGATTGAGAGAAGATGGGCAAAGGAATGGAGGGAATACTGCTATGTTACTCCAAAGTACATGAAGAAACTCACAGTAAACCCTCCTTGCACAAGACCTCGTTTGGCACCTGGCCAAGTTGCAGATCCCTCAAGCTCAGGTGTGGTGAGTATTTTCCGAAGGAATGGGCCAAGCGTCAAGCAAAGCTTTAACGAGCAACCAGAGAAGTAGTGAAGAAATTCAATGAAGACTCTACTGCTGCCGCCTCTGCTGCTGAGGCCTCTCCCAGCAAGCCCAAGAAGGCCATGCTGAAGAAATCGGCCGTCAAGCCAAATTCCTCAACAGCAATGCCCTCAAGGCCAAGTTCCTCAAAGCCTTCTGGACACATTCCTGAGGCAACTTCCTCAAGGGCCGCCTCAATTCCCTCTGTTGCTGCACAATCCTTAGATGCTGCTGCAAAGTCCTCAACTCATGTGCACCTTGCAACATGTCAATTGACTGTGGGATTCTCAATCGCGTCAGGAGCCTCTGCAAGATCATCAACTCCATCACAATCTTCGCTTGGTCCAACCTTGCTGAAAGTGAAGATCACAGCTGGCCGTGGAAAGAGGCCAAGTCCTCAGAAGAAAGTGGCCTTTCAAGTTCCATCTGATGACGATGAAGCTGGTGATGAAGAACTTGCTGAAATCATCAGGGATAGAAAAATGAAGGCCGCTAGAGCCAAGGGCAGTTATGTGCCTCTCATGTTGGATCCTAAGAAGATCCTCGATTACATTGATCTTTGGCACAAGGATCCCAATAGGATCCCAATACTCATCTCCCTGACATGAATGTCACTCCTGGTCAAAGTCACATGTTGGCTGTTTTCATTGGTGAAGAAAAATGGAAGTTTGAACGAGCCGAAAGATCAGTACAAGAAGGAGCGTCTTCTGAAGAAAAACATAGTGAACATGTCTCCTGAGGATCTTGTGAAGCTCCAATCTGAGATCAAAGACCTCAGTGATGAATTTGACAGATATCGTGTTGATTGGCTATGAGCTAAAGTCAGATTCATCAAGCTCTCCAAGTCACCCAAACTTGGTGGTGAAAGTTCCTCACAAGAAGCAATTCATCTTGATGAGGAAACTGAAAGTGCAGCTGACAATGTCACTGCTGAAGAAACTGAACGCGCTAGGACTGATGAAGAAATTACAGTCGCTGAAGAAATTTCCAGGGCAACTTCCAATGTTGCGCCTGAAGAACAACCCAGGGTTGCTGAAGAAACTGAAGTAGCGCCTGAAGAAACTGAACCAATGTCATCTACACCTCCTGCAAAGTCTTCACCTGTGAAGACTATCAAACTTCCTTCTGCATCAGAAGTGAAGAAGACAAAGGCTGTAGAGAAGGCAGCTGTGAAGAAAAGGAAAGCATCATCAAATGCAGAATCCTCAGCTCCCAAGAAAGTGAGGACTTTGTCAAGCTCCATCACGAATCCCATTGATGCTGTTCCGATTTCCATTGTGCCATCAAAGGAGATTGTTCCCTTTGGTGAGGATTATGAGATTCCTGATGACACTGCTGAAGAAAATCCTTTTGATGCTTCTTCAGAGCAGTTGGATGACGAAATTGAAGCAGAAGCAATCCCTTCAACCCCTCTGGTATCATCGCCCATGCCTTAGTTCACTGCTGAAGAGGCCGGCGTTGAGGAAATGGAAGAAGATGAAGATGTGGACATTGGGTCTACAACGCCTGTTCTCAATGATGATTATTGGGAGAAGACTCGTCCATATTCCCCATTGACCACACCACTACAGCAAGTTCCTCAGTCCCCTGCTCAAACTAAAGAAATTCATGCGGACTCTGAAGAACTTCAAACTCCACTTCTGTTCTTTCCTGAACAAGCTCCAGCTGCAACAGCTGAAGAAATAGAACATCCATTAGCTGCTGAAGAACCTGAAGCTCAAATTCCTCAGGCAGCAGCTCCAGCCGTTATAACTTAAGAGGCTGCAAAATCATCATCTTCAAATCTTCAGCCCAAGCAGAAGAACCCTCATGCTACAAAGCAAAAATTCAAGGCTGATGATATCTTCGTTGAACATGTATTCTTCACTGAATTTAACCCTTATGACTCAGCTAGACTTTGTCGCAAGTGGTTCTGGACTGCCACTCAGATGAACTTCTATTCTTCACTGCTTTCCGACACGGATAAGGTATTTGAGCATCGTCAAATTCCTCATGTTGACATGGAGTACATTCCTTGCTTTGAGCCGGTGCTAAATTTGTTGCATGAAGCTGGGCTTCTGAGATTCTGTTCTGACATTTGTGATTGGAAAGAAGAACTAATTCTTCAGTTCTATGCAACCTTGCACCTGACTGGTAGTGCTGATGACATTAATTCATGGGTGCTTGACTGGATGACCGACAACACTCACTTCGAAGCTCCAGCATCTGAATTGCTTCATGTCATCCCTGTTCGCCCTCCTGCTGAAGGCGCAAGATTGATGTATGAGGAACCTGAACTTCCAAATCATCTGATGCAAGTGCTGATGAAGCCTTTGAAAGTTGGCCACCCTCCAAGAACAACCTTCCTAGTGAAGGATTTTCTTTATGTGCCAAGGACCAACTACCACATTCTCACCAAAACCCTCAATCCAATTAAGGGCCACAACTCTGAAGAAGAAGACGTTGTTGGCATCATGAAGAATCTGTTGTTCAATATCATGCATGGTATTCCCATCAACTATCATGATTTCTTCATGAGGACTTTGGCGAATGTTACACTGTCACCTTTTGAGTTGAAGCTTTATGCTCCCTGGATAATGAGATTCTTCAGAACAAGGTCTTCAATTGCATACAAGGCTGACTTTCAGAATCACCTCAGTTATTTGCCTCCACTTGAAGTCCTCAAATAGACCATTTCCTCAGTTAACGGAAAGGGCAAAGCTGCTATCATTGATGAAGGTACTCGTCCTTTGGATGGGCAGATTCGCAAAGCTGCATCTTATTCTACAAATGATGATTCTGCAACCCAAGATACCGCCGCAAATGCTTCAAAGCAAATTCCTCAAGCAACTATTCCGCGAGTGATGACTGACCGTGAGATTATTCTAAGTCTTCATCAGAACGTTGATCGAAATCACAAGTGGGTCAAGCGCCAGTTTGCTGCAATTCTTCAGAACATGACTGTGACACAGAACACTATGAAGAAGAATCACTACTATGCGCATGAAATCTTCGATCACACTTGGGCCATTCTCTCACATCACTTCAATGCTAAAGAACTCAAGGAGATGGAATTCCAACAGGACTTTGACTGGTCTCAGGCACCTTCGAAGAAATTCAAGAAGGTCAAAGTTCCTCAACAGGTCACAAGTTCATTTTCTTCATCATGCGCGACGGATGAAGATGAAGATTTGGACGACACTGCATCAGGCCCTACCTCAACTAACGACCCCAACAATGCTGGCGCTCCTCCATCAACATCATGATGATATTCTTCAGGGGCGTTAGTCCTCACTTTTCGTCCCTTTTGGTCATTTGATGACAAAGGGGGAGAAATTTGAGTTAGTCTTCAAGCGGGTCTCTATACGGGCTATATTCTTCGTTAAGTTACAACTCTCGTTCTTCTGAGGTGTTTGCTCTTATGAGTTGTAAATTTAAGTCTGATGATGGTCTGACACTTTTTGAACTGCTTTCCGCATGCTTATTTCCTCAGTACTTTAATGCACGCATGCTGAATTTAGTCAGACACCATATTTCATCATGCATTTCAAATTATTCATATCATATGTTAAATGCGTGTATGAATTACAAGATATAGGGGGAGATTTCCATGATAATACTCTACAATGTGCATTTGCTACTCAAGCAAAATCCTCAAATATGCACATCTTCAGGGGGAGCTCTTCTACATCTTGTAATCAAATTCCTCAATATCAGTTGTTACACTTCATACGTTTATCCCCATTGAAAACTTAACCTATTTGTCATCAATCACCAAAAATGGGGAGATTGTAAGTGCATCTAGTGCTCCTTAGTGATTTTGGTGTATTGAAGACTTATAGGTTAAGTGACTAATGTGCTCATGAGTGTACATAGGTCTTATAAGTCTATGAGGAGTTTGATATTTACGAAGAAAGTCGACCCCTAAAAATGTATGTCTTCATTTGAAGACTTTAGTTTTCTTGAAGACTTTGAAAATGAGGAAATTAGTGTGACCTTGAAAACTTGGATATTCATGCAAGGATTATGAAGCGTGAAGACTTTTGTTTTCGTAGTTTCATTTTCTCTTTCTTGAGTCATAGGAAGCACTGTACTATTAAAGGGGTCGAGGTAAAACTAAGGAAACATATTTCCAAGTGATGCTCATCTCAAAGCCTACACTACCCAATCCTTTCGAGTGAAGCCATTGGAAATCTCATACAGTTCAGTCAATTTCTTCAGTGACAGAGACGAAGTTCTTCTGTTCTCTGAGGAATTTGTCCTGACTGAG
The DNA here is from genome assembly GCA_902687465.1 of Secale cereale. Classification (NCBI taxonomy): domain Eukaryota; kingdom Viridiplantae; phylum Streptophyta; class Magnoliopsida; order Poales; family Poaceae; genus Secale; species Secale cereale. Next base: position 145,623,346 of record LR738712.1, on the reverse strand, counting down.
GAGTTAGGAATTCGCCAGTGTGGATTGCCTACAAGTGAACATGATAGCCTTGAGGAATTTGAGAGCTCAAATTTCCGACCATAGTTGTGCTATGCGCCAGCTGTCCCAAATATCTTATCCATCTAACGGTCATATCATTTATGGGCATTTATGTCATATCATGTCGGGCTGCTCCCTATGCTATAAATTGCCGCCCCCTACAACCACTAGCTGGTTGGCTGCTTCGAGAGAAACTGACACTTGTCATTAGAGCAACCCATCCTCCGAGGACGTTGAGCGAAAATCATCAAGTGAGGAAAAACCCAAAACCCAACACCTAAAACCCTAAAGTGATTGAGCATCACTAAAGAGAGTGTTCCTGTGTGGAACTGATGCTTGTTACCTTTGCAGACTATGATCTTCCATATGGTTAGGCGTCAATGGTCTAGAGCATCCAAGAGGAATTGTGGATCGCCAAGTGACCAAGTCTGTGATGGTTTGGAAGTCACCTGTGAAGACTTACCACAAGTGATTGGGCGAGGTCTGTGTGACCTTAGCTCAAGGGGAATATGGTGAGGACTTGGTGTCTTGGACTATGTGTCCAGGACTGGGTGTCCAGGACTGTGTGTCCTCGGGTTTAAATACCTAGCCGCCCTAACCAGACGTACAACTGTCACAGCAGTTGGAACTGGTCCAACAAATCACTGTCTTCACCATTGTTCAAGAAATCTTCCGATTCAGCGATTTATCGCTCGAATTATCGCTACTCTTGGGGTGACCGATAATATTATGCCTTATCTTCATCATTTATCATTTGGGCCGATTTATCGCTATGACAAGCGATTTATCGGGAATCTATCGATAAATCGGGCCTAATCGTAGCACTATGTTTGCAAAAACTATATTTATTTGCGTTTTGTGCACCTTGTTATGCAATATGTATTGTTTTCCTATTTTGTTCGTCATTATACGAGGATTTAAAGGATAGGAATCAAGGTAACACTTCTGTCCAATATTGTTTTGGTGTTGAATATAGCATATTTTAGTGTTTGGAACCTGGGATTTGAGAAAAATGGCCGATTAATAGGTGGCCGATAAAATCGATTAATCGGCCGATTTCTGATTAATCTCTAATCCTGGCCTGGCCGAGACGATAACGATAAGCGATATCCTCAACAATGGTCTTCACCAAGCTTACTGGTTCTATTCCCTCAACCCTTCCATTTACTCATTCGTGTGTTGATGAACTTGATCTGTACTGTTTGAAGACTTTAATTGAAGACTTTCTCAATTTCCTCAACCCAATTTCTTCAGTCCTAAGCCTTCAGCCTGCTAATCATGTTTACACGCTACTTGTACTCTGTGCTTGCTTTCATTTCATCATGATGACCATGCTACTGTTTTGTTATGGATGCACTTGAGTATCTATTCCGCTGCTAAGTAGTTCGTTGCTTAGGAAATTCCTCAGCTAGTATTTCCTCAGTGACGAATTTGTAAAAATCGCCTATTCACCCCCCCTCTAGTCAATATAACGCACTTTCAGGAATATATGCGAATATATAGGAGGAAGAAGTAGGTCGGTGGAGTCACGAGGGTCCCACAAGGGTGGGGGCGCACCCACCCCCCTTGTCGCCACCTCGTGGCTCTTTTGACTTGGTTCTCAAGTCTCCGGGGTGTCTTCTGTTCTAAGAAAAATAATTGTATAGTTTCATTCCGTTTGGACTCCGTTTGATATTCCTTTTCTATGAAACTCAAAAACAAGGAAAAAACAAAAACTAGCACTGGGCTCTAGGTTAATAGGTTAGTCCCAAAAATAATATAAAATAGCATATTAATGCATATAAAACATGCAAAACAGATAATATAGTAGCATGGAACAATCAAAATTTATAGATATGTTGGAGACGTATCAGATACCTATAGAGCATCTTTATAATCATCCAGTTACGTTGTGACATTTGAGAGCACACAAGGTATTCCTCCGGTGTACCGGAGTTCCATGATCTCATAGTCAAGGAATATGTATTTGACATACATGAAAGCAATAGCAACAAACTGTATGATCAAATGCTAAGCTAATAGATCGGTCTTGTCCATCACATCATTCTCATAATGATGTGATCCCGTTATCAAATGACAACTCATGTCCATGTTTATGAAACCTTAAGCATCTTTGATTAATGAGCTAGTCAAGTAGAGGCTTACTAGGGACACGATATTTGTTTATGTAGTCACACGTGTATTTAGGTTTCCGGTCAATCAATTCTAGCATGAATAATAAACCTTATCGTGAATAAGGAAATATAAAATAATAACAACTTTATTATTGCCTCTAGAGCATATTTCCATCAAATTTTAATCCTAGGCCTTTTCTTGGAAATTCCTCTAATAATTATGGTAATTCCTATGGTAATTATTTCTACAATAATAATAGGAACCCCTCTGATCTTGAGAGTAATATTAAATAATTTATCAATACTCAAGAGGTTTTCAACACTACGATAGAAGAAAAGTTGAATAAGATTGATGATATGTCTAGAAGTATTGATAGAATTTCTCATGATGTAGAATATCTCAAGTTGATTTTTTTGTACCCAAGGTTGATGAATCAATTAAAGCTTTATATGTTTCTATGGATGAAAGTAAGAAAAGAACCGCTATGCTTAGAGCTAAAAGAGAATTTTTAGAAGGAGCATTTTCTAGTGATTACTTTCATAAAAATGATGAAGATCTTAAAATGATTGGTGTTTCTTCTATTGATTCTTTGTTTAGCAAAACTAAAATTAATGATAAAGGGACTGAAGAATAGTCAACTTTAGCTAGAAGGCGTCCCGATAATTCAGAGGGTGAAAATATTGTTGAGAAAATTGATAACAATGGGTTTGGAGAGGTCAAAACTTTAACTAGTGATGTGCCCACTCTTTTGGATTAAAAAGACTTTAAGTATGATAATTGATCTTTAATTGATTGTATTTCTTTGTTGCAATCCATGATAAAGTCACCCCATGCTTATGAACAAAATAAAGCTTTTTCTAAATATATTGTTGATGCCATGATGAAAGCTTTAGAAGAAAAGTTGGAATTAGAGGTTTCAATTCCTATAAAATTACATGATGAATGAGAACCTACCATCAAAGTCAGGATAAAAAATTATGAGTGTTTTTCTTTATGTGATTTGGGTCGTAGTGTTTCCATAATTCCGAAATCTTTATGTGATGTGCTTGGTCTTGCCGATATTGAAGAGTGCTCTTTAAATTTGCACTTGGAAGATTCCACTATTAAAAAGCCTTTGGGGATAATTAATATTGTTCATATTCTTGCAAATATGAATTATGTGCCCATATATTTTATTGTTCTTGACATTGATTGCAATCCTTCTTGTCCAATTATAATCGGAAGGCCATTTTACGCACTATATGTGTCATGATTGATATGAGAGAAGGGAATAATAAATTTCAATTTCCTTTGAGAAAGGGTATGGAACACTTCCCTAGAACAAGAATTAGGCCACCATATGAATCAATCATCAGGGCATCCTATGGATCTAGAACCAAAGATGATAATACTTGAGACCTATGTATTATGCCTGGCTAGGGGCGTAACACATAGTGCTTGTTGGGAGGCAACCCAAGTTGTATCTTTTTGCTTTTTGTTTTCGTTTCTGTTTTCCAATAAAAATACAAATATGCCTCTATTTAGATGTGTTTTGTGGTTTAAATTAGTGTTTTTGCCAAGAAAAGCCTTTGGGATGATTTGGTTGATAGTTGATTTGATTGCATTGTAAATTAGAAAATTTTATGTCCATCGCTAGAATTCTTGATGGAGAATGGAGCGTGATAAACTCTATAATTGTTTACACATTATCAATATACAAATTGTCCATGTTGTCCTATTTTTACAGAATTTGTAGAGTTACAGAGGTATGACTTAAATTCGCATCTTTACAAACTGCTCTGTTAGACAGATTCTGTTTTCATTGTGTTATGTGTTTGTTTTGATGAATCTATGGTTTTTATTGTAGGGTTTAAGCCATGGAAAAGTTAGAATATAGTAGATATAATACAATAACAAAATATGAATGGGTTTGCTACAGTACTTAAAGTAAGGATTAGTTTTCTTATACTAACGGATCTCACTAGGCTTTGTTGAGTTTTGGGTGAGATCACGATGGATGAAAGAATACGGAGTAGCAAGAGCCTAAGCTTGAGGATGCCCATGGCACCCCAACATAATATTCAAGGAGAAACAAGCAACTAAGCTTGGGGATGCCTCGAGTGGCATCCCCTCTTTCTTCTAACGATCATCGGTATTTTACTTGGAGCTATATTTTTATTCATCACATATCATGAGTTTTGCTTGGAGCGTCTTGTATTGTATGAGTGTTTGCTTGTTTTGCTTTTTATTTTTTCACAAGTATCCTTGCTGGACACAACTATTTGAGAGAGCCAAAAGTATGCTATGATCTGTTAGAATTGCTCTTTATGCTTCACTTAAATTTTTCGAGAGCTATGAAATTGCTCTAGTGCTTCACTTATATTTTTCTAGAATGGTGTGCTTTAATATTTTTAAAGAAATGTCTCTCATGCTTCACTTATATTTATTTAAGAGTTAGTAAATTTTTTAAGAAATTCTCTCATGCTTCACTTATATTATTTTGTGAGAAGGAAATTTTATGCTCATGTTCTTCACTTAAATATGTTTGAGCTTGTAAAAAGCAACATATGAAACTAGTCCCAAAGTGATAGATATTCAAGAGGGGTATAATAAAAACTTTCATGAAGATCATTGGACAAATTAAACTTGATTCTTGGTAATAGTTTTGAGATATGATGATAATGATACGTGAGTCATGTTGGTGAGTAATTATGCTTTAGTAAGAATATTGGTGTTAAGGTTTGTCATTCCCCATGCAAACACAAAAGTCAATAGTCATGCAATGAAATTACATCCTACTTATGGTTCATTATTCGGCGTTATTTATGCTTATTGCTCGCTTATGTGATTTTTCATTTCTGGGTTGGTTGCCTCTCAATATTTTTGCTAGCCTCCAGTTGTACTAAGTAGAAATACTACTTGTGCATCCGAACTCTTTAAGCCCAGTCTTGCCATATGAGTCCACCATACCTACCTATATGCGGTAATTACATGCCGTCCTAAGCAAATTTGAATGTCCCAACTCTAATTTCAAAATAAACTTCTCTTTTGTGTGCACGTACCGCTCATGAAGCGGCGAGGGGTGGCCGATGTTTTTCCATGCTAGATGTGTCATTCTCAAGATGAGTGTTTATTCATTTGCCATTGCATGAGAGTATGGCGGTAATAGGGACGCCCAATCCCAAAATGAAAAGAAATTTACTTTATGTTGTCAAATAATAAATTCCTTGGAAAGTGTTGGTATGGATGGGACCCGTGTATACGGCTAGGCATGGATTGTGAAAGAATGGGGGAAAAGGAATAAACTTTATTTTCTGTTTGGGAACTGCCTATGATATATCTAGCATGGAAAGTATTGGGAACTCTTAGTCATTTTTGTTGACGAGAAAAGTATGCCTCTCAAAAAAATTATCTATCAATTTAAGCTTTGAGCTTTGGCACCTCTACAAATCCCTACTTCCCTCTATGAAGGGTCTTTCTATTTACTTTGTGCAATTTTTATTTTTATTTGAGTCTCCATCTTCTCTTATAAAGTACCAACTAACGGGCATTATGATCGTACTTGAGCATTGGGTGTAGCTAATATGCGAGTGTGTTTCATGAAGGAATCAATGATTGGGCATGGTGGGCTAGGGATAACTTCCTTTAGTATTGATATTCTGAGAGACGTGTTGGCTTGTTCATATGCTTGACTATTGAAATCTGTGTGTGAAAAGTCCAAATGTCCATGCTACAAAAGAAATAAAATAATATGTGATGAACATGTTAGGAAGCATTCCACATCAAAAAATAGTTTTTATCATTTACCTACTCGAGGACGAGCAGGAATTAAGCTTGGGGATGTTGATACGTCTCCAACGTATCTATAATTTATTTATCGTTCCATGTTGTTATATTATCTTTCTTGGATGTTTACAATCATTTTTGTGGGGACCCCGACTTAGAAGTCGAGATCACCGAATGCATGTGTACAGTGATCCCAGAGATCAATGCTCACTGAATACACAGAAGCTGAAATAACAAGAGTCTTACATCCATACAAATAGTCTTACACGAATTAAGGCCATTATGGCCAAGTCTTACATAGATAGAGCCTCACGGGCTGAATAGCAAACAACTCAAGTAGCGGAAGTCTTCGATAAACGGGTAGAACCAGTGCCATCTGCCTTAACCCTACAGGCATTATGACTGGGATAGCGTCCTAGTTCGCATGTTCGTCTCCAAAGAACTCTTCCTCATATTCCTGTTCTTCCATGCTTGGCCAATTAAATAACCAGTGGCAAGCAAATGAGTACTTTGAATGTACTCGCAAGCAACCCATGATGTGGTAACAATGCAATGGAACAATAATGAACAATCTAGCAGAAAGCTAGAACAATATGCTATCTTCAAGTTTATGCATCAATAACCTTGCGTAACCTCGAAGACAGGTTACCGATATCAACATGAATATGATTCAACTCATCGAGTCAAGTCACCATCCTTGACTTATCACACACATTCCAACACTGACGAAGTAAAATTCTGGACATAGTTTAAGTAGCACCACCCAACTGTCCATGACCGTGGACACGGCTATTCGAATAGTTTTACACTTTGCAGAGGTTGTACACTTTACCCACAAGATCCGGGGAACTTCCGTGTCATCCACGACCCGCGATACCTCAAGTACCCGGGGTAAGCACCCGGTCATTATCTTTCCTTAGACGACACTAACATAGAGTCCACTCGTTGGTACACGGCCCTCGGGTACAAACAATAGATCACGGAATTTGCCCTAATTTCAATGTCACGCGTACCCGAAGGGACCAACGGTGTGTCCGGTGCCCTGTAAAAACAGTCATGGCTGTCTATCCAAGCACGACCCCGTCCCGGGAAAGACCTCAAGTCTTCCCGTCACTAGTAATGCGGGCACCATGCTAGTATCGACCTAAGTAATCAATAAAGCCCCGTCCCATAAGGGGTAGTGTGGTTGCTCATGATTGGTTGGGACGGTAGTCACACATAAATCTAATCCATCATTCCACCATGCACATGATATTACTGGCACATCACTTCTTTCTCAAGTGATGACCTAACACTTCATCACCCTCGGGCATTAGGGGCACCCGATGGGTTCATGCAAAGATTTCAACTACGAGGGTTCATATCACACATGCATCATATAAGCATCATGACCAACTATTTGCATGTCATCTAGCACTTAGCAAGATCAAGATCAAGCATGCATCATGTGGTGGAATCAACTAGGTTACCATCGTAACCCTAATATCATGCATCGGAAACAAACGGGTTCCGAGGAACAAGTGTATAATGGTCAAAGGGCTGCTTGCCTGGATTGGCTTGGTCTTCAAAGTCTTCAAATCCTTCTCCTTCTTCTTCCACAGCAACTTCGTCAAATACGGGATCTATACGTCGCATAATAACCACGGGAAAATAAGAATACAAATAAAACAGAAAAATCAAAGTGCTCAGAAAAATGTCAACTCATTTTAGTAAAATACTAGAGGGATTTCTAAGATGGGGAAAAATCTTAGTTGGAGTTTTGGAGTTACAGAATAGAATATATTGATTTTTGAACAGGAGTATTACTGCCCAAATTTGAATTTAAATTTGAACAGTACATCAAAGTTTCATGGATTTGAATGAAAGTAGTACCATTAAATAGGTTGGAATATTACAAGATTTTAGGAGTTGGAAATATTTAATTTGGATCATTATTCTTTTCTGTAGAAATGTTTAAAACATTAACAGAAAAGAAAAAGGAAAAAGGGTCCTGTGCACTGGGCCAGAGAAGGCCACAGTGCACGGCCCAGACGGATCGGCCCGGCCGCACGGGAGCCTGCGCGCGCACGTCAGGTTTTTAAACCTGACGGGCGGGGCCCGTGGGTCAGTGGCACAGAGGAGGGGGAGAGAGGTGAGGGGATGACAGGCGGGGCCCGCCTGTCATCTCTAACCCCACGGCCACGGCGACGGCGAGCTCACCGGCGAGGTTCCCGACCACGGCGACGGCAACGGAGGGCAGGGATGAGCTCAGTGTCGTGTCGCGGATGCAGGGGTGGTGGTGCGGCACGGCGGGGAGGTCCGGTTCACCGGCGGCGAGGTGGGACGGCGGAAGCTCATCGGAGGGTCGATGCTCCGGTCGTTTCCGACTGCAAACGGAGGGGGAAATAGGGGGGAAAGGGTCAGGGTGACTCGGTGGTTCCGAAACAGGTGAAAGGAGGGGCAGGGAAGGCCCGTACCACGAGATCGCCGGCGGCCCGACGCGGCGGCGCTCTGGTCGATCTCGAGCACTGGGACCTCTTGGGGTCGAACTGGAGGTGCTGGGGTGATCAGTGGAGAGGAGTGAGGCTGGTGATGGTGCTGGAGAGGCTCGGGAGGGGCTATAAATAGGGGCTCGACGGAGGCCCGTGGTCCAGTGCGCCGGCGAGCTCCGGCTCGAGGCTACAGCGCACGGGAGGCCAGGGGAGTGAGTCCGTGGAGTTCCTGGACGAGCTCCACGTCCAGCTGAGGTGAGAGGAGGAGCGGGGGAGCGTTAGAAGCGCGCGCGCGTGGGAGGCAGAGGAGTGGCCGCCGCGGGCGGCCAGCGCGCGTGCGACGACGGCCACTGGAGGGCGCAGTAGGAGGGGGGACAGCGCCGGGGAGGTCGCGGACGTCAAGGGGCCTCGACTGGCGCGAGGGGGAGGCCCGAGGCTGTCGGGGGAGGTTGATTGGCCGGAGCCAGCGTGCGGATGTGCAGTGTTGCGCGCTCCAGAGCGTGCGTATTGCTGGCATCAGCGTGCTCTCGCCGGTTTGGTCCAAACCAGCGTGTCCAACAGTGTCCAGCACGTTGAGGGAGGAGTAAAGAAAGGGCCTGAGGCCTTGGATGCCCTGGAGATGCCGAGAGAGAGAGGGGGGCTGGTAAAATGGTGAAAGCTTGCTGTACAGCAAGGTAAAACAGGGGTTTCACCCTTCAATCAACGAGCTGGGGTGCTGGGGAAGTTACTGGAGGTAGCTGGTAACTCAATGAGCATGTGGTAAGAAGTTGAGGCCATGGAGAAAAGTAAAAGTGATCAAGTTGGAGGTTTTAGAAAATCTGCAGAAGGTGTTTGATCAGTGTTTGGTCAAGTAAATGAATTCCACTTGACATGGCACTTAACAGGGTTGAAAGACATGAGAAAATAGGGTGCTTCACCAAATTTGGGCTCATTTGAAGAAACTAGCCAATGTAACTTTGGTGAACCCTAGAAATCAACAGAAACAGTTTCATCTTGATTGAGTCAAGCTAATCATCTCCCCTTGATGCACCACTTGGTGTAGCATCATCATTTGGGGTATTGATCATGCCCACAAAGTTCGAAGCTCCAGATAAAAAGTTGGTAATGTAAAGTTGTTCAAATTTGCATTTGAACAGAAGGGGTTTTGAGGTGATCTGATCAAGTTGCTCTATTCAAATTCTTGTGCCATTTGGTCTAGATGCCTTATTAGGCCATTCTAGCATGTGCACCAAGTTTGAGAGCATTTGGACAAGTTTGGCAATGTAAAGTTGCTCAAACTTCAAATATGGACAGAATGGTTATGAAGGGGTTTGAGGATGTTTCCTTGCTTCCCAAGGCATGGGACTTGGCAAGATCATCAAATATGTCATATATGACATGATAGAATTTCCCTGGAATTTTTGGAGAAAGTTTCCTTTGTAAATATTTCAAAAGCTTGAAATATCCAGAAAGGGTTTTAGAGGGTTTAGCCCATTATTTTGAACATGACCAAGTGTTGAAACTCTTATATATGGACAATATATGTCCTATGAGTCTCTCTGAATTTTGGCAAATATTTTTGAAACAGTTAAATAATTTTTCCCTATTAAAGACCATTTCTGGCCTTAAGAAACAGCTTTTAAATAAAATAGGAAAATAACTTTTAAAATTATACCTTTGTCGTTTCTGGAAGTCTTATGACTAGTAGGTCTCAAATAAACCTTTTGAAATAATTTTCTCACCCTAAATCAAGTACTTGCAGTGCAAATCTCAATTCAGGGGTTTTTGGAAAACTAAATTTATAAAATACTTTTTGGCCAAATTAACTTTGTAAGAAAATACTATACTGTTTTATGACACTTGGCATGATCATTGGGCAGAAGTTTTGGGTATGGAGATGAAATCTACAAGAGATCATAGTTGTCTTTAATGAGCACATGAAAAAGCAAATGAAGAAAACTCAATTCCAAATAAAGCCAAATGATGCTAAAAAAATTGCTGGTCAAATTTTCATGCTTCAAAGATACAAATAACATGTTACAAAATGCAGGGTGTGACAGACCTACCCCCCTTACAAGAATCTCGTCCCCGAGATTCCTAAACTAGGGCTTAAAAGAGATCGGGAATCTCGGATCTAAGATAGTCTTCTCGTTCCCAGGTTGCTTCTGCTTCGGTGTGGTTGCTCCACTGGACCTTGAAGTACTTGATGGTACGGCTCCGCGTACGTCGTTCTGCTTCGTCCAGAATACGAATGGGCTTCTCGCGGTAGGTCAAATCAGGCTGCAGATCAATGGCTTGGTGATCCACATCCTTGTAGAGATTGGGCTTGTCTGGAACTTGGAGACATTTCTGGAGTTGTGACACATGGAACACATTGTGCACATCGGATAGCTCAGGTGGTAGTTCCAACTGATAATCCACTTCTCCTCGGCGTGCAGTGATCTCAAAGGGTCCAATGAACCTTGGTGCGAGCTTCCCTTTGACATCGAAACGCTTGGTTCCCTTCAGAGGAGTTACCCGCAGGTACACATGGTCCCCGACATGGAAACTCATGTCTCGGCGTCGAGTGTCAGCATAACTCTTCTGCCTTGACTTGGCTGCCTTTAATCGCTCTCTGACTAGTTGGACTTTGTCTTCTGCTGCGCGGAGATTATCCGGTCCAAAGACTAGTCCTTCTCCAGTCTCTGACCAGTTGAGGGGTGTGCGACATCTGCGTCCGTACAACACCTCAAATGGTGCCATCTGAAGGCTTGACTGGTAACTGTTGTTATAGGAGAACTCGGCAAAAGGGAGACAGTCTTCCCACTTGGCTCCATATGCCAGGACACAGGCTCGGAGCATATCTTCGAGAATCTGATTGACTCGCTCTGTTTGACCTCCGGTCTGTGGGTGGAAAGCTGTGCTGAAAGACAACTTGGTTCCCAGGGCTTCTTGGAACTTTTTCCAGAACCTTGAGGTGAACTGGGTTCCTCGATCTGACACAATCTCCTTGGGAACACCGTGAAGACTTACGATTCGGTCGATGTAGAGAGCTGCCAGCCGGTTGCCATCATAAGTGGTCTTGACAGGAATGAAATGGGCCACCTTGGTCAAATGATCGACTATGACCCAGATAGAGTCATGTCCTCTATTCGACCTTGGTAATCCAGTGATGAAATCCATTCCGACTTTATCCCACTTCCACTCAGGAACTTTGAGTGGTTGAAACAATCCAGCGGGTCACTGATATTCAGCCTTGACCCTTTGGCACACATCACACCTTGCAACATAGGTTGCAATCTCTCTTTTCATCCCGTGCCACCAGAATCGTGCCTTCAAGTCTTGGTACATCTTGGTTCCTCCGGGGTGGATGGAATACGGAGTGTCGTGGGCTTCTTGCAGAATCAGCGTCTTCAGCTCGGTGTTGTTTGGTACGCAGAGGCGACCTTTGTACCAAACAATCCCGTGCTCGTCTTCGGAGAATCCTGGGGCCTTGCCCAGCTTCATCTTCCTCTTGATGCCTTCAATGCTTGCATGTCCATCTTGAGCCTTCTTGACATCGTCCATCAGGGTCGGTCTGACTTCCAAATGATCCAGAAATCCAGGGGTGACAAATTCCAAACTGAATTGTTCGATCTCCTTAAACAAGGCTGGCTGCCTTTCTTGAATAACGACATTCAAAGAGCAAGCCTTCCTGCTTAAGGCATCAGCCACCACGTTAGCCTTCCCAGGGTGATACTGAACACTGAGGTCATAATCTTTGATGAGTTCCAACCATCTCCGTTGCCTCATGTTCAATTCCTTTTGGGTGAAAATATACTTCAGACTTTTGTGGTCTGTGTAAATCTCACACCGTTTCCCTAGGAGGTAATGCCGCCATGTCTTCAAGGCATGAACTACTGCCGCTAGCTCAAGATCATGAGTAGCGTAGTTCTCCTCATGGGGTCGTAGCTGCCTGGAGAGGTATGCTATGACGCGGCCTTCTTGCATCAGAACGCTTCCCAATCCGGTTCGAGAGGCATCACAATATATCACGAACTCCTTGTGAATATCAGGTGTTGCCAGAACTGGGGCGGTGGTCAATCTCTTCTTGAGCTCTTGGAAGCTCTCTTCGCATTTTGGCGTCCACTCGAACTTCTTGTCCTTTTTAAGGAGCTGAGTCATTGGTCGTGCAATGCTAGAGAATCCTTCCACGAACTTGCGGTAATAGCCCGCTAGTCCGAGGAAGCTTCTGACTTCCTTGACGGTCGTTGGAGATTGCCATTGGGTCACAGCTTCGATCTTCGCAGGATCAACAGATAATCCTTCCTCGGTCAAGACATGACCTAAGAATCCAACTTTATGTAGCCAGAACTCACACTTGCTGAATTTGGCATACAGTTGGTGCTCACGAAGCTTATCTAGGACCATCCTTAGATGCTGCTCATGCTCTTCCTCCGACTTCGAGAACACAAGAATGTCATCAATGAAGACAACAACAAACTTGTCCAAATATTCCATGAAGACTTTATTCATGAGATACATGAAGTAAGCTGGGGCATTGGTTAACCCAAAAGACATGACCGTGCACTCGTATAGGCCATATCTGGTTACGAATGCCGTCTTCGGAATATCTTGGGGTCTGATCTTCAGCTGGTAATACCCAGATCTGAGGTCGATCTTGGAGAATACCTTGGCTCCGCTGAGCTGATCAAACAGATCTTCGATCTTGGGAAGTGGGTACTTGTTCTTGATTGTAACTTCATTGAGGGAACGATAGTCAATGCATAAGCGGATGGAACCGTCCCTCTTGGCCACAAATAGAACAGGAGATCCCCAAGGGGAGGCACTCAGGCGGATAAATCCCTTCCTTAGCTGCTCTTCTAGCTGCTTCTTCAACTCGGCTAATTCTTCCGTCCCCATTCTATAAGGCTTCTTATAGATGGGTCCTGCTCCGGGCACGAGCTCGATGATGAACTCAATGTCACGGTCAGGGGGCATTCCCGGTAGTTCATCCGGAAAGACATCAGGATACTCACATACCACCGGTACTTGATCTAGCCCAACTTCAGACAGACAGTTGACTTTAGCGGCTTGAGCGGAAGAGGAGTTGGGAGCAAACTTGACTTCGACTCCTTGGTCATTGGTCACAGTGACTGTCCGATTGGCACAGTCTAACAAGCCTTGGTGCTTGCTGAGCCAATTCATGCCTAGGATCACATCCAAGCCTTGCGATCTCAGGACGATAAGGTCTGCTAGGAAGTCTACACCGTTAATGGTAATACTGACTCCTTTACAGCCTATCTTGGCTCTCATCTCGGCTCCGGGGGTTTGTACCACCATAGGGTTATTCAGGGGTGTAGGGGTCATGCCACTTTTTAATGCAAATCTTTGAGTGACAAATGAATGCGTTGCTCCAGAATCAAACAAGACAGTTGCAGGTGCTGAGTTGACAAGGAACGTACCCAGCACGACGTCTGGGTCTTCCTGGGCTTCTTCAGCAGTGACGTGATTCACACGCCCCTTCCCATAGTTCGGTGGATTGCGAGGAGCTGGGTTCCTCGGTGGCATTCCACGGCCTTGTCCCTGGTTCTGCGCATTGGGGCGTGGGGCATCAGGCTTCTTGTTGGGGCACACCCTTGAGATGTGTCCGGGCTGACCACATCCAAAGCAAGTGACTTGGTTTGGATTGATCTTGTTGCCACCACTGGTATTGGGGTTGAAAGCTGGCCTGGGGTTGGCATACTGCTGAGGCTGAGGATTTGCACGAGGTGCAGGAGCTCTTGGTTGCTGATAGGTTGGCTTGGCCGGGGCTGACTGCCACGGACGAGGCTTCTGGTTGCTGGAACTTCCCTTACTGACCAACTTGCGCTTGCGAGTGTCTTCCAAAGCACGCCGCTTGTCTTCAAGCATAAGTGCCTTGTTCACCAGGTCAGGGAAAGACGGGCAGTCGCACACGACAAGCGAGTATTGCAGAGTCTGATTAAGGCCTTCCATGAAGCGCTCCCTTTTGGCAGCATCAGTGCTGACATCTTCAGGGGCATACCTTGATAGAACACTGAACTTCTGCATGTACTCCTTGACAGTGCCACTTCCTTGCTTCAGGGCTCGGAACTCACGCTTTTAGATAGCCATGATTCCGGAAGGAATGTGGGCCTTGCGGAATTCTGCCTTGAAGTTAACCCAAGTGATGTCTTGTTCAGCATGCATGACCTTGAATCCATCCCACCAAGCTCTAGCAGTTCCACCGAGGCAGTGGGCTGCATAAGCCACCTTCTCGCGGTCTTCGGTGCATCCGACTAGTTCCAGGATTTCCTCAATGGAACGGACCCAGTCGTCTGCATCCAGGGGTTCAGCAGTCTCGATGAAAGTTGGCGGTGCATGCTTCTTGAACTCTGCCAACGTGGAACGTCCGTTGCCATTCCCCGCCGGCTGGCGGTTGTTGGTGACAGCTTGAGCAATCAGCTGGAGAGCTGCAGTGTTGGCTTGGCGTTCCTCTCGGAAAGCTTGGAGAAGCTGAGCCATGTCCATGCTTGGAGGAGGTGGTGGTGGAGCTTGGTCGTTGGTTTGGTCGTGGCCTGCCTCTGGCTGAGAGGATGCTCCGGCTTCGGGCTGATGGGTAGAGGTACCAGTACGAGTTACAACAGGCATCCTGTTGGAGCGGTAAAAGGTCTCATGACTCGGAAGAGGGAAAGCAAGATAGATGGGTGCCTAGTAAGGGGGGTGGGTGTGACACTAAATCAAATCATGCAAGGGCCGAAAGGCCAAAACACATTCATTAAAAATCCAAATAGGTGATGTAGTCGTTTACACTTTCCCGAAGGAAGAATACGACATACATCCAGACACAACAAAAGCAAACACTAGATGGTTTCATATGAACCATACAAGGACTCGACTGCGCATAGGGGTTACACGACCTATCCTACCGTAGGGGTCACATCTAGCATATCCGAGTAGCGAATAATGCCTAAGCGGCGGAATGCTCGGTCGCGTATTCCGGCTCTTCTGGGTCTTCCTCCTTGTCTTCATCTGTCTGGGCTCCCTTGTCACTTGAGGGAGTGGGGGAGTGGAGGAGTTGGATACGACGGTGCTTTGACGGTGGTGTAGGGAAAAGCTTGCGATATTCCCTTGCCGTCATCCGGCGTCGCCGAGGTGGTTCTTCACCCTTGGAAGATACATCCTCGGAGGGCCTTCCGCCTCGATATGCGATAGCGGATTGTCCAGAAGGTGCTCCTTCCTTCTTGATCCTGTTTGTCTTCTCTTGATCTCGTCGAAGAAGTGCCTTGGTCTTGTGAAGTTCTTCTCGAAGCTTCATTGATTCCGAGGCCAAGTCTTGTGCCAGGCTGTCGGCACACAGACTGAAGTAGGTCTGGAACCGAAGCGAGAGTCCTTCCTTCGGTGGAGGGGCTAGTGCGCTGCTTTCTTCGTCACCTTCCTTCCGGTAAGGTAAGAAGCGAGTTGCCATCTTGGCTGCCATCTCCGGAAGAAGCTCGCGGAGACGGGTTAATGCCTTGAGTGCAGCAGCCTCGGCAGCGAGTGGTAGTGTTGCCATCTGGGGTCCCTCGAAGAACCAACTTGTGGGAGGATCGTTTTCCTTCACGATCACTTGCACATGGTACTCCACCTTAGTATCACTCACCCAATGCTCAAGGTAGGTGAGGATGGGTGCTCGGTGGAACTGACACTCCTGGAGGCTATCCTCGAGAAGTAAGGGAAACCCAGTGGTCAGGTGCTCTTCGGGAACAGCGGCCATCTACAAAGGTGGAATAGGAGGGGTTAATAAGCTGATGAAATCTCAGGTTTAGAAAAAAAAGAGGTTCGGAGGGTTTTTGAAAAGGGGTCTCAACTAACTAACGCCCATGCTAACTAAGGCTTCCTACAGTCAGGATGGCTCTGATACCAGCTCTGTGGGGACCCCGACTTAGCAGTCGAGATCACCGAATGCACGTGTACAGTGATCCCAGAGATCAATGCTCACTGAACACACAGAAGCTGAAATAACAAGAGTCTTACATCCATACAAATAGTCTTACACGAATTAAGGCCATTATGGCCAAGTCTTACATAGATAGAGCCTCACGGGCTGAATAGCAAACAACTCAAGTAGCGGAAGTCTTCGATAAACGGGTAAACCCATGCCATCTGCCTTAACCCTACAGGCATTCTGACTGGGATAGCATCCTAGTTCGCATGTTCGTCTCCAAAGAACTCTTCCTCATATTCCTGTTCTTCCATGCCTGGCCAATTAAATAACCAGTGGCAAGCCAATGAGTACTTTGAATGTACTCGCAAGCAACCCATGATGTGGTAACAATGCAATGGAACAATAATGAACAATCTAGCAGAAAGCTAGAACAATATGCTATCTTCAAGTTTATGCATCAATAACCTTGCGTAACCTCGAAGACAGGTTACCGATATCAACATGAATATGATTCAACTCATCGAGTCAAGTCACCATCCTTGACTTATCACACACATTCCAACACTGACGAAGTAAAATTCTGGACATAGTTTAAGTAGCACCACCCAACTTTCCATGACCGTGGACACGGCTATTCGAATAGTTTTACACTCTGCAGAGGTTGTACACTTTACCCACAAGATCCGGGGAACTTCCGTGTCATCCACGACCCGCGATACCTCAAGTACCCGGGGTAAGCACCCGGTCATTATCTTTCCTTAGACGACACTAACATAGAGTCCACTCGTTGGTACACGGCCCTCGGGTACAAACAATAGATCACAGAATTTGCCCTAATTTCAATGTCACGCGTACCCGAAGGGACCAACGGTGTGTCCGGTGCCCTGTAAAAACAGTCATGGCCGTCTATCCAAGCACGACCCCGTCCCGGGAAAGACCTCAAGTCTTCCTGTCACTAGTAATGCGGGCACCATGCTAGTATCGACCTAAGTAATCAATAAAGCCCCGTCCCATAAGGGGTAGTGTGGTTGCACATGATTGGTTGGGACGGTAGTCACACATAAATCTAATACATCATTCCACCATGCACATGATATTACCGGTACATCACTTCTTTCTCAAGTGATGACCTAACACTTCATCACCCTCGGGCATTAGGGGCACCCGATGGGTTCATGCAAAGATTTCAACTACGAGGGTTCATATCACACATGCATCATATAAGCATCATGACCAACTATTTGCATGTCATCTAGCACTTAGCAAGATCAAGATCAAGCATGCATCATGTGGTGGAATCAACTAGGTTACCATCGTAACCCTAATATCATGCATCGGAAACAAACGGGTTCCGAGGAACAAGTGTATCATGGTCAAAGGGCTGCTTGCCTGGATTGGCTTGGTCTTCATAGTCTTCAAATCCTTCTCCTTCTTCTTCCACAGCAACTTCGTCAAATACGGGATCTATACGTCGCATAATAACCACGGGAAAATAAGAATACAAATAAAACAGAAAAATCAAAGTGCTCAAAAAAATGTCAACTCATTTTTGTAAAATACTAGAGGGATTTCTAAGATGGGGAAAAATCTTAGTTGGAGTTTTGGAGTTACAGAATAGAATATATTGATTTTTGAACAGGAGTATTACTGTCCAAATTTGAATTTAAATTTGAACAGTACAGCAAAGTTTCATGGATTTGAATGAAAGTAGTACCATTAAATAGGTTGGAATATTACAAGATTTTAGGAGTTGGAAATATTTAATTTGGATCATTATTCTTTTCTGTAGAAATGTTTAAAACATTAACAGAAAAGAAAAAGGAAAAAGGGTCATGTGCACTGGGCCAGAGAAGGCCACAGTGCACGGCCCAGACGGATCGGCCCGGCCGCACGGGAGCCTGCGCGCGCACGTCAGGTTTTTAAACCTGACGGGCGAGGCCCGTTGGTCAGTGGCACAGAGGAGGGGGAGAGGTGAGGGGATGACAGGCGGGGCCCGCCTGTCATCTCTAACCCCACGGCCACGGCGACGGCGAGCTCACCGGCGAGGTTCCCGGCCACGGCGACGGCAACGGAGGGCAGGGATGAGCTCAGTGTCGTGTCGCGGATGCAGGGGTGGTGGTGCGTCACGGCGGGGAGGTCCGGTTCACCGGCGGCGAGGTGGGACGGCGGAAGCTCATCGGAGGGTCGATGCTCCGGTCGTTTCCGACTGCAAACGGAGGGGGAAATAGGGGGGAAAGGGTCAGGGTGGCTCGGTGGTTCCGAAACAGGTGAAAGGAGGGGCAGGGAAGGCTCGTACCACGAGATCGCCGGCGGCCCGACGCGGCGGCGCTCTGGTCGATCCCGAGCACTGGGACCTCTTGGGGTCGAACTGGAGGTGCTGGGGTGATCAGTGGAGAGGAGTGAGGCTGGTGATGGTGCTGGAGAGGCTCGGGAGGGGCTATAAATAGGGGCTCGACGGAGGCCCGTGGTCCAGTGCGCCGGCGAGCTCCGGCTCGAGGCTATAGCGCACGGGAGGCCAGGGGAGTGAGTCAGTGGAGTTCCTGGACGAGCTCCACGTCCAGCTGAGGTGAGAGGAGGAGCGGGGGAGCGTCAGAAGCGCGCGTGCGTGCGAGGCAGAGGAGTGGCCGCCGCGGGCGGCCAGCGCGCGTGCGACGACGGCCACTGGAGGGCGCAGGAGGAGGGGGGACAGCGCCGGGTAGGTCGCGGACGTCGAGGGGCCTCGACTGGCGCGAGGGGGAGGCCCGAGGCTGTCGGGGGAGGTTGATTAGCCGGAGCTAGCGTGCGGATGTGCACTGTTGCGCGCTCCAGAGCGTGCGTATTGCTGGCATCAGCGCGCTCTCGCCGGTTTGGTCCAAACCAGCGTGTCCAACAGTGTCCAGCACGTTGAGGGAGGAGTAAAGAAAGGGCCTGAGGCCTTGGATGCCCTGGAGATGCTGAGAGAGAGAGAGGGGGCTGGTAAAATGGTGAAAGCTTGCTGTACAGCAAGGTAAAACAGGGGTTTCACCCTTCAATCATGGAGTTGGGGTGCTGGGGAAGTTACTGGAGGTAGCTGGTAACTCAATGAGCATGTGGTAAGAAGTTGAGGCCATGGAGAAAAGTAAAAGTGATCAAGTTGGAGGTTTTAGAAAATCTGCAGAAGGTGTTTGATCAGTGTTTGGTCAAGTAAATGAATTCCACTTGACATGGCACTTAACAGGGTTGAAAGACATGAGAAAATAGGGTGCTTCACCAAATTTGGGCTCATTTGAAGAAACTAGCCAATGTAACTTTGGTGAACCCTAGAAATCAACAGAAACAGTTTCATCTTGATTGAGTCAAGCTAATCATCTCCCCTTGATGCACCACTTGGTGTAGCATCATCATTTGGGGTATTGATCATGCCCACAAAGTTCGAAGCTCCAGATAAAAAGTTGGTAATGTAAAGTTGTTCAAATTTGCATTTGAACAGAAGGGGTTTTGAGGTGATCTGATCAAGTTGCTCTATTCAAATTCTTGTGCCATTTGGTCTAGATGCCTTATTAGGCCATTCTAGCATGTGCACCAAGTTTGAGAGCATTTGGACAAGTTTGGCAATGTAAAGTTGCTCAAACTTCAAATATGGACAGAATGGTTATGAAGGGGTTTGAGGATGTTTCCTTGCTTCCCAAGGCATGGGACTTGGCAAGATCATCAAATATGTCATATATGACATGATAGAATTTCCCTGGAATTTTTGGAGAAAGTTTCCTTTGTAAATATTTCAAAAGCTTGAAATATCCAGAAAGGGTTTTAGAGGGTTTAGCCCATTATTTTGAACATGACCAAGTGTTGAAACTCTTATATATGGACAATATATGTCCTATGAGTCTCTCTGAATTTTGGCAAATATTTTTGAAACAGTTAAATAATTTTTCCCTATTAAAGACCATTTCTGGCCTTAAGAAACAGCTTTTAAATAAAATAGGAAAATAACTTTTAAAATTATACCTTTGTGGTTTCTGGAAGTCCTATGACTAGTAGGTCTCAAATAAACCTTTTGAAATAATTTTCTCACCCTAAATCAAGTACTTGCAGTGCAAATCTCAATTCAGGGGTTTTTGGAAAACTAAATTTATAAAATACTTTTTGGCCAAATTAATTTTGTAAGAAAATACTATACTGTTTTATAACACTTGGCATGATCATTGGGCAGAAGTTTTGGGTATGGAGATGAAATCTACAAGAGATCATAGTTGTCTTTAATGAGGACATGAAAAAGCAAATGAAGAAAACTCAATTCCAAATAAAGCCAAATGATGCTAACAAATTTTGCTGGTCCAAATTTTCATGCTTCAAAGATACAAATAACATGTTACAAAATGCAGGGTGTGACAATTTTATAGCTATATCATTTTTTGGGACTAACCTATTGACATAGTGCCTAGTGCCAGTTGTTGTTTTTTGCTTGTTTTTTACTTCGTAGAAAATCAATACCAAACGGAGTCCAAACATAGCGAAACTTTCTGAAGAAATTTTCTGGACTAGAAGACACAAGATGGGCCAAAGAAATACCTGGGGGTGCTCTGAGGGGAGCACAACCCACCAGGGCGCGCTTGGCCCCCCAGGCGTGCCCATGTGGGTTGTGCCCACCTCGTTGCCTCTCGCACCGCCTCTTCGCCCTATAAATCACCAAATATTCTAGAAACCCTAGAGGAGTCGATGAAAAACAATTCCAGCCATCGCAAGTTCTAGAACCACGAGATCCAATCTAGACACCGTGACGGAGAGGTTCATCATCCTCATTGGTGCCTCTCTGATGATTCGTGAGTAGTTCACCATAGACCTACGGGTCCATAGGCACTAGCTAGATGGCTTCTTCTCTCTTGTTGATTCTCAATACAATGATCTCTTGGAGATATATTTGATAACTCCTTTTGCGGTGTGTTTATTGGGATCCGATGAACTTTGAGTTTATGGTCAGATCTATATCCATGAAAGTTATTTGAGTCTTATTGGATCTCTTATTTGCATGATTACTTATAGCCTCATATTTCTTATTTGAATCTTTGGTTTAGTTAGGCTAACTAGATCGGGTTTTCTTGCCCTGGGAAGAGGTGCTTTGTGATGGGTTCGATCTTCCGGTGTTCTTTTCCAGTGATAGAAGGGGCAGGAAGACACGCATGTATCGTTGCTATTAAGGATAACAAGATGGGGGTCATTCCTACATGAATATATCTCGTCCACATCATGTCATTGTTCTTATTGCATTACCCTGTTTCTCCAACTTAATACACTAGATGCATGCTGGAGAGCGGTCGGTGTGTGGAGTAATAGTACAAGATGCAGGCAGGAGTCGGTCTACTAATCTTGGACATGATGCCTATATAGTGATCATTGCCTGGATATCGTCATAACTATTCGATTTTATATCAATTGCCCAACTGTAATTTGTTTACCCATCGTGTGTTATTTCTTGAGAGAAGACACTAGTAAATCTACGGCCCCGTGGTCTATTCTTTATCATATTTGCTTTCCGATCTATTATTTGCCTTTGACATATACTTTTTTTTGCTTTTATTTTCAGATCTATATTATTAAAAATCCAAAAATACCTCGCTGGATTTTATTTGTCATTATTTTATTTGCATCTATCAATCTATCTATTTACCAATCTTTTACCCGAGAGGGATTGACAACCCCTCTTACGCATCGGGTTGCAAGTATTTGTTCTTTGTGTGCAGGTACCGTTTACATAGTGTTGCTTGGTTCTCCTGCTAGTTATATAACCTTGGTCTCATCACTGAGGGAAATACCTACCGTAGTTGTGTTGCATCATCCCTTCCTCTTTGGGGAAATACCGATGTAGTTCAAGTGACATCACCTAGCAGTCTATCGCACGACTTTCCTCCTGCATGTGCGGATACAGTTAGAGGCGGTGCATTTGCACTGCTCCAGCGAACCTGTTTGAGGGATTCGATCAGCTACGTGGGAAATCGATGGGGAGGAGACAACCTACGAGACGTGCTACCCCAACTCTACTTCCGCTGCACGGCACTGCGCGTCTAGTGGTAATGATCTGTCATCCATCTCCCTTAGCATGTTCATGGATGTTCTGCGGGTGGGAATTTTTAATTTGCAGTCGATGCACCCTACCGTAGAACGCAACAGTGGTATTAGAGCCTTTGCTATAGGATTTGGATTCATATTGTATGCATATTAGATATGTGGAAGCGGTAGATGAGCTATGTTGTCACTTAGGAGATCGGCTATGTGCATGGTTGATGACATCAATTGCACATGGGGATCAGTGTGGCTATGTTTTTCTGTCAAGCAAAATCGATGAGGTTGTGACACAACCTACCCCTACTGGTCCGTTTCCGCCACCAGGGTTAACAGTGAAATGTAAATCCGAATCCGATTCGCGATGATCAATGAAATCGGTCAAATCGGAAAATTCGGGGACCACCGTATGCGTAGTGTCTTGTATTTCGTACATGATCACTCAAATTGGTAGAATAAGATTCTATGCATAACTTTATTTTGCCGGCTTGATTTGAATAGTATGGCTCATGTGTATGTGATGCATGTGCGTAAATTATACATGGCATGCGCATCATGTTTGTCAGTCGGCAGGAGCCAAAGAGTTGTCATTATAATGTATAATGACATGCGTGTCGACTTGTGACTCTCTGTAAAATTCATTACTAGTTGTAGTAGTTGAATAATAGAGATCAGGTGGGTGGCTTGGCGTCCCGGCGTGACGAACAGGATGGAGTTACTAGATGGTCATCATAGTCGGAGACGACCTAGAAGAACGTCCATGAAGGAGCCATACTATTTCAGAATATATGTTTATTTGTGATCGTTATGCTTCTTTGTTTCTATTCATGTTAAAATGGTAGAAAGATCCCTTGTTAATATCAAGTGATTTGCCATCCCCGATGTTGCACCTTCGCACTTCAAGAACATCTACCCGTGGGATCATAAAATTGGGATGATGCTAGGTGTCCTTGAACTGAAGGGTTCGTGTCGGACACGTACATGCACTGCATCAGGTTAACTTGACAAGGAATCAAAATGGTTTTGGGCCTTGTGGCAAAGAAGGTTGGGAGCCAGGGTATATGATACCTAACCGACCGACAGGAGTCGTATAGTGATACGATTGGCAAGGACTTGCTTGCCATATAGGCATGTTGGCTAGCAGTGATGTTAAAGCCCACTAGTCGCAAGCGCTAGTCGGATCTCGAATAACTGAAAGTCTATGGAGGGATGCCAACTTTGGTGGGAGTATTTTTATTTAAGGCTCGAATTACTCTACATAAACACATTGCTTCGTGATTGTGAGACAACTAGCAAAGCAAGGATAGAGGTGATATCAAGGAACGGTAATCTTGCCTGAGATCCCGCAAGGAAGAAGAACGAGTCCATGAAGAAGACAAACAGACGTAGTTGAACAGATCCTCACAACTCCGGAACGAAAGCAAAGCTAACGAGAGAAGCAAACCGAAAAGAAGCAAATAACATGGTAAACACACAAGTCTAATCATGGCATAATGTACAATCAAGTATGATGCATGTACGGTTTAAATGGCATGGCATGGCAAAGTGCACAAACAATACTACAGTTAAGTGGAGCTCAATATGCAACGAGTTGCATATTGACGAAACACCACATTCACATATTTACTTTGATCTCGTTTATGTACACAACAAGTTTATATGGTTGTTAACATGGCAAGAGGTAACATGGAAAGAGGTGAAGCATAATAAAACTACACTATCTAAACAATTTACATGAGGCCGGAAATAACAAACAACAATTCCGTAAAATCCCCATATCATTTAGCAATTATTAATGCAAACAACAATTTAAACATTTTAAATGTTGTTACCATGATGCGGATGACATATGCAAGTTTTATGCAATTTTGTGAAAAAAGTTGATATGAAGCATTTGGTCACCATGGCGGAACGAAAGGGGTGCCATGGAAACGATAATGGAAATGGTGCCACGGCAACATTTCGACTATCCGACAACTCGTCGAGATGTCGGTGCAAAAGGAAGTGTTGGTGTGAGCGTGTCATGGAAGATGGTGGGGTGCTCCCGGATACCGGGTTCCCACATGTTGGTGCTAAGGCATACGAGGAGGAACGTGCAAGCGACAACTCGAACACAGTGCAGACATGGGCATCTCATGCAACAAAGCGTTCGTCCATGGAAATCGTCTTGGTGGTTATACCTTCGAAGCGTGCATTTTTGGAGCGGTTCGAGTTCATCAAGGGAAGTAGTGGTACTCGCAGGTCGTAGCGGAAGTACTCGTTCGCGTGGCGGCGGTAGTGGAAGTAGTGGTACACGTTTTGTGGTCGTACACATTCCGTAGATGCTCGGGGTCGTTGGTAGTGGTACAATGTCTTGTCGGATCCACGACGACGGTAGTTGTACATGGCCAATGTAGTGGTACTATGCGTCGGCGGTCGTGGTACTTGGCGAATCCAGGGGTGCATCTTGGTGACACTTGGACAACGGAGACGGTCGTGTAGCTGAACTTGGTGGACATCCAAGTATTGCGGGGTACTTGTTGTTGATGGGTCTTTGAGCTGGGGTCTTGGCGTCAACAGCAACAGGACACGGAGGCGCACGAGGGCAGTGAGGTGGTGGTCCTGGTGGACGGGCGACGCAGGCAGAGGTGGATGTCCATGGCAGCCGAAGGGAAGTAGGAGGCTGGACCATGCAGTGGTGACCGAGGGACTCCGGGACGGCGCGGAGGTCGAGGATGATGAGCTCGAGGCGGCGCTGGAGCATGGCGGCGCGGCAGCCGGATGAAGGACGACGAGTAGCCGGGTCAGAGGAGCTGAGGAGGCCGGATGCGCTCGAGGACGACCTCCTGGTTGACGAGGGGAGCGGGGAGGCCACGAGGATGGGAGGTCCGATCGGAGGGGGGTCTCAAGGAAGCAGCTGCACCGGGAGGCGGTGACGAGCTCCTGGCGGCGACGGAAGGGAGATGGGGCGGCGCGCTCGCCGGGTCGGTGATGGTGAGGGAGGAGCTTGGCGGCGGGGCCGGAGGCGGCAGAGCGCCATGGATCAGGCAAGGAGGGTCATCGGGAGAGGTGAAGGGCGCCCGTGGTGCTCGGCCACGACACACGGCGGGCGGAGGAGATGGCAACGGCAGGCGGCAGCGCTGGCATGGTGTGTAGGGATGGTGAGGTCGAGGCTGCAGGAAGGTGAGGCGTGAAGCATGCGTGCGTGAGTGGCGGCAGCGCCAGGAGGAAGGAGGGGATCGATCGGGAAGGCTGCGAGGAGGGGATAAGGAGAGGTCCTAGGTGCTCTTGGGGCGGCTAGGGTTAGTGGGTTGGAGGGAGCGGCTGGGCCTTGGGCCATCATGCAAAAAGGTCAGCCTTGCTGGGCTCTCTCTCTCTCCCTCATTTTTATTTCTAGCAGAAAAGAAATAGAGAGAAGGAAAGAAACAGAGGGTTAGGGAAAGAACTTGGCATACAGTTAATTTCCCTGGACTCGTAAAAATGAGTTGGATCAAAGAAAAATGGAGACGAGCATGCACGTGAAGTTGAATTCAGACTCATTTGAATTTAATTCAAATGGGTTTGAATAGGAATGGGGTGTATGAAAAGTCCAAAAATGTTGAGAAATTAGGAAGAGACTCGATAAAATGATGAAAGAATTTATGGACAAAGTTTGAGGTCAAGAAGTGAGATAACAAAGGCATGGGGAATTATTTTTCAAGTGTGTCAAAGGTAATTTCACATCAATGGAATATTTTATAATAGCTCCCTAATATTGGGACGATATGTTATAAAGAGAAGTTACCCTTCCCTTGATTCAATTTATTTATTTGAGTTGCAAAGATTAATGACATGATGAAATGATGCAATGCACAAACAAAATAGAGCAAGCAAATAAAACACACGGCGAAACTCGGAATCCATGAAAGGTATCTGGAGCGTCGGTCTTGGGGCATCACATCCATCTTCCTTCCGGGTTCATTTTGGAATTGAATAATTGTTATTAAATTCCCGCACTTATTCAAAACATTATTTCTGCCTCATGTTTGATGAGTCAGGGTTATGAATTCAATTTAAAGGGCAATGGTTGTTCGATATCTTTGAATGGTATGTTCCACGGCTATGCACCATAGTTTATGGGCTACTTATTTTGAATCTGGAAACGGAAATGTCTATAATATGATTGTCAAGAGTCATAAGCCTAATGAGATAAATCGGACATACTTCTGGCATTGCCAGCTTGGACACATTAGTCTGAAACGCATGAGGAAGCTCCATGATGATGGGCTCCTAACTTTGTCCTACTTCGGGTCTTTCGAGACATGCGAATCATGCTTGCTCGACAAGATGACTAAGTCTCTTTTTGCAAAGAGTAGCGAAATGGCGTCCGGGTTGTTGGATGTTATACACAGTAATGTGTGCGGTACAATGAGCACAACTGCTAGAGGTGGCTGTCAGTAATTCGTGACTTTTACCGCCGACTTGAGTAGATACGGATATATCTATTTGTTGAGGAACAAGTCAAAAACTTTTGAAAAGTTCAAAGAGTTTTAGAACGAGGTTCAAAATCAGCTCGGCAAGACTATAAATCTTCTACGAGCTGATCATGGTGGTGAGTACATGAGCCAGGAGTTTGATGATCATTTGAAAACCCGAGGTATAGTACCGCAGCTCACACCTCTGGGCACACCACAAAGAAATGGTGTGTCAAAACGGAGGAATCGCACCGCAGCTCACACCTCTGGGCACACCACAAAGAAATGGTGTGTCAAAACGGAGGAATCGCACCTTGTTAGACATGGTCCGATCTATGATGAGCAAACCGTATTTACCCTTGTCATTCTGGGGATACACTCTAGAAACTACAACTTTTACAATCAGCAGAGTACCACCTAAATCTGTAGACAAGACGCCACATGAGATGTGGACTAGGAAGAGTCCCAAGTTGTCTTTTCTAAAGATTTGGAGTTGTGAAGCATTTGTCAAGGGACTCATGTCGGAAAAGCTTACACCCAAGTCGGATAAATGCATATTTGCGGGATATCCGAGGGAAACCTTGGGATATAGCTTCTACAACCGTGAAGAGAACAAAGTGTTTATTGCTCAGAACGGGGTCTTCCTTGAGAAAGAGTTTCTCGGGCATGAGGCCAGTGGGAAGCAGGTGCAACTTGAAGAAGTTCGAGAACAACTTAGGGACAACTTCACTGGTGATATGATCATACCGAAGTCCGTCATGAAACCCGATGTGGAAGCGGCACCGGAACCACGAAGGTTGGAAAGATTGCGCAGAGTGCGTGACATGTTGTTGCTGGAAAGCAATGATCCGGCAACATATGCGGAAGCGATGGTGAGCCCTGATTCCGAGGCATGGCTAGAGGCCATGAGATCTGAGTTAAGTCCATGGATGAAAATTAAGTCCGGGACTTGGTTGATCCACCGCCTAGCGTCACTGCCATTGGTTGCAAATGGGTCTTTAAGAAGAAAACCGATGTGGAAGGAAATGTTCAGATCCACAAAGCTCGGCTTGTTGCTAAAGGTTATGGACAAGTTCAAGGAGAATTGACTACGACGAGACTTACTCGCCGGTAGCGATGCTGAAGTCGGTAAGGATTGTACTAGCTATAACTGCATATTTCTATTATGAGATATGGCAGATGGATGTCAAAATGTCTTTCCTTCAAGGAAATTTAATCGAGGGTGTCTATATGATACAACCCAACGGTTTTGTCGATTCGACTAGCACTAGTAAGGTATGCAAGCTCGAGAGATCCATTTATGGGTTGAGACAAGCATCTCAAAGCTAGAATATTCGTTTTGATGAGGTCATCACTAGTCTCGATTTCTTCAAAAGTGAAGACGACGCTTGTTTATACAAGCAGTTGAGTGGGAGCTCAATAGTATTTTTGATCCTATATATGGATGACATGTTGTTGATCAGAAATGATGTTTCCATGCTGTACTCCGTCAAGGAATCATTGAATGGAAAGTTTTCGATGAAGGACCTCGGTGAAGCAGTTTACATATTAGGCATTAAGATATATAGACATAGATCAAGGAGGTTGCTCGGCTTGAGCCAAAGCACGTACATAGATAAAGTGTTGAAGAGATTCAACATGAGTGAGGCCAAGAAAGTGTTCTTGCCTATCTCACATGGTATAAGGCTAAGCGAGACTCGGAGTCCTTCGACATCTGATCAGTGAAGCAGGATGAGTCGAATACTGTATGCCTCGGCAATTGGATCCATCATGTATGACATGATATGTACACGACATGATGTTGCTTGCAATAAGCCTCATAAGTAGATATCAGGCCAACCAAGTGAGAGTCACTGGCAACGGTAAAAACTATTCTAAAGTACCTGGAAAGGACTAATGAGATGTTCCTAGTTTACGGAGGTGAGGAGGAGGCCGTCGTAAAGGGTTATACCGATGCTAGTTTCGAAGCCGACAGAGATGATTGTCGATCACAGTCCGTATTCGTGTGTGTCATGAACGGAGGAGCAATGAGCTGGACGAGTTCCAATCAAAATACGATGGTCGATTCTACCACAGAAGTCGAATACATTGCGGATTGTGAAGATGCAAAGGAAGGTGTTTGGATCCGGAACTTTCTAGATGATCTTGGTATTTTCCCAGCCTCAGTAAAACCGTTGGACCTTATTGTTACAATTCTGGTGACATCGCGCAAGCCAAGGAGTCGAGGAACCACCACAAGACCAGACACTTAGATCGGAAATATCACCTGATACGAAAGATCGTAAAGAGTGGTGATATAGAGCTATGCAAAATTCACACGGATGCCAATGTTGCAGATCCATTGACTAAGCCACTTCCACAACCCAAGCATGAGCGACATGTTAGAGCTATTGGCATACGATGTTTATTTGATTGACTCTAGTGCAAGTGGGAGACTGTTGGAGATATGCCCTAGAAGCAACCGTGTATGATGATATTTCCTATGTGTTTATGAATGAAGACAGTCCTTGGATGTAATCAATGGTGCTTGTTGGCAAGTATAAGTATTGTCTATGAGATGTTGTATTGAATGATACGTCCTAAATGGTCCCTAGTCGTAAGTGACGTGTGGGCACACGTCGGACTAGATTAACATGCAATACGGTGGATGGTGTTGTCTCACTAGCCATGAAGCATGTGATGTTGCCGAACTGCATGGATCTGATCGGATCCGAGGTTGATCCGAGGTGGCTGGATCTGAGCTCAGATGGATATCAGATTAGACAGACCCAACTATGAGACGCGGTGATATGTCATTTGTGAGTCTCTAGTGCAACATATGTTATGTCCTAAGACTTGAGTTGACGCATGTACTCGAGATAGTGAAAGACTTGCTTTGGGCCGACCAAACACTACTCCGTGACTGGGTAGTTACAAAGGTAGGTTTCGGACTTGTCCAGACCCATGATGCGAGACATGATCGAGAAAGATGGGATTTTCCCCTTCAATCAGGAGAGATATGAAGGAAATATTCCCTAGAGGCAATAATAAAGATGTTATTTGTATTTCCTTATATGATGATAAATGTCTTTTATTCATGCTAGAATTGTATTAACCGGAAACTTAGTACATGTGTGAATACATAGACAAAACAGTATGTCCCTAGTATGCCTCTACTAGACTAGCTCATTGATCAAATATGATTATGTTTCCTAACCATAGACATGAGTCGTCATTTGATCAACGAGATCACATCATTAGGAGAATGATGTGATGGACAAGACCCATCCGTTAGCTTAGCACTATGACCGTTTAGTTTTACTGCTATTGCTTTCTCCATGACTAATACATGTTCCTATGACTATGAGATTATGCAACTCCCGAATACCGGAAGAACACCTTGTGTGCTATCAAACATCACAACGTAACTGGGTGATTATAAAGATGCTCTACAGGTGTCTCTGAAGGTATTCGTGGTGTTGGCATAGATCAAGAATAGGATTTGTCACTCTGAATGTCGGAGAGGTATCTCTGGGCCCTCTCGGTAATACACATCATAATAAGCCTTGCAAGCATATGACTAGTGAGTTAGTCATGAGATGATGTATTACAGAATGAGAAAAGAGACTTGCCGATAATGAGATTGAACTAGGTATTGAGATACTGACGATCGAATCTCGGGCAAGTAACATACTGATGACAAAAGGAACAACGTATGTTGTTCTGCGATTTGACCGATAAAGATCTTCGTAGAATATGTAGGAGCCAATATGAGCATCTAGGTTCCACTATTCGTTATTGACCGGAGATGAGTCTCGGTCATGTCTGCATAGTTCTCGAACCCGTAGGGTCCGCACGATTAACGTTTGATGACGATCGGTATTATGAGTTTATGAGTTTTGATGTACCGAAGGTAGTTCGGAGTCCCGGATGACATCACGGACATGACGAGGAGTCTCGGAATGTTCGAGACGTAAAGATCAATATATTGGACGACTATGTTTGGACACCGGAAAGGTTTCGGGCATATATCGGAGTACCGGGGGGTTACCGGAACCCCTCGGGGAGCTAAATGGGCCTCGTGGGCCCTAGTAGGAGAAGAGGAGGGGCGGCCAGGGCAGCCGCGCGCCCCCTCCCCCTCTAGTCCGAATTGGACAAGGAGGGGGGTGGTGCCCCCCTTTCCTTCTCTTCATCTCTCCCTTTCCTTCTCCCCTGCTACTCCAACTAGGAAAAGAGGGAGTCCTACTCCCGGTAGGAGTAGGACTCCTCCCTTGGCGCGCCCTCCTCCTAGGCCGGCCGCCTCCCCTAGCTCCTTTATATATAGGGGCAGGGGGCACCTCTAGAGACAAGTTGATCAAGTTGATCTCTCCCAGCCGTGTGCGGTGCCCCCCTCCACAAAAACACACCTCGGTCATATCGTTACAGTGTTTAGGCGAAACCCTGCGCCGATAGCTTCATCATCTCCGTCACCATGCTGTTGTGCTGACAAAACTCTCCCGTGAGGTTCTACTGGACCAAGAGCTCGTGGGACGTCATCAAGCTGAACGTGTGCTGAACGCGGAGGCTCCGTATGTTCGGTGCTTGATCAGTTGGATCACGAAGAAAGTTCGACTACATCAACCGCGTCACTAGACGCTTCCGCTCCTAGTCTACGAGGGTACGTGGACACACTCTCCCCTCTCGTTGCTATGCATCTAGTAGATAGATCTTGCGCGATCGTAGGATTTTTTTGAAATACTACGTTCCCCAAGAGTGGTATCAGAGCTAGGTCTATGCGTAGATGATATGCACGAGTAGAACACAAGTGAGTTGTGGACGATACTAGTCATACTTCTTAGTAGTTCTTACCAGCATGTCATACTTTGATTTGGCGGTATTGTTGGATGAAGCGGCCCGGACCGACATTACGGTACGCTTACGCGAGACTGGTTCTACCGACGTGCTTCGCACATAGGTGGCTGGCGGGTGTCAGTTTCTCCAACTTTAGTTGAATCAAGTGTGGCTACGCCTGGTCCTTGTGAAGGTTAAAACAGCACATACTTGACGAAATATCGTTGTGGTTTTGTATGCGTAGGTAAGAACGGTTCTTGCTAAGCCCATAGCAGCCACGTAAAACTTGCAACAACAAAGTAGAGAACCTCTAACTTGTTTTTGTAGGGCATGTTGTGATGTGATATGGTCAAGACATGATGAGTTATACGTTATTGTATGAGATGATCATGTTTTGTAATGTTATCGGCAACTGGCAGGAGCCATATGGTTGTCGCTTTATTGTATGAAATACAATCGCCATGTAATTGCTTTACTTTATCACTAAGCGGTAGCGATAGTCGTGGAAGCAATAGTTGGCAAGACGATAACGATGCTACGATGGAGATCAAGGTGTCGCGCCGGTGACGATGGTAATCATGACGGTGCCTTGGAGATGGATATCAAAGGCACAAGATGATGATGGCCATATCATATCACTTATATTGATTGCATGTGATGTTTATCTTTTATGCATCTTATTTCGCTTAGATCGACAGTAGCATTATAAGATGATCTCTCAAAAAATTTCATGGTATAAGTGTTCTCCCTGAGTATGCACCGTTGCGAAAGTTTGTCGTGCCGAGACACCACGTGATGATCGGGTGTGATAAGCTCTACGTTCACATACAACGGGTGTACGCCAGTTTTACAGACGCAGAATGCTCGGGTTAAACTTGATGAGCCTAGCATATGCAAATATGGCCTCGGAACACTGGAGACCGAAAGGTCGAGCGTGAATCATATAGTAGATATGATCAACGTAAGATATTCACCATTGAAAACTACTCCATCTCACGTGATGATCGGACATGGTTTAGTTGATTTGGATCACGTGATCATTTAGATGACTAGAGGGATGTCTATCTAAGTGGGAGTTCTTTAGTAATTTGATTAATTGAACTTTAATTTATCATGAACTTAGTCCTGATAGTTTTTTTTGCAAATCTATGTTGTTGTAGATCAATGGCCCGTGCTACCGTTCCTTTGAATTTTAATGCATTCCTAGAGAAAGCTAAGTTGAAAGATGATGGTAGCAATTACACTGACTGGGTCCGTAACTTGAGGATTATCCTCATTGCTGCACAGAAGAATTATGTCCTTGAAGCACCGCTAGGTGACAAGCCCCCTCCCGCTAATGTGGACGCTTTGAACGTTTGGCAGACGCGGTCTGATGACTACACGATAGTTCAGTGTGCCATGCTTTACGGCATCGAACCGGGACTTCAACGATGTTTTGAATGTCATGGAGCATATGAGATGTTCCAGGAGTTGAAGTTAATATTTCAAGCAAATGCCCAGATTGAGAAATATGAGATTTCCAATAAGTTCTATAGCTGCAAGATGGAGGAGAATAGTTCTATCAGTGAACACTTGCTCAGAATGTCTGGGTACTACAATCATATGACTCAACTTGGTTGCAAAGTTGACGAAGATAGTGTTATTGATAGAGTTCTTCAATCACTACCACCAAGCTATAAAGGCTTCGTGATGAACTATAATATGCAAGGGATGCAAAAGACAATTCCCGAGCTCTTCGCTATGCTCAAGGCTGTGGAGGTAGAAATCAAAAGGAGCATCAAGTGTTGATGGTTAACAAGACCACTAGTTTCAAGAAAAAGGGAAAGGGAAAGAAGGGGAACTTCAAGAAGAATAGCAAGACAGTTGCTACTCCCGCAAAGAAACCCAAGTCTGGAGCCAAGCCTGAAACTGAGTGCTTCTACTGCAAAGGGACTGGACACTGGAAGCGGAACTGCCCCAAGTATTTGGCGGATAAGAAGGATGGCAAGGTGAACAAAGGTATATGTGATATACATGTTATTGATGTGTACCTTACTAATGCTCGTAGTAGTACCTGGGTATTTGATACCGGTTCGGTTGCTAATATTTGTAACTCGAAACATGGACTACCGATTAAACGAAGATTGGCTAAGGACGAGGTGACGATGCGCGTGGGAAATGGTTCCAAAGTTGATGTGATCGCCGTCGGCACGCTACCTCTACATCTAACTTCGGGATTAGTTTTAGACCTGAATAATTGTTATTTGGTGCCAGCGTTAAGCATGAACATTAT
The DNA here is from genome assembly GCA_902687465.1 of Secale cereale. Lineage (NCBI taxonomy): Eukaryota > Viridiplantae > Streptophyta > Magnoliopsida > Poales > Poaceae > Secale > Secale cereale. Next base: position 145,589,560 of record LR738712.1, on the reverse strand, counting down.
ATATAGATCTTGTTTATTGCGAGATGATTATTCATTTAAATCTGAGAATAATGGTTGTTCTATTTATATGAGTAATATCTTTTATGGTCATGCACCCTTGAAGAGTGGTCTATTCTTGTTGGATCTCGATCGTAGTGATACACATATTCATAATATTGAAGCCAAAAGATGCAAGGTTAATAATGATAGTGCAACTTATTTGTGGCACTGCCGTTTAGGTCATATTGGTGTAAAGCGATGAAGAAACTCCATAGTGATGGACTTTTGGAATCACTTGATTATGAATCACTTGGTGCTTGCGAACCATGCCTCATGGGTAAGATGACTAAAACTCCATTCTCCGGAACAATGGAGCGAGCAATAGATTTGTTGGAAATCATACATACTGATGTATGTGGACCAATAAGTGTTGAGGCTCGCGGCGGGTATCGTTATTTTCTAACCTTCACTGATGATTTAAGCAAATATGGGTATATCTACTTGATGAAGCACAAGTCAGAAACATTTGGAAAGTTCAAAGAATTTCAGAGTGAAGTAGAGAATCATCGTAACAAGAAAATAAAGTTTCTACGATCTGATCGTGGAGGTGAATATTTGAGTTAGGAGTTTGGTCTTCATTTGAAACAATGTGGAATAGTTTCACAACTCACGCCACCCGGAACACCACAGCGTAATGGTGTGTCCAAACGTTGTAACCGTACTTTATTAGATATGGTGCAGTCTATGATGTCTCTTGCCGATTTACCACTATCGTTTTGGGGTTATGCTTTAGAGACAACTGCATTCACGTTAAATAGGGCACCATCTAAATCTGTTGAGACGATGCCTTATGAACTGTGGTTTGGCAAGAAACCAAAGTTGTCGTTTCTTAAAGTTTGGGGCTACGATGCTTATGTGGAAAAACTTCAACCTGATAAGCTCGAACCCAAGTCGGAGAAATTTGTCTTCATAGGATACCCAAAGGAGACTGTTGGGTACACCTTCTATCACAGATCCGAAGGCAAGATATTTGTTGCTAAGAATGGATCGTTTCTAGAGAAGGAGTTTCTCTCGAAAGAAGTGAGTGGGAGGAAAGCGGAACTTGATGAGGTAACTGTACCTTCTCCCGAATTGGAAAGTAGTACATCATAGAAACTAGTTCCAGTGATTCCAACACCAATTAGTGAGGAAGCTAATGATAATGATCATGAAACTTCAGATCAAGTTTTTGCTGAACTTCATAGATCAACCAGAGTACGTTCTGTACCAGAGTGGTACGGCAACCCAGTTCTGGAAGTAATGTTACTAGACCATGATGAACCTACGAACTATGAGGAAGCGACGATGAGCCCAGATTCCGCAAAATGGCTTGAGGCCATGAAATCTGAGATGGGATCCACGTATGAGAACAAAGTATGGAGTTTGGTTGACTTGCTCGATGATCGGCAAGCCATCAAAAATAAATGGATCTTCAAGAAGAAGACCGACACTGACGGTAATATTGCTGTTTACAAAGCTCGACTTGTTGCAAAAGGGTTTCGACAAGTTCAAGGAGTTGACTACGATGAGACTTTCTCACCCGTAGCAATGCTTAAGTCCGTTCGAATCATGTTAGCAATTGTCGCATTTTATGATTATGAAATCTCGCAAATGGATGTCAAAACTGCATTCCTGAATGGATATCTCAAAGAAGAGTTGTATATGATGCAACCAGAAGGTTTTGTCGATCCAAAAGGTGCTAACAAAGTGTGCAAGCTCCAGCGATCCATCTATGGACTGGTGCAAGCATCTCGGAGTTGGAATATATGCTTTGATGAGGTGATCAAAGCATATGGTTTTATACAGACTTTTGGAGAAGCCTGTATTTACAAGAAAGTGAGTGGGATCTATGTAGCATTTCCGATATTATATGTGGATGACATATTGTTGATTGGAAATGATATAGAATTTCTGGATAGCATAAAAGGATACTTGAATAAGAATTTTTCAATGAAAGACCTTGGTGAAGCTGCTTACATATTAGGCATCAAGATCTATAGAGATAGATCAAGACGCTTAATTGGACTTTCACAAAGCATATACCTTGATAAAGTTTTGAAGAGTTCAAAATGGATCTGTCAAAGAAAGGGTTCTTGCCTGTATTACACAGAGTGAAGTTGAGTAAGACTTAATGCCCGGCCACTGTAGAAGATAGAGAGAAAATGAAAGTCATTCCCTATGCCTCAGCCATAGGATCTATCACGTATGCAATGTTGTGTACCAGACCTGATGTGTCCCTTGCTATAAGTTTAGCGGGGAGGTACCAAAGTAATCCAGGAGTGGATCACTGGACAGCGGTCAAGAACATCCTGAAGTACCTAAAAAGGACTAAGGATATGTTTCTCGTATATGGAGGTGATAAAGAGCTCGTCATAAACGGTTACGTCGAGGCAAGCTTTGACACTGATCCGGATGACTCGAAGTCACAAACCAGATATGTATTTTTATTGACCGGTGGAGCTGTCAGTTGGTGCAGTTCCAAGCAGAGCGTCGTGGCGGGACCTACGTGTGAAGCGGAATACATAGATGCTTCGGAAGCAGCAAATGAAGGAGACTGGATGAAGGAGTTCATATCCGATCTAGGTGTAATACCTAGTGCATCGGGTCAATGAAAATCTTGTGTGACCACACTAGAGCAATAGCCTTGGCGAAGGAATCCAGGTTTCATAAGAGAACAAAGCACATCCAAAGACACTTCAATTCCATCCGCGATCTAGTCAAGGAGGGAGACATAGAAATTTGCCAGATACATACGGATTTGAATGTTGCACACCCGTTGACTAAGCCTCTTCCACGGGCAAAACATGATCAGCACCAAGACTCCATGGGTGTTAGAATCATTACTTTGTAATCTAGATTATTGACTCTAGTTCAAGTGGGAGACTGAAGGAAATATGCCCTAGAGGCAATAATAAAGATGTTATTTGTATTTCCTTATATCATGATAAATGTCTTTTATTCATGCTAGAATTGTATTAACCGGAAACTTAGTACATGTGTGAATACATAGAAAAAACAGTATGTCCCTAGTATGCCTCTACTAGACTAGCTCATTGATCAAAGATGGTTATGTTTCCTAACCAGATACATGAGTTATCATTTGATCAACGAGATCACATCATTAGGAGAATGATGTGATGGACAAGACCCATCCGTTAGCTTAGCACTATGACCGTTAAGTTTTACTGCTATTGCTTTCTCCATGACTTATACATGTTCCTATGACTATGAGATTATGCAACTCCCGAATACCGGAGGAACACCTTGTGTGCTATCAAACGTCACAACGTAAATGGGTGATTATAAAGATGCTCTACAGGTGTCTCCGAAGTTATCCGTGGTGCTGGCATAGATCAAGAATAGGATTTGTCACTCTGAATGTCGGAGAGGTATCTCTAGGCCCTCTCGGTAATACACATCATAATAAGCCTTGCAAGCATATGACTAATGAGTTAGTCACGAGATAATGTATTACAGAACGAGTAAAGAGACTTGCTGGTAACGATATTGAACTAGGTATCGAGACACCGACGATCGAATCTCGGGCAAGTAACATACCGATGACAAAAGGAACAATATATTTTGTTATGTAGTTTGACCGATAAATATCTTCGTAGAATATGTAGGAGCCAATATGAGCATCCAGGTTCCGCTATTGGTTATTGACCGGAGATGAGTCTCGGTCATGTCTACATAGTTCTCGAACCCGTAGGGTCCGCACGCTTAACGTTTGATGACGATCGGTGTTATGAGTTTATGAGTTTTGATGTACCGAAGGTAGTTCGAAGTCCCGAATGAGATCACGGACATGATGAGGAGTCTCGGAATGTCCGAGACGTAAAGATCGATATATTGGACGACTATGTTTTGACACCGGAAAGGTTCCGGGAGGTTTCGGGCATATACCGGAGTACCGGGGGGTTACCGGAACCCCCCGGGGAGCTAAATGGGCCTCATGGGCCCTAGTGGGAGAAGAGGAGGGGCGGCCAGGGCAGCCGCGCGCCCCTCCCCCTCTAGTCCGAGTTGGACAAGGAGGGGGGGTGGCGCCCCCCTTTCCTTCTCTTCCTCTCTCCATTTCCTTCTCCCCTCCTACTCCAACTAGGAAAAGAGGGAGTCCTACTCCCGGTGGGAGTAGGACTCCTCCCTTGGCGCGCCCTCCTCCTAGGCCGGCCGCCTCCCCCTAGCTCCTTTATATACAGGGGCAGGGGGCACCTCTAGAGACAAGTTGGTCAAGTTGATCTCTCCCAGCCGTGTGCGATGCCCCCCTCCACAGAAACACACCTCGGTCATATCATTGCAGTGCTTAGGCGAAGCCCTGCGCGGGTAGCTTCATTATCTCCGTTACCATGCCGTTGTGCTGACGAAACTCTCCCACAAGGTTCTACTAGATCAAGAGCTCGTGGGACGTCATCAAGCTGGACTTTTGCTGAACACGGAGGCTCCGTACGTTCGGTGCTTGATCGGTTGGATCGCGAAGAAAGTTCGACTACATCAACCGCGTCACTAGACGCTTCCGCTCCCGGTCTACGAGGGTACGTGGACACACTCTCCCCTCTCGTTGCTATGCATCTAGTAGATAGATCTTGCGTGATCGTAGGAATTTTTTTTTTAAATACTACTTTCCCCAACAAGATATACTCTGGGCCCCTCGTGTGATCCGACCAGGATAAGCATGGCCATGCGACAAGGATTATGAGATATTCTGGTTTGTGGTCGGTATCACTGGAACGAGAAAGAGGTCGGGCTAGCACAAGGATGACAGACTCGCCTTGAGCCCGACAACATATATCATGCGGCAAAGGGAACAGAAGTGGGACACGTTGTACAGGTTCGCCAACCGGCTTAACTTGGTGGTTGGCACGCCTTCTTAGAGGCCGCTACCAACCGAGCATGTTAGAGGTGATCCGGTCTGCAACCAAGCCGACTTGAACCTAAGGGTTCGCGCGCTTAAGGGAAGGAACCTATGATGTCGGAGCTAACTTTAGGAGTCTTGTGTGATCCTACTCTGACTCGGATCCAAGCCGAAGAGACTTTGGGCTTTAGGATCTGTGCGAGGACCAAGTTTTGAGCCCGCGACGGATGCTTATATATAGTGGAGGTGCAGCACACTCATTTGGTTGATCGCTTCGGCACCGTCATTATGGCTTTGCATGTGTTGCAACAAGCCACTTGCACTCGCCGCCAGTTGTGTGATTGGACCTAGCAGTGTGTCGCACATTGTTCCTCCTGCATGCGCGGATACCGTTAGAGGCAGTGCACTTGCGCTGCTCTGGCGAACCTGTACAAGGGATCCGATCGGCTACGTGGGAGATCGGCGAGGAGGAGACAACCCACGAGATGTGCTGCCCCAACTCTACTTCCGATGCACGGCACTGCGCATCTAGTGGTAACGATCCGTCATCTGTCTCCCTTAGCATGTGTCTGGAGTTCTGTGGGTAAGAATTTTTAATTTACAGTCAACGCACCCTACCATAGAATTCAACAACCCCTTCTCCACATGTGCGTGTGGTGGGTGCAGAGACTCGAGCTGAGGGAGGACTTTTTTTTTCATCCAGCACAAGCTCGTAATGAAAAGGAGAAGAGGACACGAGACCAAATCAAATGCGACTGCTGCGTGGAGTTTGATACAAAGCACGCTCGACACCCAGCCGAAATTTAGGTGGGTAGCCCTAGCGTTGGCCTATTTTTTTAGTTGCAAACCAACACCATGTTTATTGGATGAAGGTTACTTTTTTTTTGAGGGATGGATGAAGGGTACTTCTATACATTGCTTAAAGAGAGAGCGACTAATAAAAAAAGCGACTAAAGGAAGGATCACTCACAATGCAACATACTTGAGCTGGCCCACTACACGAGGCGGCGAGTCGCATCTCTCGCATGAGCCATGAACGAACGGTTTTGTGTAACATATTTTTATTTCAATCAACGTCGGTCTATTTTATTTTCTAGTAATATGTTTAAGAATTATAAAAAGATCATGGATTTAAAATAGTTTTAAATTTATTTGAAAATTCTAAATATTCAAAACTATTCACGAATTAACACAATGTTTGTCAATTTTTTAATATATTTGTTAAATTTTTAAAAGTTTGCAAAATTTGAGAAGGTTGATAAAATTAAAAATGTGCATGTATTTTAAATTGTTATTCAAAACTATTCACGAATTAACACAATGTTTGTCAATTTTTTAATATATTTGTTAAATTTATAAAAGTTTTCAAAATTTGAAAAGGTTGATATATTTAAAAATGTGCATGTATTGTAAATTGTTCACGGTTTTTGTAAATAGAAAAGTCTCAAAATTTTGAAAAATAGTATTTTCAAACTTTTTCCAAATTTATGATCTTTTTTGTGTTAAATACATTTTCGAAATCTGTGCAATGTTTTCAAATTCGTTAAATTTAAAAAATTTCTGGATATTTTTTAGTTAATTTTTTAATATTCATGAACTTTATAGAAAAATAACAAACATTCCTAAATTCATAATATCCAAAATCCTTGATGTCTAGAAAAATTGTGATTTTTTATGTATGAATTTTTGAATCTATTGACAACCTAGACTGGGGTTTTTCTCTTGAACCATGAGCGTGAGCTTTCGCCTGGCGAGTGAGTTGTGCACGATCTTTTCCTTTTCTCTAAAGCTAGAGAGCGAGCGGTCCGGCAGCCGAGCGAAGCTGAACATTAATGGGCGCCGCCCGCCTAGCGTCCGCTCGAGCACCTGCAGATTCGGTACTTGGAGTGCTAAATAGGTGCCGGAGGTATATCTCGCCCATAGGGAAATCACTAGTTACAGGGTACCTCTTGAAAAGTTATTTTTACCTTCTCATCGTTGATAAATGGCACAGTGCATATGCATCACTTGTCGCAACCTAAGTGTTTTTTCTTTTTTTATATATATAGATTCGTTTATTCAAAATATTTTATGTCTCAATAGTGAGCCCAAATTCTGAACAATTTTTCATCGTTAGATTTGCCCTGTTGAGACTTTCGAAACTAGATCTCAGAGTTTGACGAAATCATCAACAAAAATCATAAACAAAAAAATACAAAAAACAAAAAAACTTAAAAAATATGGAAGAAGACAAAAACTAAAAAAAAAAGGCAACTGAAAAAAATAAAAACCAAAGCCCGGAAGAACAATTGCGGTTTTTCATATTTTTTCCTTTTCGGTACAAATATGTGCTTCTCATGAAAGTATAGATTCTTTTTCGAGAAGTATAGATGTGCTTCTCGTGATATGTGCTTCCACGAGAAGTAAATCGGTGCTTCTTGTGGAAGCACAAATTTTTTTACCTTGAAGCACGGTCAATTTTATTTTGCTCCAAATAGTACTTAAAACCAGAAAAAAAAACAAAAAGCAAAAAAACATCTAAAATCCAAAAGCACGTATGAAAAGAAATAGAAAAATTGAAATCCAGTGGGAATGCCCAGTACGTGATCCGTGACGGTGGCTGAGCTCACCACTCGGCACACTCACCAAGAAAGTGACCCTCGGTGGGGCCCTGCAGGGGATAACCCCTGGGTAGTTTCTCCCCTCTTATAGCGAGATAGAAGCTCCCCCCATTTGAAGGGTTTTCCGGTAGCTACGGTGCTGGCCGGCCCAATTCGGGACGGCGACTACTCTGCGCCGGCGCACCGGCCCAACTTTCGGCCGGCCTGCTGCCTACCGTTCAATGCGACACCGCATGGCCCTTAGATCTGACGCCGTCTTCTCTTACCTTGGTCAACGCTGCCAGTCCCCCACAACCAATCCTTCATACAGCGCTGCCTAATGCCTCGACGCGCGCCGGATTTGTGTGGGCTGCAGGAGAGGGCGCCGCCCATCGTGCCGGCTCCCCCGAGCGCCGTTGCCCCCGCCAACCGTCTCCTCGTTGCAGGCTCGTTCGTCGCGGATGCAGCAAATCGGGGCAAATCTGCGGCTGTAGCAAAAAAGAGCTCCAAGTTGCATATGCAGCAAAAATGCAGCCACGGTTCCAGCTCGGCGCAGCTTACTGCGACCATGGCCTCAAACGGCATGGTGACCGCCGCAGCTCTGCGTGGTGACCATCCCAGCTCGCCGCACGTCGTAGCTTTTTCCTTTGTCGGTTGTAGCAATTTTGTTTGTGGGATGTAGCCGCCACCGGCCACAAACGCCGATTGTAGCAAAAGTCTCCGCCGGTGGTAGCTTTTTCCATTGCCGATAGTAGCTTTTTCATAGACGGGTTGCAGCTCCCTGTTTGACGGTTGCAGCCGTCTGTTTGCAGTCGTCGTTTGTAGCAAAAATGTCCGCCAGCCGTATCTTTTTTTCATTGCATGTAGTAGCTTTCTCAAAGACGAGTTGCAGCTTCATGTTCGACGGTTGCAGATGTCTGCCATCGTTGATTGTAGCAAATTAGTTCGCCGGTTGTAGCTTTTTTGATTGCCGGTAGTAGCATATTATGCGGGTGGTTGCAGCTCCCGGCGTAGGAGGTTGCAGCTCTCATGCCCCCTCCCCATGCCAGGCAGCGTTGGAGCACCCCCCGTGTGGTCTCCGCCCTTGCAGCACCCCCGGTGGAGGTTTGCGGCACTGGGTGGCTGCGGGCCTAGTACGCAGGAGGTGGAAGGAAGCACAGGGAAGAAGAAGAAAAAGAGGAAGAGGAGGACGAAGGGAGTGAGGCATGCAGGAAAGAGAAAGGAAGGGCGAGAGGAAGAAGATAACCAGAGAAAAAAGAGGAACGATTGGTGGCGGGCCCAGGCAAACGTGTTGTGTGGGCGACTGGTCAAACATGCGTGAGTACTAACGCACGCTATATTCTATTTGATCGCACGGCGCGCGTGCATCCGTCGGAGCGTTCGGCCGGCGCGCCGAACTCAAACGTTTCCCATTCGGGATTACTGCACAGTGAGTTTTTTCGTGCGGTTTTTTTCCGAGTATGCGTATCATGTGTGCATATTTTAAATACGTGTTTTGAAAAAATAAACCTTTTTAGTCACACATTGATTTAAGAAAAGATATGTGAACATTGTTTTACATTTTATAAACATTTATTAAATGTCACAAAACTTTTTAAAATACATATGAATTTTTTAAAATATTAATGTGCATTTTTTGGATGGTATGACACATTAGATTTTAATTTCGCAATCATTTTATTTAAACTGTTTGAACATTTTTTTAGAACACACACATCTTTTGAAACGGGTGAAAATGTTTCAAATGGCACCAACAATTGTTTTCTGAATGCCATCAACATTTTCTTTAATTACACTGACAAGTTTAGTTCACTGTGTTAACATTCTTCGAACTCGCTTTTTTAAGTGTATTAGTAAATATAATTTTTTAAGTATTTGTATTTAATATTATTTTTTGAAAATAGAGCAAAAGTTAAGAACAATGAACTAACTTGCAGGATGTTAACTAGGTCGACCCAAATAGATGCTTGTGTTGCAATTGTTCGTTCCAACTCGCGTGAGGCGACGTATAGAGGCGCCCCTAAATAGGAGGTCCCTGCCAATTGTGACTTACATTTTGGGAGCAACATTTAGTAGTATTTTTTATAAAACTATTTTTGACCATTTTTCCGACGAAAAAGGCTTTCACTCTACTTTATATATAAATCAACGTCCATCATACAAACCACCACATACAACACAACACCAAAGCACCACACAAACCCAAGAAAAGATACAATGGTCCTCAGAAACAGCTACACCAACCCACACAATTCTAAGCAAATGGTCGGTAGGAAAGCTAAGCACTACCTGGAGTTCATGGAGCCCTGAACTATGGCCAACCACCATGAAGAGATGAATCTGAGCACCAATATACCATGGATTCCAAAGCGGTGCATGTAGGAAGGAAACAACACTGGAGTGCCACCACCGCCCGATACAAAGGATCGGGGTTTTACCTAGAGTATTGTAGAAGGGCAAAGCATATCCGCAATGGTGCCTTCATGTAGGGGATGACACACCATCGGTCTGGCTAAAGTCGGACAGGTTTCACCCCCAACAAGTGAAGGATTATGGATGGGCTTTGGCTCATATAAGACAATAATCCCTAGTTAATCTCGAAGGCCCATGCATGTGTACGGCAAGTGGTGGGAAGTGTGGGAGGTTTAGTACCATACTGCAACAGTAAGAAGAGTGAGACCTCTTTATAAGGGCTGCTCCACCACTTGCTATTCGGAGCTTGGGAATAGGAGCTATACACGCGCGCTCCTCTTCCTCCACCGCCCGCCTCGTTATGAAGCGCGCGCGCCGCGGTTTGCGGGAATGAGCTGAGCCGAAGCTTATTTTTGCCGGTCAAGAATGGTTAATTAATCTCATATTAATTAACGAGTCACTTACGGAAGTGCCATTGTCCAAGACGTTGGACTGTGGCCTGTTCGCGGACTCGGAAGTGGGCCTTAGCCCAGGCCCATCTACCCGACGACCTATATAAGAAGGCGTTGGCCAGTGGAGTGAATCCTAACTCAGTTCACTCACTCCCTCTCACACAACCCTAGCCGTCTTCTACTGTTGCTTCCGGCGATACCATCCCAATGACCGCGTGCACGGTTGGTTGGGAGAGCAGGTGCCTCCGGAACCCTGTCGTCCGAGATCCTGCACGGGAGAACGGCAAGGTTTTTGGGGAGCGTCTCGACGCGACTGCTCCCGATTCGTCCCCGTATCCATCCGCCTCTGCTTCTACTACTTCCCCTGCATCAACACCATGGTCGAGGACGCCGCCGCCAAGAAAAAGGCCACGGACGACGCTGAGGATGCTGCTGCCACGGCCGCGTTGGCCTGGCCAACCGGAAGGTATGATATGTGCATCCCTCGTTTACTCGTACATGTGCAAGCCGTATATATATTGTTCATAGATTTTTCGGTTCTATGCACTGTACGTGCTCACATGTTTAGGTATTGGTATGAGATGCATACCGTATATGCCATGTTTACTATTTTCTCGTGGACTAGATTAGTCGGAAAAGTGCTAATATTTCCAACAATCCAAAAACCTTATTTTAGGAACTTTTCGACTCATGGCTTCGCCGCTACACTGAAACCAGAAAAGTTTACCAGGACGCATTTTAAGCGTTGGCAGACTAGGGCTACCTTGTGGCTCACAGCAATGAACATGTTCTCGGTTGGTGGTGTGTCTCCCACGGTAACGATTGCTCCTGAACAGGAGAATGCGTTTAGGGAGGCAACCACCATCTTTGTGGGAGCCGTTCTTACTGTGATCGGAGACAAGCTAGTTGACGCATATCTCCATATGCATGTTGCCAAGAATTTGTGGGATGCGCTTGACGCAAAGTTCGGCGCAACCGATGCTGGCAATGAGCTGTATGCCATGGGCAGTTCCATGATTACAAGATGGTTGATAACCGTCCTTTATTGGACCAGGCTCATGAGATACAATGCATTGCTAAGGAGCTGCAGCTCCTGAAGTGGGAGTTACCGGACAAGTTTGTCGCGGGTTGCATTATTTCAAAACTCCCTCATAGTTGGATGAACTTTGCTACTTCCCTCAAGCACTTGAGGCGTAAATTCTCTATTGAGGATGTCATCGGTCATCTCAGTGTTGAACAGAACTTGAGAACAAAGGACTCACACGTGAAAGGGGCAGAGGGTTCTTCTAGCGCCAATGTGGTGCAGAAGAATTTCCACAAGTTCAAGGGAAAGAACTTTGTCCAGCAGAATACTACCTTTAAGAAGAAGGGTAAGAAGAAAGACAAAAGGAGAGATGGCTGCTTTACTTGTGGTTCAGAGGAACATTGGGCAAACAAGTGCCCAAACAAGTACAAGAAGCCAGGACAGGACTCCAAGTCTGTCAATGTCACTCTGAGCAACAATGATACGGCATTTGGTTATGGTAATCTGTTTACCATATTGTCAGTTTGTCAGTCCACCGATTGGTGGGTTGATACTGGGGCCAATATTCATGTGTGTGCTGATATGTCTTTGTTTTCTTCTTACCAGGTCGCACGAGATTGTTCCGTCCTGATGGGGAATGGCTCGCATGCTTCTGTTCATGGTGTTGGCACAGTAGATCTAAAGTTTACTTCGGGAAAGATCGTGCAGCTGAAGAACATGCAACATGTCCCCGCCATCAAGAAGAATCTCGTTAGTGGCTCCCTTCTATGTAAAGAAGGGTTTAAGTTAGTATTTGAGTCCAATAAAGTAGTCGTATCTCGGTATGGACTGTTTATTGGAAAATGATGTGAATGTGGCGGTTTGTTCCGCCTTTCCCTGGAGGATTTCTGTAATAAAGTTGTGAACCAAATTCATTCCAATGTGAATGAATCTGAGGTTTGGAATTCACGTCTTTGTCACATAAATTTCGGTTGTATGATGTGGCTAGCTAAGATGGATCTAATTCCGAGTTTCACTTTAGCCAAAGGCTCTAAGTGCCATACGTGTGTGCAAGCAAAGCAACCACGTAAGCCTCACAAGCCTGCGAAGGAGAGACACCTAGCACCGTTAGAGCTCATACATTTAGATCTCTGTGAGATGAATGGTGTGTTGACTAAAGGTGGAAAGAAATACTTCATGACGTTGATTGATGATTCCACTAGATTTTGCTATGTGTATTTGTTAAATACTAAGGATGAGGCTCTACACTATTTTAAAATCTATAAGGCTGAAGTTGAGAACCAACTTGAGAAGAAGATTAAACGAGCTCGGTCTGATCGTGGTGGAGAGTACTTTTCTAACGAGTTTGATTTATTCTATGCGGAACATGGTATTATTCATGAGAGAACGCCTCCCTACTCACCCAGTCAAATGGGATTGCTGAACGGAAAAACCGTACTCTAACCAATTTGGTTAACGCCATGTTAGATACATCGGGTTTATCCAAGGCATGGTGGGGGGAGGCTGTATTGACATCATGTCATGTCTTGAATAAAGTTCCCGCGAAGGATAATGAGACTACTCCCTATGAGCAATGGGAAAAGAAAAGAACTACACTCTCCTACTTGCGCACTTGGGGCTGTTTGGCGAAAGTCAACGTGCCGATCACCAAAAAGCGTAAGCTTGGTCCAAAGACTGTGGACTGTGTTAATCTGGGCTACGCTAAGAATAGCGTTGGCTATAGATTTCTGGTAGTGAAATCTGAGGTACCCAGAAGGTTGGCACAATTATAGAGTCTAAGGATGCTATATTCTTTGAGGATATTTTCCCCATGAGAGATATGCAAAGCACTTCTAGACTGGAATCTGATGAGAATCCTGAACCTGTCATTCCGATGGAATATTATGAACACAAAAGTGATGAAAGTTCATCGGAGGATGAAGAGGAAGCTCCTGTTAGGAGCAAGAGACAAATGACTGCAAAGTCTTTTGATGATCATTTCCTCATGTACCTCATGGATGACGACACTCCCACTTCCATTTCAGAAGCTTATGCATCTCCGGATGCTGACTATTGGAAGGATGCAGTCCGTAGCGAGATGGATTCCATATTGGCTAATGGGACATGGGAGATCACAGATCGTTCTTATGGTTGCCAACCATTGGGATGTAAGTGGGTGTTCAAAAGGAAGCTTAGGCCTGATGGTACTGTTTAGAAGTACAAGGCTAGGCTTGTGGCCAAGGGTTATACCCAAAAAGAAGAAGAGGATTTCTTCGATACTTACTCACCTATGGCTAGACTGACAACCATTCGAGTCTTACTGAAAGTGCTGTATATCGACTAGAGGGGGGGTGAATAGGCAATTTTTATGGAAAGCTTCAAAACATGGAAGTTTCGAAGACAAACAATAGAACCAATCCTATTTGTATGCAGCGGAAGGTAGACTACATTAGACAAGCCATAGTCAAGTATTCAATGAAGTGAAAGCATGAAGACTAATAGCAGCTAGGCAGTATGGATCAGGATGGAAGATTGTATGAAGCCAAACAGAACAAGTCGTCACACAGTGAAGTCAAACAGATATGGCAAGCAGTCAATGACTTCACAAAGAGAGACAGTAAGTAAAGAGAAGGAAATGGTAGAACCAGTAGCTTGGAGAAGACAGTGATTTGTTGGGCCAATTCCAGTTGCAGTGACGATTGTACGTCTGGTTAGGGAGGTTGAGATTTAACTCAGAAGACCGCATCTTCACCTTATTCCCCTTGAGCTAAGGACACCTAGTCCTCGCCCAATCACTCTGGTAAGTCTTCAAGGTAGACTTCCAAACCTTCACAGACTTCGTTCACCGGCAATCCACAATGACTCTTGGATGCTCAGAACGCGACGCCTAACCGGCTGGAGGAAACACAGTCCTCAAGTGTAACAAGTCTTCAGGTCACACAGACAGAAAGACTTCAGTGATGCCTAACACTCTTTGGCTCTGGGTGTTTGGGCTTTGTCCTCGCAAGGATCTCTCTCTCAAATGCTTCGGAGGTGGGTTGCTCTCAAACGACAAAAGTCGTGTAATAACTCTGAGCAGCCACCAATTTATGGTGTAGGGGGTGGGCTATTTATAGCCACTGGGCAACCCGACCTGATTTGTCCGAAGTGACCCTGGGTCACTAAGGAACTGACACGTGTTCCAACGGTCAGATTTCAAACACATACGACAACTTTACTTGGGCTACAAGTAAAGCTGACTCATCCAGCTCTGGATAAGATTGCTCTCATTGTCTTCACTCGAAGACATATGATTTGGTTGAGCATCACTTCAGTCACTCTGACTTTGTTCACTTGGACCCCACTTAACAGTACGGTGGTTCCTATGACTCAACAAAGAAGAAAAGGAAACAACGAAACATCTAAGTCTTCGCACTCCATTGTCTTCACACAATGTCATCTCTTGTCATAGTCTTCAATATGATTATCTCCATATACCACCATTGTCGTCAATGTCTTCATACATTTTTAGGGGTCATCTCCGGTAGGTAAACCGAATCAATGAGGGACTACTACCTGTGTTATCCTTCAATTCTCACAAACACATTAGTCCCTCAACCAGGTTTGTCGTTAATACTCCAAAACCAACTAGGGGTGGCACTAGATGCACTTACAATCTCCCCCTTTTTGGTGATTGCTGACAAACTGGTTGAAGTTTTCAACGGGGATAAAAGTATGTGAAATTGTAAAGGATAAAGGTATTGTCATCATAAGTAGCAAGAGGCTCCCCCCTGAAGATGTGCATATAATTGATTTTCTTTTGAATGCAAATGCACATGGCAGGTTGTACTTGTGGAGATCCTCTTCAACTTATGAAGACAATTCATCATGCACAATTGATATTTCGAAAATTATGATATGCATAATGAGAAATGGACATCTGCAAAAATGACTAAGGGCGGAATATATCGTAGCACATGCGGAATTTATCATCGCATTACAGAGTATCAGAAAACGTAGCAGACGACCATCAAGTTTAAGTGTTACAACTCAAAGAACCAAATGTAGCAAAAACGAGAGTTGTAAACACTAGGCAAAATATAAAGCACCCGCCCATATGGACCCGCTTGAAGACTATCAACTCATATGCTTCTCCCCCTTTTGTTAGTAAGGACCAAAAAGGTTTGAAGACATAGAGCCTCTACTCGTTCCCAGTTGGAGCAGGAGAAGATGCAGGGTCGGCATTGGTGATTGGCGGTGCAGAAGTAGTTGGTGCAGTGTCAACACGCGCTGAAGGAGGAGGTGGTGAGGTAGCATCATCTTGATCATCTATCACCCTAGCGTCAACCGTTGCAGCGGAGGAGGAATAATCAGAGTCTTCAAGAGACGGAGTTCGATGCAGAACATCATTCCTTGGGGGAGTGTGGTCAAACTTGAATCTTTCTGTGAAGCCATCGTCTTGAAGATCTGCTTCAGCACTCTGCAAAGTCAAACTCTTCCATGACCTCCGACAAGTTTCATGAGCAACAAAGGCATTCTTGGTGGCAAGGTTGCGAATGCGATTGACGTCCACCAAGAGGCTTTGCATCTGACGCTTCAGCCAGTAGTGATGCTTATCATGTTTCTGATGTAAGGCAACGAGAAGCTCTCGGTCATCGAGAACATGAGATCGCTTCCAAGGCCTTTGGGCAATGGTGCTCTCAGTAGCTTCAGTCTCTGCATGGCGAGGTAGGCGAATACGACTAGCCAGAGGATAAACGTGAGAGACTGCTGGAACTCCTTCAATGGGCTGAGTGAAGCTTTGGTGATCAGCATTGTGAAGACTAACAGGCTCTTTGGCAGGCTCTTGGTATATGGCTTCAGCGGACATATCAACCTCTGGCAAGAATATGTGATGGTTGCGAGCAGAGGGCTGATAGTTGATAGCAGAATGAAGCTTGATGAGGCGCATAATCCATGGAGCGTAGAACTTGAGACCAAAAAGATCAGAGCCTGACACAGCCAACTGTCTGATAAAGAAATCTTGAGCATTGAAGCTGATGCCATTGAAGATATAGAAGACCAATGTCTTCATTGTGCCTTCAAGCTTGGCTAATGAAGAGTGTCCTTTGACAGGCCATAAAGTTTGCCTGATGATATGATATATGGTGCGTGGCAGATACTCAAGGTCTTCAACAAAGAACTCTTTTGGGTATTCAGCATCGAGCGGCAAGGGCTTCATCATGCTTAGCATTTGGCTCATGTTGGGCTTGGGCTTCTGAAAGATACTCTCCAAGGCTTCGCTGTGTAGTTGACAGCCATGTTCATATAGTTCTCCTGGAGTGGGCAGGCCAGTTAGCTCAATGAGGTCAAAGGCGTTGGCTTCATGATGGACATTGCCTGTCATCCACTCAAGGATCCATGTCTTCGGATCCCTGCTGTAGCCTCGAATGTGGAGAGTTGCATAGAATTGCAAAACCAGCTCTTCATTCCAGTGCTCTTTGTCAGTCACAAAATTCAGCAGGCCAGCGTCACAAAAGCAATCAAGAGCTTCCTCAAGATAGGGCAGTCCAGTAATGGCTTTAGTATCAAGACGCATATGGGGGAAGATGTGCCCTTGATCATAGAGTACTCGTGAATAATAACTGCGCTGTTGATGGCTCCAGAACCTATCTGATGATATCCTTGGCTTGGAATAGGGGTTCTTGGCTCTATCAAAGAAAGTGGTGTGCGCAGTGAAGCCATTAGCATTGAAAGACCCTTGAGAAATGGTTGTACCTGGGAACCTTGGCAGTCTTGGCTTGGGCTTCTGAACCTGAGGCCTGTGCTCGACATGGTAATCAAATTGAGGACCAGCAGCAGTCGGAACAGCAGCAGGCGGGGGAATCATAATAGGCCATCTAACAGAGACGAGCTGGTCATCTTTGTCGTATGCTTGCTCGATGGTGTGTGGCCTTGGAGGCGGAACAGGAGTAGTGGCACTGGCTTCGGGCTGCTTAGTGGCGTCAGGTGCAGCACTGGCTTCAGGCGCCATCACTTCAGGCACCACATTGACTTCAGGTACAACATTAGCTTCAGCCATGACAACGTCATTGGCTTCAGTGGTGGTGGTGGCAGCCTCAGAATTTGTAACCTCCACTTCAGGAGCTGGAGGGTCAAACACGTTCTCCTTGAGAACAGGGGGTCTGGCAGCACGTGCTTCATCTTCTCTTGGTTGTTCTTCATCGGCTGATGCAGCCGGAATATCTTCAGCCGCTTTGGCTTCAGACTCTGGGAGGTTCACAGTAGGAGAAGCTTCAGGAACAGATTGTTGCTCTTCTCCTTCTAGAACACTTGAAGGAACGACTTGGGGCCTTGGTCCTTTGCGAAGCCTGCGGAATGTTGGCGACGCTTGTGGTGATGGAGTTGGTTGGGCCTCAAAGTCTTCATCTTCAAGCACCAAACTGGTGACTTGAGTAGGGGGTGACCAGCCCATGAATCATCCTGAGCGATTGGCGTCAATGGACGACCAATGCTGATGCGTTCGCTGTTCGTGAGAACAGGCGATGATACCACATTATACTCGATCTGAGGAAGGACTTCATCATCTTCAACATTGTCATGAGGACCAATCTCTTCAGCTGCGGTGGGGTCAACAGCTGGAATGTCTTCAGCCTCTGTGGGAGCAGGCTCATGAACAGTCATGCGACGTTCTTGGTGTGCAGATGCAGGACAAGCAACAGAAATGGGCTCAATAACAAGGGGCTCTGTGGGAGCAGCCCGGACCTTCTTGGTCTTGCGCTTCTTTGTGGGTGGAGCATCATCAGTGGTGTTCTTGCGCTTGCGAGCTTCAGCTTCAGCAACTTTCGTCTTCTTGCGCTCTGAAGCAACTGTTGAGACCTTAGGCTTCGTGCCTGTCATGCTGGCAGGGAAGACAATGCGAGGTTCTTCCTGCCGTGATTCTTCAGCTTGGGCCACAGTTGGCTTCTTCTTCTTCTTCTTCTTGGCAGCCATCCTGGGGTCAATGCCAGGACGCCCAAGGGCCTTGCACTTCTCAGCTTCATTATAAGCTTGAACACACTTGGCAGCCAAGGCCTTTATGCGCTCACGAGAACCTTTTGCTTCTTCACGCCTCTTGTGAAAGGCTTCTTTGAGCTTATGCATCATGACTTTGAAATTTTGAACTTATTGGACGCTGAGCTTGGCCATATGCTTCTTGAACAGAGCCTTTTCATAGTCAATCTTTTGCTTCAGCTCAACAATTCTCTCAGCAAGAGCTAGATCAGAAGCAATGGCGCCATTGAAGGAGACGCTTAGGCCAACTGGAAGTTGCAGATCGTCAAAGCTGAGGTTGGGGGTGTCAAACCACTCATCAATGAAGTTGTCCAATACTTCCATGTCAAAGAGGGGCAAATCATTGAAGATTTCTGCATCTTGCTTGCTCTTGATCAATTGCTCCAGAGCGTCATTAGCTAGATCTTCATCACTTGATAGATCAATGGCTTCATTGGCGTTCTTCAGAACAGCATCTGGAGTCAGAGCTGGATTGGGGTTGTGCATGGGCTTCTTCCTTAGCTGCTTGCTCTTGGATATGCGAGAATGCTCTTCAGATTGCACACTTGGTGCAGGTGGAGCAGTGGCCAAAGGCTTCACTCTCAAAGCAGTTGGTGGAGTGGTCTTCGAAGCCTTTGATTTCTTCTTCTTCTTTGGCTTCGGAGATGCAGGCGCTTCATCAGAATCAGCGTCGTCTGCAGGTTGATCCACATCCGCCCCTTGAACCCTTATATGACTGATGAGACCTTCTAAGTTGTAGAAGGGCCCAACAAGGTTAGGTTCAGCTTCGCGCGTACCATCGGCATGGGCGCAGAGGGGCTAGGATTGAAGTCTAATCCCCAAGTCTTCTTGTTTTCCTTGGCCGAGTTCTTGGCATACTGAAGATTTCACTTGAACAGATTGTCGTCGCGACACCATAGCAGTGATGATGGGTCGGCATCTGCTGGTTGTGGTCCACGGACCATGCAAGGATAGAAACCTTGAGCAATAGCTTCAGCTTGGGTTCTGGGTGGAAGATTCTTGTACAGAATGTCTCCCCATGGTCGCTTGATAGCATTCTTCTCAGCATAATCTTGGGTCACGAACCTGTACTTGAACCATTGTTCTGCCCAATATCTTCAAATCCATTGGATTCGAGTCTTCCTCTGATTATAGTCGTCCTCTGGATCAGTCTTGTACATCTCAATGAGGTCAGGAGGCAAATCTTTGGAGGTGTTGCCACGGCGATGTCTGCCACCCTTCCTAACAAATTTCTCAATTGCCATTGGGTTCAATCTGAAAGGCTTCAAACTGAAAGGCTTCAACACTGGCAAATGCTTCGGTCTACTGGTCAGACAGGAACTGGCTTCGGGAGAATGAATGTGACACTGCAAGAATTCTGCAAATGAATGCAGACTATGAGAACCAAGAGATTCTCCCACAAACATGTACTTGTGACAGCATTAGAGATGCGAGGGAAGGGGAAGAGGTCATATGCATTCTCAGAAGATTTTGAAGATAAATCAGTTTAGAAGACTTGGACCTCATAGCGCGAAGACATTCACTCTTATGTTGAGAGTTGGTTCCAGATTTGTACGAATCCAAGAATAGGTAGAAGTGAGGAATTTAACTATGTGTGAAGCATATGTGAATGTACTAGGCAAAGTATGAGATGCATACAGGATAGATCCAAATATGTGGAGACATAAACTTCTTATGGTAAAGAGGATGAATCTATTGGATCAAGAAGATGGTAAAAATAGAGTTTTAATTTACCACACGATGAACTGCTAGACGGAGAAGAAGTGGATGCCGAGCAGTTTGATCTTCCGTGCCCTAACTTGGCGGCGGAGGACACCTACGGCGGCGGCGGAGAAGACGATGTCCGCGGCCGGCGTGAAGACGGCGTCGAGGAGGTCGCGGCAGCGAAGCTCTTCGTCGTCGGCGTCGTTGAGAGCTAGCGGAGGCGCTAGGGTTGGTCGAGGTGGAGAGGTGGTAGAAGAGTTTTTGACCGTGATGGGACGTGCATTTATAAGGATGGGAGATGGCACGGCGCAATTACGCAGGTGCCCCTGGTGGTTCACATCTGAGGGACACATGGCGTACATGTAACACATTGGGAGTTGTCCCCCAATCCCACGCACGCCTGGACTATCGGGGTGATCGTTTCAGCTTCTCCGGGTTTCAGGCATAAAGGATTGAGCATTAAAAACAGATTTAAAGTTTGTCTCTGTATCTTCTGCTGACAAGGACGCAGAGAAGACATTCGACTGTTCCAACAGAATGCATATGATTTGGATAGATAGAGTTTGAGGTGAGAAAGCATAGAGAGGTTAGGGTCCGATCATATTCACTTAGTTTGAAAGATTCAAATAAGAAGACATAGCTATAAGTGAATGCTGTAGAGGACAGAACACAAGTCTATATATATATCCTATATGAAGATAAACCAAATGCGAGGACTTTGCAAATGTAACGCCAGGAGAAACACTTCAAGCAAAGATTTGGTGGTGGCGTTACCCACCGTATATGAAGTATTAGACCCAGACACGGCGCACAATTATCGTGGCGCTCCAAAGTCAAATTCCAAGTTAATGTATTCACACTCAGAGTGTAAGTCTTCATTGATTGAAGATATACTTTACTTCATGTGTTGCACATCTAAGTCATCAATATGCATAAGTGTTAGGATGTGGGCCTGATCACAGAACATTCGAGGATTCTAAGATATTTAGCTCACACCGCAACTTGCAAAACCTTTTCTCATCCAAGGGATTTGTGAAGATATCTGCCAGCTGCTCTTCAGTCTTGACGTGTATGATATCAATATCTTCCTTCATGACATGATCTCTGAGAAAGTGATGACGAATTTCAATGTGCTTTGTCTTCGAGTGCTGAACTGGGTTGTTGGCAATCTTGATGGCGCTTTCATTGTCGCAATAGAGTGGCACATGCTTCAGATGGACACCATAGTCCTTGACTGTTTGCTTCATCCAGAGAAGCTGAGCGCAGCAAGATCCAGCAGCAATGTATTCAGATTCAGAAGTGGAGAGTGATACACAGTTCTGCTTCTTTGAAGACCAACAGACAAGTGATCGTCCCAGAAAGTGACATGTGCCTGATGTAGACTTGCGATCAACTTTGTCACCAGCATAATCAGCATCTGAGAATCCAACTAGATCAAACTCTGAGCCCTTTGGATACCATAATCCTAGTGTTTGGGTGTAAGCCAAATATCGAAGAATTCCCTTCACAGCTAAGTGATGCGAGTGCTTTGGTGCCGCTTGGAATCGAGCACACATGCAAACACTAAGCATAATATCTGGCCTAGATGCACATAAGTAAAGTAAAGAACCAATCATGGAGCGGTATACCTTTTGATCGAAATCTTTACCATTGGCGTCGGGACTCAGATGACTTTTAGTTGGCATAGGCGTCGTGTATCCTTTGCAGTCTTGCAGACCAAACTTCTTCAGGCAATCTTTGAGGTATTTCTCTTGAGATATGAAGATATCGTTGCTTTGCTAACGAATTTGAAGACCAAGGAAGAACTTCAGCTCACCCATCATTGACATCTGATATTGCTCTTGCATCATGTGACCGGACTCATCACTGTATCTTTTGTCAGTGCAGCCGAAGGTAATGTCGTCCACATAGATTTGGCAGACAAACAGTTCACCATCATATGTCTTCGTGAAGAGTGTGGGATCCAGGGAACCAGGTTTGAAGCCTTTGCTCTTCAGGAAGTCTTTGAGTGTGTCATACCATGCACGAGGGGCTTGTTTGAGGCCATACAATGCCTTGTTGAGCTTGTATACCATATCAGGATGTTTTGGATCTTCAAAGCCAGGTGGTTGTGCAACATACACTTCTTCTTCAATCTTGCCATTTAGAAACGCACTCTTCACATCCATTTGATACAGAAGGATGATGTGATGGTTTGCATAGGCTAGCAGTATGCGAATAGCTTCAAGCCTAGCCACAGGAGCAAACATTTCATCGAAGTCAATCCCTTCAACTTGAGTGTACCCTTGAGCAACGAGACGAGCTTTGTTTCTGACAACTTGACCATGCTCATCTTGCTTGTTGCGATATATCCATTTTGTGCCTATTATGTTGTGCTTGCGAGGGTCAGAACGCTTGACAAGTTCCCATACGTTGTTCAGCTCAAACTGTTGAAGCTCTTCTTGCATTGCTTGAATCCATTCAGGTTCCATAAAGGCTTCATCAACTTTTTTGGGTTCAGATATTGAGACAAATGCAAAGTGCCCACAGAAATTTGCTAGCTGTGTTGCTCTTGAACGAGTGAGTGGACCAAGTGCATTTATGTTGTCAATTAACTTCTCAACTTGTACTTCATTTGCAACACGAGGATGAGCTGGACGAAGATTTTGCTCTTGCTGTTCATTGTCATCATCAGGAGGATTGTCCTCAGGCTGAGCATTGTCTTCAGGTTGATTTGGAGCAGAAATGATGAGTTGCTCGTTAGGCTGTGCTTCAGAAGGCATGATTTCACCTGTTCCCATTAGCTTGATAGATTCACTAGGTGGAGCTTCATCCATCACATTTGGCAGGAACTCTCTTTGTGAGCCATTCGTTTCATCAAACCGCACATCCACAGTTTCAACTACTTTATAGAGAAAGATGTTGAAGACTCTGTAGGAGTGTGAGTCCTTTCCGTAGCCGAGCATGAAACCTTCATGTGCTTTTGGTGCAAATTTGACTTGCGATGTGGATCCTTGATCCAGAACCTAGCTCCAAATACCTTGAAGTAACTGACATTTGGCTTCTTGCTAGTAAGTAGTTCATAGGACGTTTTCTTCAGAAGCTTGTGAAGATAAACACGGTTGATGATATGGCATGCAGTATCAATAGCTTCGGGCCAGAACTTTCTTGGTGTCTTGTATTCATCGAGCATCGTTCGAGCCATCTCAATTAGGGTTCGGTTTTTGCGCTCTACGATGCCATTCTGCTGAGGTGTGTACGGAGCTGAGAATTCATGAGTGATTCCCATTGTATCCAGATAAAGATCAAGGCCGGTATTCCTGAACTCAGTTCCATTGTCACTTCTGATATGCTTGATCTTGACGCCATAGTTGTTCATGGCACGGTTGGCGAAGCGTCTGAAGACATCTTGCACTTCAGTCTTGTAGAGAATTATGTGCACCCATGTGCATCTTGAATAATCATCAACAATGACGAAGTCATAGAGACAAGCTGTAGTAGTGAACGTGGAGTAGTGAGTAGGGCCAAATAAGTCCATGTGAAGCAGCTCAAAGGGTTTGGATGTCGTCATGATTGTCTTCGAGGGATGCTTGGCCCTAGTCATCTTCTCAGCTTCGCAGGCACCCCAAAGATGATCTTTCTTGAACTTGACTCCCTCGATGCGTACGACATGCTTCTTCTTTGCGAGAGTGTACAAGTTCCTCATGCCGGCATGTCCTAGCCTCCGATGCCAGAGCCAGCACTCTGAAGCTTTTGCTAGAAGACATACGGCCATCTGCGGTCCAGCTGAGAAATCTACCATATACAGATCACCTTTCCTATATCCTTCAAAGACTAGAGACTTGTCAGATTCCATTAGTACAAGGCAACGATATTTTCCAAATATCACAATCATGTTTAAGTCACAAAGCATTGGGACAGACATTAAGTTGAAACCAAGGGATTCAACAAGCATGACTTTATCCATGTGCTGATCCCTTGAGATTGCAACTCTACCCAGACCCAATACTTTGCTTTTACCAGTATCAGCAAATGTGATGTGACTCTTGCTAGATGGACGTAAGGTTGAGTCCATAAGAAGACTTCTATCTCTAGTCATATGATTTGTGCATCTGCTGTCCATAATCCATTCTGAAGTCTTTGGTGTCATACCCTACAATGCAGTTAGGTGGATAGGCTTCACCAATAGTCAATGTGAAGCATAAACATTCGACGTACAAGTGGATTATGAAAGCTTAGATCCAAGTTAGGACTGATAAGATGATTTGCAAGCGATTCGGGAACAAAATAGATAGTAAGATCATTTGGGCATTTGATCTTGTGCCCTACAAGATGTTTTAGGTCCCCAACAATAGCATCAGACGCCTTTGATTTTCGGCTGGAGACCTTCCCTGCAAGAGAAAGTTAATTCTTCTTAACCACCCACATTTTCAAGGGTGGCTTAGAAGCAATAAGTCTAAGAGTAGCATCTGAGAATTTTGGCTTTGGAGCCCTAGCAAATAGTCTCGCAGTAGGAGAATAATACTCATAAGAATAAGCAGAAAAGTTCTTTGTTTTGTGAATATAGCGGTTTGAGGAAACACGCTCATATTCATGGGCATGAGTATAATTTCCCTGCAAAACATTGGCGTTAGGGTGACTCAGGTTGGTCCTCTGTCTTTATGAGGCCTTAGGACCATATGAAGCCTTTGGTCTGGGGTTTGTCTTCTTCCCAGGTGGTGTCATGATGACATATACTGGAAGCTTCTCAAGACAACATTTGGGAACCCAGATCTTCTTCATAGGTGGCCCGTTCCTGCAGTTAGTACCAATATACCTGGCAAACACTTCACTATTCTGATTCTTAAACAGTTTATAGTTTGCATCAAAGGATTCATCAATGATAATAGGATTACCACAAGTGAAGCCAGATAAGGTAGATGGATCCACTGAAGGTTCCTTTGCAGCAACCCATGTGGTTTTGGGGTACTGCTCAGGCTTCCAGTATGAACCATCAACATTCATTTTCCTCTCGAACCCTACACCCTCTTTCCTAGGGTTTCGGTTCAGAATCTGCTTTTTGAGGACATCACATAAAGTCTGATGCCCTTTGAGGCTTTTGTACATCCCTGTTTCAAGCAAAGTCTTCAACCTAGCATTTTTATCAGCAATAGTAGTGGTATCCTCAGCAGAGGGGTTAGTTACCACATCAGCAGTTGAAGATATTGCAACAGTGGCAGCAGTAGAACATTCAGCAACAGATGTAGCGTTATCACGCTCAATGCATTTTAGACATGGTGGTTCAAATCCTTCCTGAGTGAAGCTGATCATTTGAGAGCGGAGTGACTCATTTTCCTTCTGAAGATCTTCATGAGCCGCTTTCAATTTCTCAAGTTCTCGCTTCCTTTGAAGATAATCGTGGGAAAGCTTTTCATGAGTTTTTGAGAGCGTTTCATGAAGACTTTCAAGTTCCTCGTACTTAACATGAAGATTTTTTATGTCTTCAATTAAGGAATGAGAACGGGTCATTTCCGCGTCCAACAGGTCATCGCTTTTGTCTAACAGTTTTTGAATATATTCCATAGCTCTCTGTTGTTCAGTGGCAATTTTAGCAAGTGTTTTGTAGCTAGGTTTAGATTCACAATCAGAGTCATCTTCACTGGATGTTTGAAAGTAAGCATCGCGTGATTTTACCTTGGCACCGCGTGCCATGAAGCAGTAAGTGGGAGCATAGTCGTCGTTCTCATCATCAGTGTTGGTGATGGGGCCATTGTCTTCAGTGTTGAAGATGGACTTGGCAACGTAGGCCGTGGCTAGACCCAAACTTGTAGCACCAGAATCGGACTCCTCCTGAGACTCCACCTCCGCTTATTTCGAAGTAGACTCCTCCTCTGAATCCATCTCTTTCCCAACAAATTCATGAGCCTTGCCAGATGAATTCTTCTTGTGTGATGAAGACTCCGATGAAGACTTGGAAGAAAATCTTCAGGATTTCTTCTTTTTCTTGTCATCAGAATTATATTCCTTGCTCTTCTTCTTCTTCTTCTTCTTCTTCTTCTTCTTCTTCTTCTTCTTCTTCTTCTTCTTCTTCTTCTTCTTCTTCTTCTCATTGTCCCATTGAGGACACTCAGAGATGTAGTGACCAGGTTTCTTGCATTTATGACATGTTCTCTTCTTGTAGTCTTGGGTAGAAGCTTCATCATTTCTTGAGCTGGATCGTGAAGACTTTCTGAAGCCTTTCTTCCTAGTGAATTTCTGGAACTTCTTCACAAGCATAGCAAGCTCCTTTCCAATGTCTTCAGGATCATCAGAACTGCAGTCAGATTCTTCTTCAGATGAGGAAGCAACCTTCGCCTTCAAGGCGCGAGTTCGTCCATAGCTGGGACCATAGATGTCACGTTTCTCAGATAGCTGGAACTCATGTGTGTTTGAAAGTGCAGTATATCGACTAGAGGGGGGTGAATAGTCTATTTTTCTGAAATGCTTCAAAACATGGTAGTTTCGAAGACAAAGGGTAAATCCAATCCTATTTGTATGCAGCGGAAAGTAGACTACACTAGACAAGCAATAGTCAGGTATTCAATAAAGTGAAAGCATGAAGACTAATAGCAGCTAGGCAGTAAGGATCAAGAGGGAAGAAGGAATGAAGCCAATCAGAACAAGTAGTCACACAGTGAAGTCAATCAGATAAGGCAGGCATGCAATGACTTCCCAACGTAAGATAGTAAGTAAAGGGAAGGAAAGGATAGAACCAGTATCTCGGGGAAGACAGTGATTTGTTAGACCAGTTCTAGTTGCTGTGACAACCGTACGTCTGGTTAGGGAGGCTGAGATTCAACTCAGAATACCGCGTCTTCACCTTATTCCCCTTGAGCTAAGGACACCTAGTCCTCGCCCAATCACTCTGGTAAGTCTTCAAGGTATACTTCCAAACCTTCACAGACTTCGTTCACCGGCGATCCACAATGACTCTTGGATGCTCAGAACGCGACGGCTAGCCGGCTAGAGGAAACACAGTCCTCAAGTGTAATAAGTCTTCAGGTCACACGGACAGAAAGACTTCAGTGATGCCTAACACTCTTTGGCTCTGGGTGTTTTGGCTTTGTCCTCGCAAGGATCTCTCTCTCAAATGCTTCGGAGGTGGGTTGCTCTCAAACGACAAAAGCCATGCAATAACTCTGAGCAGCCACCAATTTATGGTGTAGGGGGTGGGCTATTTATAGCCACTAGGAAACCCGACCTGATTTGTCCGAAGTGACCCTGGGTCACTAAGGAACTGACACGTGTTCCAACGGTCAGATTTCAAACACTCACACGGCAACTTTACTTGGTCTACAAGTAAAGCTAACTCATCCAGCTCTGGATAAGATTTGCTCTCATTGTCTTCGCTCGAAGACATAGGATTTGGTTGAGCATCACTTCAGTCACTCTGACTTAGTTCACTTGGACCGCACTTAACAGTACGGTGGTTCCTATGACTCAACAAAGAAGAAAAGGAAACAACGAAACATCTAAGTCTTCGCGCTCCATAGTCTTCACACAATGTATTCTCTTGTCATAGTCTTCAATAAGATTATCTTCATGTACCACCACTGTTGTCAATGTCTTCATACATTTTTAGGGGTAATCTCCGATAGGTAAACCGAATCAATGAGGGACTACTACATGTGTTATCCTGCAATTCTCACAAACACATTAGTCCCTCAACCAGGTTTGTCGTCAATACTCCAAAACCAACTAGGGGTGGCACTAGATGCACTTATAATCTCCCCCTTTTTGGTGATTGATGACAAACTGGTTGAAGTTTTCAACGGGGATAAAAGTATGTGAAATTTTAACGGATAAAGGTATTGTCTTCGTAAGTAGCAAAAGGCTCCCCCTGAATATGTGCATATAGTTGATTTGCCTTTGAATGCAAATGCACATGGCAGGTTGTACTTGTGGAGATCCCCTTCAACTTATGAAGAAAATTCATCATGCACAATTGATATGTCGAATATAATGATATGCATAATGAGAAATGGACGTCTGCAAAAATGACTAAGTGCGGAATATAGCGTAGCACATGCGGAATTTATCATCGCATTATAGAGTAGCAGAAAACGTAGCAGACGACCATCAGTTTAAGTGTTACAACTCAAAGAACCAAATGTAGCAAAAACGAGAGTTGTAAACACTAGGCAAAATATAAAGCACCCGCCCATATGGACCCGCTTGAAGACTATCAACTCATATGCTTCTCCCCCTTTTGTCAGTAAGGACCAAAAAGGTTTGAAGACATAGAGCCTCTACTCGTTCCCAGTTGGAGCAGGAGAGGATGCAGGGTCGGCGTTGGTGTTTGGCGGTGCAGAAGTAGTTGGTGCAGTGTCGACACGCGCTGAAGTAGGTGGTAGTGAGGTAGCATCATCTTGATCATCTATCGCCCTGGCGTCAACCGTTGCAGCGGAGGAGGAGTAGTCAGAATCTTCAAGAGATGGAGTTCGACGCAGAACAGCATTCCTTGGAGGAGTGTGATCAAACTTGAATCTTTCTGTGAAGCCATCGTCTTGAAGATCCGCTTCAGCACTCAGCAAAGTTAAACTCTTCCATGACCGCCGACAGGTTTCATGAGCAACAAAGGCATTCTTGGTGGCAAGATTGTGAATGCGATTGCGTCCACCAAGAGGCTTTGCATCTGACGCTTCAGCCAGTAGTGATGCTTATCCTGTTTCTGATGGAGGGCAACCAGAAGCTCTTGGCTATTGAGAACACGAGAACACTTCTGAGGCCTTTGGGCAATGGTGCTCTCAATGGCTTCAGTTTCAGCATGTCGAGGAAGATGAGTACGGCTAGCCAGAGGATAAACGTGATAGACTGCTGGAACTCCTTCAATTTGCTGAGTGAAGCTCTGGTGATCAGCGTTGTGAAGACTAACAGGCTCTTTGGCAGGCTCTTGGTATATAGCTTCAGCTGACATATCAACTTCTGGCAAGAATATATGATGGTTGCGAGCAGAGGGCTGATAGGTGATAGCTGAATGAAGCTTGATGAGGCGCATAATCCATGGAGAATAGAACTTCAGACCAAACAGATCAGAGCCAGACACAGCCAACTACCGGATGAAGAAATCTTGAGCAATGAAGCTGATGCCATTGAAGATATAGAAGACCAATGTCTTCATTGTGCCTTCAAGCTTGGCTGATGAAGAATGCCCTTTGACAGGCCATAGAGTACGCCTGATGATATGATAGATGGTGCGTGGCAGATACTCTAGGTCTTCAACAAAGAATTCCTTTGGATATTCAGCATCGCTGGACAAGGGCTTCATCATGCTCAGCATTTGGCTCATGTTGGGCTTGCGCTTCTGGAAGATACTCTCCAAAGCTTCATTGTGCAATTGACAGCCAGGTTCATACAATTCTCCTGGAGTGGGCAGGCCAGTAAGCTCAATGAGATCAAAGGCTTTGGCTTCATGATGGACATTGCCTGTCATCCACTCAAGGACCCATGTCTTCGGATCCCTGCTGTAGCCTCGAATGTGGAGGGTTGCATAGAATTGCAGAAGCAGCTCTTCATTCCAATGCTCCTTGTCAGTCACAAAGTTGATCAGGCCAGCATCACGGAAGCAATCAAGAGCTTCCTCCAGACAGGGCAGTCCAGCAATGGCTTCAGTGTCAAGACGCATATGAGGGAAAATGCGCCCTTGATCATAGAGTACTCTTGAGTAATAACTGCACTGCTGATGGCTCCAGAACCTATCTGATGATATTCTTGGCTTAGAATAGGGGTTCTTGGCGCTATCAAAGAATGTGTTGTGCGCAGTGAAGCTATTGGCATTGAAGGACCCTTGAGAGGTGGCAATACCTGGAAACCTTGGCAGTCTTGGCTTAGGCTTCTAGACTTGAGGCCTGTGCTCAACATGATGGTCAAATTGAGGACCAGCAGCATGCGGTCTAGCAGCAGGTGGTGGAGTCAGAATGTACCATTGAACAGTGATGAGCTGATCATCTTGATTGTAAGCTTGCTCAATTGTATGGGGACTTGGAGGCGGAACAGGAGCAGAGGCAGAGACTTCAGGTTGCTGATTTTCTTCAGGTGCAGCACTTGATTCAGGCGCCATCACTTCAGGCACCACTATGACTTCAGGTGCCACATTGGCTTCAGCCATGACCACGTCATTGGCTTCAGTGTTGGTGGTGGCAGCCTCTGAATTTGTAACCTCCACTTCAGGAGCTGGAGGGTCGGACACGTTCTCCTCGAGAACAGGGGGTGTGGCAGCACATGCTTCTTCTTCTTGGGGTTGTTCTTCTTCGGCTGATGCAGCCGGAATATCTTCAGCCGCTTTGGCTTTAGATTCTGAGAGGTTCGCAGTGGGAGTAGCTTCAGGAACTGATCGTTGCTCTTCTCCTTCTGGAACACTTGGGGTAACGACTTGAGGCCTTGGTCCTTTGCGAAGCCTGCGAAATGCTGGCGACGCCTGAGGGGATGGAGTTTGTTGGGCCTCAAAATCTTCCACTTCAAGCACCGAACTGGTGACTTGAGTTGGTTGTGGAGTTGCTGGTGTATCTTGTGGGTGATCACCCACGAGTCATCCTGTGCAATTGGCGTCAATGGACGACCAATGCTGATGCGTTCGTTGTTCGTAAGAACAAGCGAAGATTCCATGTTGTAGTCGATCTGAGGAAGAACTACATCATCTTCAACATTGTGATGAGGACCAATGTCTTCATCTGCGGTGGGGTCAACAGCTGGAATGTCTTCAGCCTCTGTGGGAGCAGGCTCATGGACTGTCATGCGACGTTCTTGGTGTGTAGATGCGGGGCGAGCAACTGATATGGGCTCGACAAAGATGGGCTCTGTGGAAGCAGCCTTGTCCTTCTTTGTCTTGCGTTTCTTGGTGGGTGGAGCTTCATTAGTAGTTTGCTTGCGCGAGCTTCAGCTTCAGCCACCTTTGTCTTCTTGAGCTCTAAAGCGGCTGGGGTGACCTTAGGCTTCGTGCCAGTCATGCTGATAGGGAAGACAATGCTAGGCATTTCCTGCCTGGATTCTTCAGCATCGGGCATAGGTTGCTTCTTCTTCTTCTTGGTAGACATCCTAGGGTCAATGCCAGGACGCCCAAGGGCCTTGCGCTTTTCAGCTTCATTATATGCTTGGACGCATTTGGCAGCCAAGGCCTTGATTCGCTCACGAGAACCTTTGGCTTCGTCACGCCTCTTGCGAAAGGCTTCCTTGAGCTCATGCATCATGACCTTGAAGTTCTGAATATCTTGGACGCTGAGCTTGTCCACATGCTTCTTGAACTGAGCCTTTTCATAATCAATCTTTTGCTTTAGCTCAACAATTCTTTGAGCAAGAGCTAGCTCAGAAGCAATGGCGCCATGGAAGGAGACGCTGAGGCCAACTGGAAGCTGCAGATCGTCGAAGCTGGGGTTGGGGGTGTCAAACCATTCATTAATGAAATTGTTTAGCACTTCCACATCGAAGAGCGGCAAATTATTGAAGATTTTTGCATCTTGCTTGCTCTTGATCAATTGCTCCAAAGCATCGTCACCTAGATCTTCATCGCTCGAGAGATCAAAGGCTTCATTGGCAGTTTTTAGAACAGCGTCAGGAGTGAGAGCTGGACTGGGGTTGTGTGAGGGCTTCTTCCTTAGCTGTCTGCTCTTGGAGATGCGAGAGTGCTCCTCAGACTGCACACTTGGTGCTGGTGGAGCAATGGCCAAAGGCTTCACTCTCGAAGCAATTGGTGGAGTGGTCTTCGAAGCCTTGGATTTCTTCTTCTTTTTGGGCTTCGGGGTTGCAGGCGCTTCATCAGTATTAGCGTCATCTGCAGGTTGATCCACATCCGCCCGTTGGACCCTGATGTGACTGATGAGGCCTTCTAGGTTGTAGAAAGGCCCAACCAGGTTTGGTTCAGCTTCGCGCGTGCCATCAGCACGGGGCGCAGAGGGGCCACGATTGAAGTCCAATCCCCAGTTCTTCTTGTTCTCTTTGGCTGAGTTCTTGGCATATTGAAGATTTCGCTTGAACAAATTGTCGTCGCAACACCAGAGCAGGGAAGAAGGATCGGCATCAGCAGGTTGAGACCCTCTGACCATGCAAGGATAGAAGGCTTGAGCAATGGCTTCAGCTCAAGTCTTGGGTGGAAGATTTTTGTAGGTAATATCTCCCCATGGATGCTTGATGGCATTCTTTTCAGCATACTCTTGGGTCACGAACCTGTACTTGAACCACTGTTCAGCCCAATATCTTCGAATCCATTGGATTCGTGTCTTCCTATGATTATAATCCTCCTCTGGATCAGTCTTGTACATCTCACTTAGATCAGGAGGCAAATCTTTAGAGGTGTTGCCACGGCGCTGTCTGCCACCCTTCCTAACTGACTTGTCAGTTGCCATTGGTTTCAATCTGAAAGGCTTCAAACTGAATGGCTTCAACACTGGCAAATGCTTCCGTCTGCTGGTCAGACAGGAACTGGCTTCAGGAGAGTGAATGTGACGCCGCAAGAATTCTACAAATGAATGCAGACTATGAGAACCAAGGGATTCTCACACGGACATGTACCTGTGATAGCATTAGAGATGCGAGGGAAGGGGAAGAGGTCATATGCATTCTCAAAAGCTTTAGAAGATAAATCAGTTTAGAAGACTTTGACCTCATAGCGCGAAGACATTCACTTATATGATGAGAGTTGGTTCCAGATTTGTACGAATCCATGAATAGGTACAAGTGAGGAATCTAACTATGTTTGAAGCATATGTGAATGTACTAGGCAAGATATGAGATGCAGACATGATAGATCTATATATGTGTAGGCAGAAACTTCTTGTGGTAAGACTGATGAATCTTTCTGGATCAATAAGGTGGTAAAAAGAGAGTTTAATTTACCACACGATGAACTGCTTAGACGGAGAGGAATTGGATGCCGAGCAGTTCGATCTTACGTGCCCTAACTTAGCGATGGAGGACAGCTACGGCGACGGCGGAGTGGACGATGTCCGCGGCCGGCGTGGAGATGGCGTCGACGAGGTCGCGACAGCGAAGCGCTTCGTCGCCGGCGTCGTCGAGAGCTAGCGGAGGCGCTAGGGTTGGTCGAGGTGGAGAGGTGGTAGAAGAATTTTTGACCATGATGGGACGTGCATTTATAAGCATGGGAGACTGCACAGCGCAATTACTTCGGTGCCCCTGGCGGTTCACATCTGACGGACACGTGGCGGACATGTAACACATTGGGAGTTGTTCCACGATCCCACGTACGCCACGACTGTCGGAGTGGTCATTCCGGCTTCTCCGGGTTTCAGGCATAAAGGATGGAGCATTAAAATCAGATTTAAAGTTTGTCTCCGTATCTTCTGCTGACAAGGACGCAGAGAAGATATTCGACGGTTCCAACAGAATGCATATGATTTGGATAGATAGAGTATGAGGTGAGGAAGCATAGAGATGTTAGGGTCCGATCAGATTCACTTAGTTCAAAAGATTCAAATAAGAAGTGTTAGCTATAAGTGAATGCTGTAGAGGACAGAACACAAGTCTATATTTGTCCTATATGAAGACAAAAACAAGTGTGAAGACTTTGCAAATGTAACGCCACGAGAAACACTTCAAACAAAGATTTGTTGGTGGCGTTACCCACCGTATAGGAATTATTAGACCCAGACACGGCGCACAATTATCGCGGCGCTCCGAAGTCAAATTCCACGTTAATGTATTCACACTTAGAATGTAGGTCTTCATTGATTGAAGATATACTTTACTTTGTGTGTTGCACATCTAAGTCATCAATATGTATAAGTGTTAGGATGTGTGCCTGATTACAGGACATTTGAGGATTCTAAGATATTTAGCTCACACCGCAACTTGCAAAACCTTTTCTCATCCAAGGGCTTTGTGAAGAGATCTGCCAGTTGCTCTTCAGTGTTGACGTGTATGATATCAATATCTTCCTTCATGACATGATCTCTGAGAAAGTGATGACGAATTTCAATGTGCTTTGTCTTCGAGTGCTGAACTGGGTTGTTGGCAATCTTGATAGCGCTTTCATTATCGCAGTAGAGTGGTACATGCTTCAGATGGACACCATAGTCCTTGAGCGTTTGCTTCATCCAGAGAAGCTGAGCGCAGCAAGATCCAGCAGCAATGTATTCAGATTCAACAGTGGAGAGTGATACACAGTTCTGCTTCTTTGAAGACCAATAGACAAGAGATCGTCCTAGAAAGTGACATGTGCCTGATGTAGACTTGCGATCAACTTTGTCACCGGCATAATCAGCATCTGAGAATCCAACTAGATCAAACTCTGAGCCCTTTGGATCCCATAATCCTAGTGTTGGGGTGTAAGCCAAATATCGAAGTATTCGCTTCACAGCTAAGTGATGCGACTCCTTTGGTGCCGCTTGATATTGAGAACACATGCAAACACTAAGCATAATATCTAGCCTAGATGCACATAAATAATGCAAAGAACCAATCATGGAGCGGTATACCTTTTAATCGAACTCTTTACCATTTGCGTCGGGACCCAGATGGTGTTTAGCTGGCATAGGCGTCGAGTACCCTTTGCAGTCTTGCATTCCAAACTTCTTCAGGCAGTCTTTAAGGTACTTCTCTTGAGATATGAAGATGTCGTTGCTTTGCTGACGAATTTGAAGACCAAGGAAGAACTTCAGCTCACCCATCATGGACATCTGATATTGCTCTTGCATCATGTGACCAAACTCATCACTGTATCTTTTGTTAGTGCAGCCGAAGATAATGTCGTCCACATAGATTTGGCAGACAAACAGTTCATCATCATATGTCTTCGTGAAGAGTGTGGGATCTAGGGATCCAGGTTTGAAGCCTTTGCTCTTCAGGAAGTCTTTGAGTGTGTCATACCAAGCACGAGGCGCTTGTTTGAGGCCATACAGTGCCTTGTTGAGTTTGTATACCATATCAGGACGTTTTGGATCTTCAAAGCCAGGTGGTTGTCCAACGTACACATCTTCTTCAATCCTTCCATTGAGAAGGCACTCTTTACATCCATTTGATACAGAAGTATGTTGTGATGATTTGCATAGGCTAGTAGTATACGAATAGCTTCAAGTCTAGCCACAGGAGCAAATGTTTCATCGAAGTCAATCCCTTCAACTTGAGTGTATCCTTGAGCAACGAGACAAGCTTTGTTTCTGACAACTTGACCATGGTCATCTTGCTTGTTGCGATAAATCCATTTTGTGCCTATTATGTTGTGCTTGCGAGGGTCAGGACGCTTGACAAGTTCCCACACGTTGTTCAGCTCAAACTGTTGAAGCTCTTCTTGCATTGCTTGAATCCATTTGGTTTCCATAAAAGCTTCAACAACTTTCTTGGGTTCAGATATTGAGACAAACGCAAAGTGCCCACAAAAATTTGCAAGCTGTGTTGCTCTTGAATGAGTAAGTGGACCAGGTGCATTTATGCTGTCAATTATCTTCTCAACTTGTACTTCGTTTGCAACACGAGGATGAGCTGGACGAAGATTTTGCTCATGTTGTACATTGTCATCAGAAGGGTTGTCTTCAGGCTGAGCATTGTCGTCAGGTTGATTTGGAGCAGAAATGATGAGTTCCTCGTCAGGCTGTGCTTCAGAAGGCATGATCTCACCGGTTCCCATTAGCTTGATAGATTCATTTGGTGAAGCCTCATCTAGCACATTTGGCAGGAAATCTCTTTGTGAACCATTTGTTTCATCAAATTGCACATCCACAGTTTCAACTACTTTATGGAGAAAGATGTTGAAGACTCTGTAGGAGTATGAGTCTTTTCCATATCCGAGCATGAAGCCTTCATGTGCTTTTGGTGCAAACTTTGACTTGTGATGTGGATCCTTGATCCAGCACCTAGCTCCAAATACTCTGAAGTAACTTACGTTAGGCTTCTTTCCAGTGAGGAGTTCATAGGATGTTTTCTTCAGAAGCTTGTGAAGATAAACACGGTTGATGATATGGCATGCAGTATCAATAGCTTCAGGCCAGAACCTTCTTGGTGTCTTGTATTCACCGAGCATCGTTCGAGCCATCTCAATTAAGGTTCTGTTCTTGTGCTCAACGATGCCATTCTGCTGAGGTGTGTACGGGGCTGAGAACTAATGAGTCCCCATTGTATCCAGATAAAGATCAAGGCCGGTGTTCTTGAACTCAGTGCCATTGTCACTTCTTATATGCTTGATCTTGACGCCATAGTTGTTCATGGCCCGATTGGCGAAGCGTCTGAAGACATCTTGCACTTCAGTCTTGTAGAGAATTATGTGCACCCATGTGTATCTTGAATAATCATCAACAATGACGAAGCCATAGAGACAAGCTGTGGTAGAGAACGTGGAGTAGTGAGTAGGGCCAAATAAGTCCATGTGAAGCAGCTCAAAGGGTTTGGAGGTCATCATGATTGTCTTCGAGGGATGCTTGGCCCTAGTCATCTTCCCAGCTTCATAGGCACCACATAGATGATCTTTCTTGAACTTGACGTCCTCGATGCCTACGACGTGCTTCTTATTTGCGAGAGTGTGCAAGTTCCTCATGTCAGCATGTCCTAGCCTTCGATGCTAGAGCCAGCACTCTGAAGCTTTTGCTAGAAGACATACGGCCATCTGCGGTCCAGCTGAGAAATCTAGCATATACAAATCACCTTTTATGTATCCTTCAAATACTAGAGACTTGTCGGACTCCATTAGTACAAGGCAACGAAATTTACCAAATATCACAATCATGTTTAAGTCACAAAGCATTGAGATAGACATTAAGTTGAAACCAAGAGATTCAACAAGCATGACTTTATTCATGCGCCGATCTCTTGAG
Source organism: Secale cereale (assembly GCA_902687465.1). Lineage (NCBI taxonomy): Eukaryota > Viridiplantae > Streptophyta > Magnoliopsida > Poales > Poaceae > Secale > Secale cereale. The sequence continues at coordinate 145,552,778 of LR738712.1, read as the reverse complement.
ATTGCAACTCTACCTAGACCCAACACTTTGCTTTTACCAGTATCAGCAAATGTGATGTGACTCTTGTTAGATGGACGTAAGGTTGAGTCCATGTGAAGACTTCGATCTCCAGTCATATGATTTGTGCATCCGCTGTCCATAATCCATTCTGAAGACTTTGGTGTCACTCCCTACAAATGCAGTTAGGATGATAGGCTTCACCAAAAGCCATTGTGAAGCATAAACATTTGACGTACAAGTGGATTATGAAAGCTTAGATCCAAGTTAGAACTGATAGGATGATTAGCAAGTGATTCATGAGCAGAATGGATAGTAAATCATTTGTGCATTTGATCTTGTGCCCTACAAGTGTTTTAGGTCCCCAGCAATAGCATTAGACGCCTTTGATTTTTTAGGCTGGAGACCTTTCCCTGCAAGAGAAAGTTAGTTCTTCTTAACCACCCACATCTTTAGGGGTGGCTTAGAAGCAATGAGTCTAAGAGCAGCATATGAGAATTTTGGCTTTGGAGCCCAAGCAAATAATCTTGCAGGAGGAGAATAATACTCATAAGAATAAGCAGAAAATTTCTTTGTTTTATGAATACAGCGGTTTGAGGAAACACGCTCATATTCATGGGTCTGAGTATAGTTTTCCTGCAAAACATTGGCGTTAGGGTGACTCAGGTGAGTCTTTTGTCTGTATGAAGCCTTAGGACCATATGAAGCCTTTGGTCTGGGGTTTGTCTTCTTCCCAGGTGGTGTCATGATAACATTTGCTGGAAGTTTCTCAAGACAACTTTTGGGTACCCAGATCTTCTTCATAGGTGGCCCGTTCCTGCAGTTAGTACCAATATACCTGGAAAACACTTCACCATTTTATTCTTAAACAGTATATAGTTTGCATCAAAGGATTCATCAATGATAATAGGATTAGCACAAGTGAAGCCAGATAGGGTAGATGGATCCACTGACGGTTCCTTTGCAGCAACCCATGTGGTTTTGGGATACTGCTCAGGCTTCCAGTATGAACCATCAATATTCATTTTCCTGTCGAACCCAACACCCTCTTTCCTAGGGTTTCGGTTCAGTATCTGCTTTTTGAGGACATCACATAGAGTCTGATGCCCTTTGAGGCTTTTGTACATCCTTGTTTCAAGCAAAGTCTTCAACCTAGCATTTTCATCAGCAATAGTAGTGGTATCCTTAGCAGAGGGGTTAGTTACCACATCAATAGTTGAAGATATTGCAACAGTGGTAGCAGTAGAACATTCAACAACTGACGTTATCACGCTCAATGCATTTTAGACATGGTGGTTCAAACTCTTCGTGAGTGGAGCTGATCAGTTGTGCGCGGAGTGACTCATTTTCTTTTTGAAGATCTTCATGAGCCGCTTTCAATTTCTCAAGTTCTCGCTTCCTTTGAAGGTAATCGTGGGAAAGCTTTTCATGAGTTTTTGAGAGCGATTCATAAAGACTCTCAAGTTCCTCGTACTTAACATGAAGATTTTTTATGTCTTCAATTAAGGACTGAGAACGGGTCATTTCCGCGTCCAACAGGTCATCGCTTTTGTCTAACAGTTTTTGAATATTTTCCATGGCTTTCTGCTGTTCAGTGGCAATTTTAGCAAGTATTTTGTAGCTAGGTTTTGATTCACAATCAGAGTCATCTTCACTAGATGTTTGAAAGTAAGCATCACGTGATTTTACCTTGGCACCGCGTGCCATGAAGCAGTAGGTGGGAGCAGAGTCGTCGTCCTCATCATCAATTTTGGGGACGGGGCCATTGCCTTCAGTGTTGAAGATGGACTTGGCAACGTAGGCAGTGGCTAGAGCCAGACTTGCAGCACCAGAATCAGACTCCTCCTCAGACTCCACCTCCGCTTCTTCAGAAGCATACTCCTCCTCTGAATCCATCTCCTTGCCAACAAACTTATGAGCCATGCCAGATGAATTCTTCTTGTGTGATGAATACTTTGATGAAGACTTGGAAGAAGACTTTGAGTATTTCTTCTATTTCTTGTCATCAGAATCATATTCCTTGCTCTTATTCTTCTTCTTCTTCTCATTGTCCCACTGAGGACACTCAGAGATGTAGTGACCAGGTTTCTTGCACTTATGACATGTTCTCTTCTTGTAGTCATGGGTAGAAGCTTCATCATTTCTTGAGCTGGATCGTGAAGACTTTCTTCCTAGTGAATTTCTGGAACTTCTTCACAATCATGGCAAGCTCCTAAACAATGTCTTCAGGATCATCAGAACTGCACTCAGATTCTTCTTTAGATGAAGAAACAGCCTTTGCCTTTAAGGCGCGAGATCGGCCATAGTTGGGACCATAGATGTCACGTTCTCAGATAGTTGGAACTCATGTGTGTTGAGCCTCTCAAGTATGTCAGACGGATCGAGAGTATTGAAGGCAGGGCGTTCTTGAATCATCAGGGCAAGGATATCAAATCAGCTGTCGAGTGATCTCAGGAGGGTCTTGACGATTTCATGCTTGGTGATCTCAGTGGCGCCAAGTGCCTGAAGCTCATTTGTGATGTCAGTGAGACGATCAAATGTGTGCTAGACATTCTCATTGTCATGTCTCTTGAAGCGATTGAAGAGATTGCGAAGGACACTGATCCTTTGATCTCTCTGGGTTGATACGCCTTCATTGACCTTTGAGAGCCAGTCCCAGACTTCCTTTGACGTTTCCAGGGCACTTACATGACCATACTGTCCTTTGGTCAGATGACCACAGATGATGTTCTTGGCCGTTGAATCCAGTTGAACGAGCCTCTTGACATCATCAGGGGTGATACCTTCACCAGTCTTGGGAACGCCGTTCTTGACGACAAACCAGAAGTCCACGTCAATGGCTTCAAGGTGCATGCGCATCTTGTTCTTCTAGTAGGGATATTCGGTGCCATCGAAGACGGGGCACGCAGCGGAGACTTTGATTATCCTTGCAGTCGACATAGCTAAAACTCCAGGTGGTTAAACTGAATCACAGAGAACAAGGGAGTACCTTGCTCTGATACCAATTGAAAGTGTAGTATATCGACTAGAGGGGGGTGAATAGGCGATTTTTGTGAAATGCTTCAAAACATGGTAGTTTCGAAGACAAAGGGTAAATCCAATCCTATTTGTATGCAGCGGAAAGTAGACTACACTAGACAAGCCATAGTCAGGTATTCAATAAAGTTAAAGCATGAAGACTAATAGCAGCTAGGCAGTAAGGATCAAGAGGGAAGAAGGAATGAAGCCAATCAGAACAAGTAGTCACACAGTGAAGTCAATCAGATAAGGCACGTAGGCAATGACTTCACAACGTAAGACAGTAAGTAAAGGGAAGGAAAGGATAGAACCAGTATCCCGGGGAAGACAGTGATTTGTTAGAGCAGTTCCAGTTGCTGTGACAACTGTGCGTCTGGTTAAGGAGGCTGAGATTCAACTCAGAAGACCGCGTCTTCACCTTATTCCCCTTGATCTAAGGACACCTAGTCCTCACCCAATCACTCTGGTAAGTCTTCAAGGTAGACTTCCAAACCTTCACAGACTTCGTTCACCGGCGATCCACAATGACTCTTGGATGCTCAGAACGCGACGCCTAACCGGCTGGAGGAAACACAGTCCTCAAGTGTAATAAGTCTTTAGGTCACACAGACAGAAAGACTTCAGTGATGCCTCACACTCTTTGGCTATGGGTGTTTTGGCTTTGTCCTCGCAAGGATCTCTCTCTCAAATGCTTCGGAGGTGGGTTGCTCTCAAACGGCAAAAGCCGTGCAATAACTCTGAGCAGCCACCAATTTATGGTGTAGGGGCTGGGCTATTTATAGCCACTGGGCAACTCGACCTGATTTGTCCGAAGTGACCCTGGGTCACTAAGGAACTGACACGTGTTCCAACGGTCGGATTTCAAACACTCACATGACAACTTTACTTGGGCTACAAGTAAAGCTGACTCATCCAGCTCTGGATAAGATTTGCTCTCATTGTCTTCGCTCGAATACATAGGATTTGGTTGAGCATCACCTCAGTCACTCTGACTTAGTTCACTTGGACCCCACTTAACAGTACGGTGGTTCCTATGACTCAACAAAGATGAAAAGGAAACAACGAAACATCTAAGTCTTCGTGCTCCATAGTCTTCACATAATATATTCTCTTGTCATAGTCTTCATAAGATTATCTTCATGTACCACCACTGTTGTCAATGTCTTTATACATTTTTAGGGGTCATCTCCGGTAGGTAAACCGAATCAATGAGGGACTACTACCTGTGTTATCCTGCAATTCTCACAAACACATTAGTCCCTCAACCAGGTTTGTCATCAATACTCCAAAACTAACTAGGGGTGGCACTAGATGCACTTACAGTGTTGAGCCTCTCAAGTATGTCAGATGGATCGAGAGTCTTGAAGTCACGGCGTTCTGGAATCATCAGGGCAAGGATGTCAAATGAGATGTCAAGTGATCTCAGCAGTGTCTTGATGATTTCATGCTAGGTGATCTTAGTGGAGCCAAGTGCCTGAAGCTCATTTGTGATGTCAGTGAGGCGATCGAGTGTATGCTGGACATTCTCATTGTCGTGTCTCTTGAAGCGATTGAATAGGTTGCGAAGGACACTGATTCTTTGATCTCTCTGGGTTGAGACACCTTCGTTGACCTTAGACAGCCAGCCCCAGACTTCCTTCGACGTTTCCAGAGCACTCACACAACCATACCATCCTTTGATCAGATGACCACAGATGATATTCTTGGCAGTGGAATCCAGTTGGACGAGCTTCCTGACATCAGCAGGGGTGTTTCCTTCACCAGTCTTGGGAACGCCGTTCTTGACGACAAACCAGAGGTCCACTTCAATGGCTTCAAGATGCATGCGCATCTTGTTCTTCCAATGGGGGTATTCAGCGCCATCGAAGACGGGGCACGCAGCGGAGACTTTGATTATCCCTGCAGTCGACATAGCTAAAACTCTAGGTGGTTAAATCAAATCACACAGAACAAGGGAGTACCTTGTGTTGGGGAACGTTGCATGGGAAACAAAAATTTTCCTACGCTCACCAAGATCAATCTAGGAGATGCATCTACGAGGGGAGAGTCGGATCCACATACCCTTGTAGATCGCTAAGCGGAAGCGTTCAAGAACGCGGTTGATGGAGTCGTACTCGCCGCGATTCAAATCGCCGAAGATCCCAGCACCGAACGGACGGTGCCTCCGCGTTCAACACACGTGCAGCTCGGGGACGTCTCCTCCTTCTTGATCCAGCAAGGGGGAAGGAGAAGTTGACGGAGAAACCCAGCAGCACGACGGCGTGGTGGAGATGGTGGTGGAGGAATTCCAGCAGGGCTTCGCCAAGCACTGCAAACTAGACGAAGATATTCGTGGGAGAGAGAGGGCAGCGCCGAGGCACGAACTTGTGTTGCTGCCCTCCCTCTGCCTCTCTTTATATAGGGGGAGAGAGGGGAGGGGGCGCCCCTAGGGTTCCCCTAGGGGGCGGCGGCCAAGGCCAGATGGGGCGGCCAAGGGGGGGGCGGCGGCCAGGGCTAGGGTTTCCCCCCCAGCCGCCTTGCCCCCCAAGCCTAGGGGGTGCGGCTGCCCTAGGGGGGCCCAGCCCCTTAGGCGCAGGTGGAGGGGCCTAGGGGGGGCGCACAACCCCTGTGTGGGCTATTGCGTCTCCCCACTTATGGCCCATAGGGCCCGTAACCTTTACCGTGGCCCCCGAAACACCTTTCGGTTCTCCGATTCCTTCCCGATGTTCCCCGGAACAATTCCGGACTCCGTTCACTCTCATCCTATATATCAATCTTCGTCCCCGGACCATTCCGGAGACCCTCGTCACGTCCGGGATCTCATCCGGGACTCCGAACAACCTTCGGTTACCATGCACTGTTCTCACTAACAACCCTAGCGTCACCGAACCTTAAGTGTGTAGACCCTGCGGGTTCGGAAACTATGCAGACATGACCGAGACACTCCCAGGTCAATAACCAATAGCGGGATCTGGATACCCATATTGGTTCCCACACGTTCCTCGATGATCTCATCGGATGATCCACGATGTCAAGGATTCAGGCAATCCCGTATACAGTTCCCTTTGTCTCGTCGGTATGTTACTTGCCCGAGATTCGATCGTCGGTATCTCTATACCTAGTTCAATCTCGTTACCGGCAAGTCTCTTTACTCGTTCCGCAATACATAATCCCGTGACTAACTACTTAGTCACTTTGAGCTCATTGAGATGACGTATTACCGAGTGGGCCCGGAGATACCTCTCCGTCACACGGAGTGACAAATCCCAGTCTCGATCCATGTCAACTCAACAGACACCTTCGGAGATACCTGTAGAGTACCTTTATAGTCACCCAGTTACATTGCGACGTTTGGCACACACAAGGCACTCCTACGGTGTCAGTGAGTTACATGATCTCCTGGTCATAGGAACGTATACTTGACATGCAGAAAACTATAGCGATAACTGATACGATCAAAAGCTATGTTTAACGTTTGGGTCTCGTCCATCACATCATTCTCCTAATGATGTGATCCCGTTATCAAATGACAACTCATGTCTATGACCTGGAAACCGCGGTCATCTTTGATCAACGAGCTAGTCCTGAAGAGGCTTACTAGGGACACAAAGTTTGTCTATTTATCCACACATGTATTTAAGTTTCCAATCAATACAATTATAGCATGGATAATAAACGATTATCATGAACAAGGAAATATAATAATAACTCTTTTATTATTGCCTCTAGGGCATATTTCCAACAGTCTCCCACTTGCACTAGAGTCAATAATCTAGCATTACAATGTAATGAATCTAACACCCATAGAGTCTTGGTGTTGATCATGCTTAGCCCGTGGAAGAGGCTTAGTCAACGGATCTGCAACATTCAAATCCGTGTGTACTTTGCAAATGCTTATGTCCTCCTCCTTGACTGAATCGCGGATGGAATTGAAGCGTCGCTATATGTGTCTGGTCCTCTTGTGAAACCTTGGTTCCTTGGCTAGAGCAATGGCACCAGTGTTGTCACAAAACAGAGTCATTGGGTTCAATGCACTAGGCACAACTCCAAGATCTGTTATGAACTCCTTCATCCAGACACCTTCCTTTGCCGCCTCCGAGGCAGCTATGTACTCCGCTTTGCATGTAGAATCGGCTACCACGCTTTGCTTGGAACTGCACCAGCTTACCGCTCCCCCGTTGAGAATATATACGTATCCGGTTTGAGACTTAGAGTCATCCGGATCAGTGTCAAAGCTTGCATCGACGTAACCCTTTACGACGAGCTCTTGATCACCTCCATAAACGAGAAACATTTCCTTAGTCCTTTTCAGGTACTTCAGGATATTCTTGACCGCTGTCCAGTGATCCATACCAGGATTACTTTGAAACCTTCCGGAAATACTTATGGCAAGGCTGACATCTGGTCTTGTGCACAGCATTGCATACATGATAGAGCCTATGGCTGAAGCATAGGGGATGACACTCATCTTTTTTCTATCTTCCGCACTCACTGGGCATTGAGTCTTACTCAACTTTGTACCTTGCAATACCGGCAAGAACCCCTTCTTGGATTGATCCATTTTGAACTTCTTCAAAACTTTATCAAGGTATGTACTTTGTGAAAGTCCTATCAAGCGTCTCGATCTATCTCTATAGATTTTGATGCCCAATATGAAAGCAGCTTCACCGAGGTCCTTCATCGAAAAACTCTTGTTCAAATACCCCTTCACGCTATCCAAAAGTTCTATATTGTTTCCAATCAGCAATATGTCATCCACATATAATATTAGAAACGCTATAGAGCTCCCACTCACTTTCTTGTAAATACAAGCTTCTCCGTAAACTTGTACAAACCCAAACGCTTTGATCACCTCATCAAAGCGAAGATTCCAACTCCGAGAAGCTTGCACCAGTCCATAAATGGAACGCTGGAGTTTGCAAACTTTGTCAGCATTCTCTGGATCGACAAAACCTTCCGGTTGTATCATATACAATTCTTCCTTAAGAAAACCGTTAAGGAACGCTGTTTTGACATCCATCTGCCAAATTTCATAATCGAAATATGCAGCTATTGCTAACATGATTCGGACGGATTTAAGCATCGCTACGAGTGAGAAAGTCTCATCGTAGTCAACTCCTTGAACTTGTGAAAAACCCTTTGCCACAAGTCGAGCTTTATACACGGTGACATTGCCGTCAGCGTCCGTCTTTCTCTTAAAAATCCATTTATTCTGAATGGCCTTCCGCCCTTCAGGTAATACTTTCAAAGTCCACACTTTGTTTTCATACATGGATCCCATCTCGGATTTCATGGCCTCTAACCATTTGTCGGAATCCGGGCCCACCATCGCTTCTCCATAGCTCGTAGGTTCACTGTTGTCCAACAACATGACCTCCAAGACAGGGTTACCATACCACTCAGGTGCAGTGCGTACCCTTGTCGACCTACGAGGTTCGGTAGTAACTTGATCAGAAGCTTCTTGATCATCATCATTGGCTTCCTCTTCAACCGTTGCAGGCTCCACAAAAACATCTTTCTGTGCTGCGCTACTCTCTGGTTGAAGCAGAGGTTCAATAACCTCATCAAGTTCTACCTTCCTCCCACTCAATTCTTTCGAGAGAAACTCTTTCTCGAGAAAGGACCCGTTCTTAGCGACAAACACTTTGCCCTCGGATCTGAGATAGAAGGTGTACCCAACCGTCTCTTTTGGGTATCCTATGAAGACATATTTGTCCGCTTTGGGTTCGAGCTTTTCTGGCTGAAGCCTTTTGACATAAGCATCGCAACCCCAAACTTTGAGAAAAGACAACTTAGGTTTCTTACCAAACCACAGTTCATATGGTGTTGTCTCAACGGACTTAGATGGAGCCCTATTTAAAGTGAATGCAGCCGTCTCTAACGCATATCCCCAAAATGATAGTGGCAAATCGGCAAGAGACATCATAGAACGCACCATATCTAATAGGGTTCGATTACGACGTTCGGACACACCATTACGCTGTGGTGTTCCAGGTGGCGTCAACTGTGAAACAATTCCACATTTTCTTAAGTGATTGCCAAACTCATAACTCAGATACTCTCCCCCTCGATCAGATCGTAGGAACTTGATCTTCTTGTTACGATGATTCTCAACTTCACTCTGAAATTGCTTGAACTTTTCAAACGTTTCAGACTTATGCTTCATCAAGTAAATATACCCATATCTACTTAAGTCGTCAGTGAAGGTGAGAAAATAACGATATCCACCGCGCGCCGTGACACTCATCGGGCCACACACATCAGTATGTATGATTTCCAATAAGTCACTTGCCCGTTCCATTGTTCCTGAAAACGGGGTCTTAGTCATCTTACCCATGAGGCACGGCTCGCATGTGTCAAGTGATTCAAAATCAAGAGACTCCAAAAGTCCATCAGCATGGAGCTTCCTCATGCGTTTTACGCCGATATGACCCAGACGGCAGTGCCACAAGAAAGTGGTACTATTGTTATCAACTCTACATCTTTTGGCATCAATGTTATGAACATGTGTATCATCACTATCGAGATTCAATAAGAATAAACCCCCTACTTCGGGTGCATGACCATAAAAGATATTACCCATATAAATAGAACAACCTTTATTCTCTGATTTAAATGAGTAACCGTCTCGCATTAAACAAGATCCAGATATAATGTTCATGCTCAACGCAGGCACTAAATAACAATTATTCAGGTTCATAACTAATCCCGATGGTAATCGAAGAGCGAGCGTGCCGACGGCGATCACATCAACCTTGGAACCATTCCCCACGCGCATCGTCACTTCGTCCTTCGCCAGCCTCTGTCTATTCCGTAGTTCCTGTTTAGAGTTGCAAATGTGAGCAACCGAACCGGTATCAAATACCCAGGCACTACAACGAGAGTTGGTAAGGTACACATCAATAACATGTATATCACATATACCTTGCTTGTTGTTGTTGTTGGCCCCCTTCTTGTCTGCCAGATACTTGGGGCAGTTCCGCTTCCAGTGGCCGTTCCCCTTGCAATAGAAACACTCAGTCTCTGGCTTGGGCCCAGCCTTGGGTTTCTTCACTGGATGAGCAACTGCCTTGCCACCCTTCTTAGAGTTACCCTTCTTGCCCTTGCCATTCTTCTTGAAACTGGTAGTTTTATTGACCATCAACACTTGATGCTCCTTCTGGATGTCTGACTCAGCGACTTTTAGCATCGCAAACAGCTCGACGATGGTTTTGTTCATCCCTTGCATGTTATACTGCTGCACGAAGCTCTTGTAGCTAGGTGGGAGTGACTGGAGAATTCTGTCAATGATAGCCTCCTCCGGGAACACAAGTCCCAGATCAGCTATGCGGGTATAGTACCCAGACATCTTCAGTAAGTGCTCACTGACAGACGAATTCTCCTCCATCTTGCAAGCAAAGAATTTATCGGAGGTCTCATACCTCTCGATCTTGGCATTCTTCTCAAAGATGAACTTCAACTCCTGGAACATCTCATATGCTCCATGACGTTCAAAACGCCTTTGAAGTCCTCCTTCCAAGCTATACAACATGGCACACTGCACTACTGAGTAGTCATCCGCACGCGACTGCCAGGCGTTCATAACGTCCACAGAGGCCGGAGCGGGGGGTTCACCTAGCGGTGCATTTAGGACATAAACCTTTTGGGCAGCTGTGAGGATGATCCTCAGATTGCGGAGCCAGTCCACAAAGTTGCTCCCATCATCTTTCAGCTTAGTTTTCTCTAGGAACGCATTAAAATTCAGGGGAGCTACTGCGGGAGCGATCTACAACAAAAGATTTGCAAAGACATCTTAGACTATTGTTCATGATAAGTGAGTTTTAACTAATCAAATTACTTATAACTCCCACTCAAATTGACATCCCTCTGGTCATCCGAGCGTGACATGATCCAAATCCACCAACCCAAGTCCGATCATCACGTGAGATGAGGTGGTGTCAATGGTGAACATCTTCATGTTGATCATATCTACTATATGACTCATGCTCGACCTTTCGGTCTTCCGTGTTCCGAGGCCATGTCTGTACATGCTAGGCTCGTCAAGTCTAACCCGAGTGTTCTGCATGTGCAAAACTGGCTTGCACCCGTTGTATGCGAACGTAGAGTCTATCGCACCCGATCATCACGTGGTGCTTCGAAACGACGAACCTTCGCAACGGCGCACACTCGGGGGGAACACAATTTTATCTTGAAATTTTAGTGAGGGATCATCTTATAATGCTATCGTCGTCCTAAGCAAAATAAGATGCATAAAAGGATTAACATCACATGCAAATCATAAGTGACATGATATGGCCATCAACTCGTGCTTTTGATCTCCATCTCCAAAGCACCGGCATGATCTCCATCGTCACCGGCGTAACACCATGATCCCCATCATCATGATCTCCATCATCGTGTCGCCATTGGGGTTGTCGCGCGCCCACCATGCTCTTACTACTATTGCTACCGTTTAGCGATAAAGTAAAGCATTACATAGCGCTTAATGATTGACACGCAGGTCATACAAAAATTAAAGAGAACCCTATGGCTCCTGCCGGTTGCCGTATACATCGACATGCAAGTCGATATTAACTATTACAACATGATCATCTCATACATCAAATATATCTCATCATGTCTTTGGCCATATCATATCACATACATACCCTGCAAAAACAAGTTAGACGTCCTCTAATTTGTTGTTGCATGTTTTACGTGGCTGCTTTGGGTATCTAGCAAGAACGCTTCTTACCTACGCAAAGCCACAACGGTGATATTTAAGTTGCTATTTAACCTTCTACAAGGACCGCCTTTGTCGAATCCGATTCAACTAAGATAGGAGAGACACACACCCGCCAGCCATCTTATGCAACAAAAGTCGCATGTCTGTCGATGGAACCGGTCTCATGTACGTGGACATGTAAAGTTGGTCTGGGCCGCTTCATCCCATAATGCCGCTGAATCAAGAAAGACCAAGGAGGGAAGCAATCTAAACATCAACGCCCACAAACCCCTTTGTGTTCTACTCGTGAAAACATCTACGCAAGAACCTAGCTCATGATGCCACTGTTGGGGAACGTTGCATGGGAAACAAAAATTTTCCTACGCTCACCAAGATCAATCTAGGAGATGCATCTACGAGGGGAGAGTCGGATCCACATACCCTTGTAGATCGCTAAGCGGAAGCGTTCAAGAACGCGGTTGATGGAGTCATACTCACCGCGATTCAAATCGCCGAAGATCCCAGCACCGAACGGACGGTGCCTCCGCGTTCAACACACGTGCGGCTCGGGGATGTCTCCTCCTTCTTGATCCAGCAAGGGGGAAGGAGAAGTTGACGGAGAAACCCAGCAGCACGACGACATGGTGGAGATGGTGGTGGAGGAATTCCAGCAGGGCTTCGCCAAGCACTTCAAACTAGACGAAGATATTCGTGGGAGAGAGAGGGCAGCGCCAAGGCACGAACTTGTGTTGCTGCCCTCCCTCTGCCTCTCTTTATATAGGGGGGAGAGAGGGGAGGGGGCTCCCCTAGGGTTCCCCCTAGGGGGCGGCGGCCAAGGCCAGATGGGGCGGCCAAGGGGGGGGCGGCGGCCAGGGCTAGGGTTTCCCCCCCAGGCGCCTTGCCCCCCAAGCCTAGGGGGTGCGGCTGCCCTAGGGGGGCCCAGCCCCTTAGGCGCAGGTGGAGGGGCCTAGGGGGGGCGCACAGCCCCTGTGTGGGCTGTTGCGTCTCCCCACTTATGGCCCATAGGGCCCGTAACCTTTACCGTGGCCCCCGAAACACCTTTCGGTTCTCCGATTCCTTCCCGATGTTCCCCGGAACAATTCCGGACTCCGTTCACTCTCATCCTATATATCAATCTTCGTCCCGGACCATTCTGGAGACCCTCGTCACGTCCGGGATCTCATCCGGGACTCCGAACAACCTTCGGTTACCATGCACTGTTCTCACTAACAACCCTAGCGTCACCGAACCTTAAGTGTGTAGACCCTGCGGGTTCGGAAACTATGCAGACATGACCGAGACACTCCCAGGTCAATAACCAATAGCGGGATCTGGATACCCATATTGGTTCCCACACGTTCCTCGATGATCTCATCGGATGAACCACGATGTCAAGGATTCAGGCAATCCCGTATACAGTTCCCTTTGTCTCGTCGGTATGTTACTTGCCCGAGATTCGATCGTCGGTATCTCTATACCTAGTTCAATCTCGTTACCGGCAAGTCTCTTTACTCGTTCCGTAATACATAATCCCGTGACTAACTACTTAGTCACTTTGAGCTCATTGAGATGACGTATTACCGAGTGGGCCCGGAGATACCTCTCCGTCACACGGAGTGACAAATCCCAGTCTCGACCCATGTCAACTCAACAGACACCTTCGGAGATACCTGTAGAGTACCTTTATAGTCACCCAGTTACGTTGCGACGTTTGGCACACACAAGGCACTCCTACGGTGTCAGTGAGTTACATGATCTCATGGTCATAGGAACTTATACTTGACATGCAGAAAACTATAGCGATAACTGATACGATCAAAAGCTATGTTTAACGTTTGGGTCTCGTCCATCACATCATTCTCCTAATGATGTGATCCCGTTATCAAATGACAACTCATGTCTATGACCTGGAAACCGCGGTCATCTTTGATCAACGAGCTAGTCCTGAAGAGGCTTACTAGGGACACAAAGTTTGTCTATTTATCCACACATGTATTTAAGTTTCCAATCAATACAATTATAGCATGGATAATAAACGATTATCATGAACAAGGAAATATAATAATAACTCTTTTATTATTTCCTCTAGGGCATATTTCCAACACCTTGCTCTGATACCAATTGAAAGTGCTGTATATCGACTAGAGGGGGGGGTGAATAGGCGATTTTTATGGAAAGCTTCAAAACATGGAAGTTTCGAAGACAAACAATAGAACCAATCCTATTTGTATGCAGCGGGAGGTAGACTACACTAGACAAGCCATAGTCAAGCATTCAATGAAGTGAAAGCATGAAGACTAATAGCAGCTAGGCACTATGGATCAGGATGGAAGATTGTATGAAGCCAAACAGAACAAGTCATCACACAGTGAAGTCAAACAGATATGGCAAGCAGTCAATGACTTCACAAAGAGAGACAATAAGTAAAGAGAAGGAAAGGATAGCACCAGTAGCTTGGAGAAGGCAGTGATTTGTTGGACCAGTTCCGGTTGCTGTGACAACTGTACGTCTGGTTAGGGAGGCTGAGATTTAACTCAGAAAACTGCGTCTTCACCTTATTCCCCTTGAGCTAAGGACACCTAGTCCTCGCCCAATCACTCTGGTAAGTCTTCAAGGTAGACTTCCAAACCTTCACAGACTTCATTCACCGGCAATCCACAATGACTCTTGGATGCTCAGAATGCGACGCCTAACCAGCTGGAGGAAACACTGTCCTCAAGTGTAACAAGTCTTCAGGTCACACAGACAGAAAGACTTCAGTGATGCCTAACACTCTTTGGCTCTGGGTCTTTGGGCTTTGTCCTCGCAAGGATCTCTCTCTCAAATGCTTCGGAGGTGGGTTGCTCTCAAACGACAAAAGCCGTGTAATAACTCTGAGCAGCCACCAATTTAGGGTTTAGGGGGTGGGCTATTTATAGCCATTGGGCAACCCGACCTGATTTGTCCGAAGTGACCCTGGGTCACTAAGGAACTGACACGTGTTCCAATGGTCAGATTTCAAACACATGCGACAACTTTACTTGGGCTACAAGTAAAGCTGACTCATCCAGCTCCGGATAAGATTGCTCTCATTGTCTTCACTCGAAGACATAGGATTTGGTTGAGCATCACTTCAGTCACTTTGACTTTGTTCACTTGGACCCCCACTTAACAGTACGGTGGTTCCTATGACTCAACAAAGAAGAAAAGGAAACAACGAAACATCTAAGTCTTCGCGCTCCATAGTCTTCATACAATGTCATCTCTTGTCATAATCTTCAATATGATTATCTCCATATACCACCATTGTCGTCAATGTCTTCATACATTTTTAAGGGTCATCTCCGGTAGGTAAACCGAATCGCTGAGGGACTACTACCTGTGTTATCCTGCAATTCTCACAAACACATTAGTCTCTCAACCATGTTTGTCGTCAATACTCCAAAACCAACTAGGGCTGGCACTAGATGCACTTACACTTACTCGCTTTGGCTGCCTCACATGGTCTTCTCGTTCACCAGATGGATGTTAAGATAGCTTTCCTCAACAGAGATTTAGCCGAGGAAATTTAGATGCAACAGCCAGATGGCTTTGTAGTAAATGGTCAGGAAAGAAAGGTGTGCAAGCTAGTGAAGTCTTTGTATGGCCTGAAACAAGCGCCTAAGCAATGGCATGAGAAATTTAATACAACTTTGACATATGTTGGCTTTATTGTTAACGAAGCTGACAAATGTGTATACTATCGCTATGGTGGTGGCGAAGGAGTTATACATTGTCTGTATGTCGATGACATACTGATATTTGGGACCCACCTCAAAGTCATTGAGGAGGTCAAGGATTTTCTATTTCAAAACTTTGAGATGAAAGACCTGGGCGTGGCTGATGTTATCTTGAACATCAAGCTACTGAGAAATACCGAGAGTGGAATTACACTTCTGCAATTCCACTATGTTGAGAAGATTTTGAGACATTTTTTATATTCGGACTGCAAACCTTCCACAACACCATATGATCCTAGCGTGCGGATCCGAAAGTTCGAAGGCACGGCTGTGGATTAGTTGAGATATTCTCAAGTGGTTGGTTCACTCATGTACCTAGATTGTGCTACTCGTCCTGACATCTCATTTGCTGTGTGCAAACTGAGCCGGTTTGTTTCCAATCCGGGAGATGTGCATTGGCATGCTGTTGAGCGAGTGATGCGTTATTTGCAAGGTACTGTGAACTATGGAATTTACTATTCTGGGTACCCGACGGTACTTGAGGGGTATAGTGATTCGAATTGGATATCTGATGCTGATGAGATGAAAGCCACAAGTGGATATGTCTTCACACTTGGTAGTGGTGCTGTTTCCTAGAAGTCTTGCAAGAAGACGATCTTAACGAGATCGACTATGGAAGCAGAACTCACAACATTAGACACATCATGCGTCGAAGCAGCACGGCTTCAAGAGCTTTTGATGGATTTGCCGGTGATTGATAAACCAGTCCCGGTTGTCCTTATGAACTATGACAATCAAACTATGATTGCCAAGTCTAAGAGTTCAAAGGACAATATGAAATCCACAAAGCACATAATAATAATATTAAAATCTATCAGAAAATCAAGAAACTCCGGAGTGATAGCATTGGATTATATCGAGACTGCTAAAAATCTGGCAGACCCTTTTACGAAAGGGCTATCACAGATTGTGATAGAAAATGCATCGAGGGAGATGGGTATGAGACCCACGTAAGTTGCCATGGGCGTAACCCAACCTATGTGATCGGAGATCCCGTGAATTAGGACATAGGAAAACAATCCAGCGGTCAACTGAGGAGAGTATCATTAATTAACCCACTTCATTGGAGATGCAATAATACTCTCAATTTTGTAAGGCAAGCTGACTTTTGTCTTAATGTGTTTCAAAGCTTATGTAAGCAAGATGCTAACCTATAGAGCATTCTTTGGAGGAACACACCTATGTGAGCCCGACTGCTGGTCATGATCTATGAGATTGGGTGATCTCTAGGAACTCATGAGAAGGTACAGAGTATGACTAATAAGTTCTACCCGTGGGGTTTAGCCTTCGACAGCCATGTATCAGCTGACAATGGGCGAAACTTCTGCACGCCAAACTGGCAATTCAAGGCATAGTCCATTGTTCAGTTGTGAAGAAGTCTAATCCCATTGCTCTATGTGGAAGCTCAACTTAACAGTCTCCACTGAAAATTCTGGTATATCAAACATTGGTTGGAACAATTGACAAACTTATGTCCCTCGAGATCTGGTGGGGGATTGATGGATTATGGATGGGCTTAGGCCCATATAAGAAAATAATCCCTAGTTAATCTCTAAGGCCCATGCTTGTGTATGGCAAGTGGTGGGAAGTGTGGGAAGTTTAGTATCATACTGCTATAGTAAGAAAAGTGAGACCTCTTTATAAGGGCTGCTCCATCACTTGCTATTGGGAGCTTGGGAATAGGAGTTGTACACGCGTGCTCCTCCTCCTTCGCCGCCCGCCACGCCTTGCCTCGTCATGGCGCGCATGCCTGTCGAAGGTTGCGGGAATGAGCCGAGCCGAAGCTTATTTTTGCCGGTCAAGAATGGTTAATTAATCTCGTATTAATTAACGAGACGCTTACGGAAGTGCCACTGTCCAAGATGCTGGATCTTGGGCTGTTCGCGGACTCGGTCGTGGGCCTGAGCCCAGGTCCATCTTCCCGACGGCCAATATAAGAAGGCGTTGGCCAGTGGAGTGAACCCTAACTCAGTTCACTCACTCCCTCTCACACAACCCTAGCTGTCATCTACTATTCCTCTCTATGTGCTGCTTCCGGTGATCCCATCTCGACGACTGCGTGCATGGTTGGTTGGGAGAGCAGGTACCTCCGAAACCCTGCCGTTCGAGATCCTGCCCGGGAGAACGACATTAAGGTTTTTGGGGAGCGTCTCGACGCGACTGCTGCCGATTCGTCCCTGTCTCCATCCGCCTCTGCTTCCACTACTTCCCCTGCATCAACACCATGGTCGAAGACACCGCCGCCAAGAAGAAGGCCACGGACAACGCCGAGGCTACTGCTGCCGCCACCGCGTTGGTCTGGCCAACCGGAGGGTATGATATGTTCATCCCTCATTTACTCGTACATGTGCTAGCTGTATATATGTTGTTCATAGATGTTTCGGTTCTATGCAATGTACGTGCTCACATACTTAGGTATCGGTGTGAGATGCATACCGTATATGCCATGTTTACTGTTTTCTCGTAGATTAGATTAGTCGGAAAATTGCTAATATTTCCAACAACAAGTACATTATGCCTTCGAAACAGAGAACGTCGTACACCAACCACCATGTTGTCCACATGGCCATGGCAACCAGCAAGTCCCTATGATGCAAGCTCCCCCCACGAGCACGACGGCTCCCACCACAAGGTTCGATGCCCTGGCATCCAAAGACCACACCTTCGGTGCCACCATTACGCATGAACATCGCCAAGTGGCACAAGGCCTCTCCTTCTACCCCTATGCAAGCCCCTTTGTAGGAACATGACCCATCTGGTCATAACTGAGAAGGTAAAGGTCGTTGGCAACCGCTAGCCTCGCTACAGCCACCATGTGCCACACATCGAGGACTAGGGCCTCCATCGCGATCGATCTTGAGTCTCTAGATTTTTGCGATGGTAAGGCCAATAGGACCCTTGCCTCCATCCCAGGATCACCCCTACCACCACTGACCCCCCGTAGACACACCACGCATCGAGTCGCAATTGCTAAACCTATGGGTCTGCCTCCGACTGAAAGACTGAGCGAGCAGACGAGTGAAGGAAGGGGAAGGTCACAGGCGCCGCCCCAGGTATGGCATGTCCATATCGGTGCAGAAGCGGCTAGGCCACCACTTGCTGCACCAGCCTCCGCAATAGCAGCCACACGTGTGCGCCTCCCGATATAGACGCTAGACACCCCGCGGCACCCGCAACCGACGCCGCCAGCACTACAGGCAGCCGTATAGCCCGCCGCACCGCGCCCCAAACTGAGAGGGTTTCAAGTGATGGTTTCAGGTGCCGCCTAAGTCCCCCTCGCAAGAGCGATATGGGGGCCCAAAACGATTAGCCTGGCAAGTCTTGAGGAGCGGATTATTTTGATTGTCCCTAAAGGCTCATTTGGTAGCCGGGGATCCCCAGGAATTCTGGCCCACTCCCGGAAAGCCCGCACGAAAGACTTGGCCCTGGCCAAGTGTTTGTACATTTGGACGCACGAAACCACAAGATTTTTTGCCCGGTCTCCATGATTTCCTCAAGATAGTGTCCAACGAGATAGGGAGAGAATACCCCATTCGATCGCTCACGATGCATGTCTCTAACCTCCATACGCGAGGCCGCTGCCTCCCTACGCTTCCACCCCGTGTTATTCCAAGGCTATGATGCCTCTCCTTTCCTCCTCAATCTCCACATGCAGCTCGTACTCACTCATTTGGCTCCGTCCTCATCGGTGGCCGCCGCAAATGTACCATCGAGTTCCGCGCCCTTCCCACTAGGTGGCGCCACATGGGAGGCTACTGACAATGGTGATTGCTTGTGGTGGTGGCCACGAAGACGGGATGCATGTGAGTTCGGCGGATGTGTTTTTTTATTTGGCATGGAGTCCCATAATTGTCCTCACGGGGATGACTTCCTCTGACTTGAAAGTACTATTCCCATCTCCCCGGAAGGGTCATATGAATTTTCGATGAGATTTTATATTTGCCAAGATTAATCCACCCTGGCCGTCTTTTCCCTAAAAATATCGAGCCTCGCAACCAAACAAGGCATAAATTTTCTTATGTCCCAAGCATTACTTTGGCCTAGGTACTGATAAGCCGCCCTTTACTATCTATTATTCTCCGCTCCAGAAAATCTTATCTCTTTTGGGCAATAATACCCGTTAGTCGAACAATCATAAGAATCAGTGGCCTCCCCGATCTTTCAAGCATGCAACCTCACTTGCGCAATTTGTTCCTATCCCAACCGAATCGCACGCACACCACCTCCTTCGTGCACCCTCAACATCGTGACCCTCCGGCCTCCCATGTGCCTACTCCTCGCGCAGACGCTCGTCGGTAGCAGACTTAGCAAGTCACATCACCCATCAGGAATCACTATCGGGTATCAATGTCACTCGCCGCACAGTCGTGCAGCCTAGACACACTCCTCACAACATCACTCCATGATCACACCTTCGTCCATGGTTGTTTGCATCTCCTTTGTTACCCCGTTGTAGCACCCGGTGTCAATGTCTCCAGCATCAGTGGGTGCCTCTTACAGCATGCAACATTTGATGGCGTGTTGTCTCCATCACTAGTGAGTGTCCGTTGTAATATCCCAGCCAGTTTTCTCCAGCATCGGTACATGCTGGTCGCAGCAACCCTCGTGGTTGTTGTAGTGTGGTATGGACTATGTCGACGGTGGTCGCAACGAACAGAAGACTATTGTGCTGTAATAGGAGGCCAATTGATGGAGTTGCAAGGACCATGGTCGGTGAGGCCGCACAACCACGAGTTGAAGGTGTTGTTGAGTGAGCGTCCCATTGTGCTTTTCTTCTATGAGGTGGACATGGTAGGCAGCGATGGTGCACGTGACAAGCATTGGGTATAGTGGCGGAGTTAAGCGAAGGGGTGATGCATACAAGGAAGAGATAAAGAGGGTAGGTCAAACAAGGATTGGGGATATTTCATGGGATTTGTGATGGATCCCACCTATCAGATCCAATGTGACAGACGCATCTCGGCACGTCTAGATGGCCCCAAATCCACCTTATATGTGTGCTGAGTTCGAGGGGTGCCGAACAACCTGGACATATCGGTTGGATTTGGGATTGTTTTTTTGTCTGAATGATGTGCGGCCTGTTACAAAGATATAGAAATGAAGTGGGGGTCCAGTTAAAGATGGTCTAAGGGCACTCCAACACGGACCCTCAAATCGCCCTCATCTGTTCGTACTGCTCTATCTGGACGTGTTTTACCATCCAACACAGTCTTGTATCCATCCGCCGGTCGGGTCAAACGTCCTTTTTCCCGCAAATTGGAGGCAAACTCAAGGGGGCTTTGCGGGAGTCTAGGCACCAGCCCCATAGGATGTCCCATTGAAATCCCCCTCCTGGTCCCACTTTCTTCCATTCCACTTGTGACCCCCCTTCATTTCATTCGCACCTCGTCGTCCACCGCAGTTGTGAGGGATCGAAGAAGGTGAGAGTGTCTAGAGGGGGGGTGATTAGACTACTCGACAAGATAAAAATTCTGTCTTTTATCAAGGACAGATTTTGGCAGATTTTGCATAACACACAAGTCAAGTAGCACACTACGCATGCAATTCTAGAGTATGGGCAGCGGAAAGTAAATTGCACAAGTAGTAAAGAGAGGTGGAGAAGATCAAACGCAATTTGGAGACGCAATGATTTTTCCCGTGGTTCCGATAGGTGGTGCTATCGTACATCCACGTTGATGGAGACTTCAACCCACGGAGGGTAACGGCTGCGCGAGTCCACGGAGGGCTCCACCCACGAAGGGTCCACGAAGAAGCAACCTTGTCTATTCCATCGTGGCCTACGCCCACGGAGGGCTAGCCTTACTCGGGGTAGATCTTCACTAAGTAGGCGATCTCCTTTCCCTTACAAACTTCTTGGTTCAACTCCACATCTCGATGACGGAGGCTCCCAAGCGACACCTAACCAATCTAGGAGGCACCACCCTCCAAAAGGTAATAGATGTTGTAGATGATGATGAACTCCTTGCTCTTGTGCTTCAAATGATAATCTCCCCAACACTCAACTCTCCTCACTGATTTGGCTGTGGTGGAAGAAAGGATTGAGTGGAAAGCAACTTGGGAAGGTTAGAAATCAAGTTTCATATGGTGGGAGTGGAGCAACTTGATCTCAACACAAGGGTAGGTAGTTCTCTTCTCAGAAAGTGTAAGGTAGGAGTGGTAGTTCTTTCTGATGGCTCTCTCCACGAATGAAGAGGGGGTGGAGGGGTATATATAGCCTCCACACAAAATCCAACCGTTACACACATAATTGAGCAATCTCGGTGAGACCGAAGTTGACAACTCGGTCAGACCGAAAGTTCAAATACAGTGAACGTTGGGGTTTTCGGTGGGACCGAAAATACCATCTCGGTTTGTCCGATTTGAGTCAAGATAGAAACTTGCCAGTTTCGGTGAGACCGAAATCATCAACTCAGTTATTCCGATTTGAGGACAAATGGTTACAGAAGCTTGGCAGCCCATGTTTCGGTGAGACCGATCTCAAACTCGGATTGACCGATTTTTCTAGGGTTTGGCTTATGGCTGAGGTGGTTCATCTTGGTGTGATTGAGTTTGGAAAATCGGTTGGTCCGAGATTACTTATGACTGTGTATTGTAGTGAAAGTTGCTGATAGTTGAAGGAGATATATCACTAAGCAGTTGAGCAACCAGATCATCAACACAACCTCACCCCCTTTTAATAGTATTGGCTTTTCCTATGGACTCAATGTGATCTTGGATCACTAAACCAAAAATGGAGTCTTGAGCTTTTGCTAATGCTTGCCTTAGCATTTTGAGGGGTCCACTTCTTCAGTCATTGCCATAGCCAATGTGATTGAATTTCCTGAAACATACTTGATAAAAGCATTAGTCCAACCACAAAGTATGTTGTCATTAATTACCAAAACCACCCAGGGAGCAAATGTGCTTTCAATCTCCCCCTTTTTGGTAATTGATGGCAACACACTAAAATCACACTAAACAACACATCAAAGCTTATTGAAAGAAAGACAGAATTATCACGAAAGCTTTGACAAGCATGTAGTACACAGGCTCCCCCTACAAGTGTGCAAGATTTTCATAAATTTTGGTTTTGGACTACCACAAGCACACAAGAGAGATAAGCAAGATGTGCTACATGCAGCTTGGCTATATGCATCAGAGCAGATGAAAGGAAGTGAGTGATAATGCATATGTGCATGGTGATTTCTTGCAAACAAGTATTTACAAGCAAGTCACCATCATGCACATTCTGCAAGGTGCATATACTTACCTTGAGGTTCCTTGGCATTGTACCTGAAGAGATAAACTTGGGAAAACAAGGTTAGATAACACAAGAGTATTTCTTCAACCAACTGCAAGAACATCAAGAGTACCAAGCCAGGGAGGACATGTATAAGGGGTGTCTCATATTGAGCACAAGCTTTAATCAGCAAACATGTCTCCGAAACTAAAAGATTTTCAATGAACTCTGAGGGATTTTGCTTTCCATAAGATATCAACTGTGAAGATTTCTCTTCCTTTGAGTTCTCTCAGAACAGGGGTTTGATGGAAAGAGCAAAATCAAAAGAATGATGCCAATTGAGAATGAATCCAATGTAATGTCCAAAGTAAAATACGGCAAAGCTTTGATGTGATTCTCTCCCCCTTAAGATAAGATTGCTTTTCTTCTCCCCCTAAGTCTTCTCTTCTCCCCCTACTCCCCCTAAGTCTTCTCCCCCTTTGACATCAAGTGCCGAAAAGGACAGCAAACTAGGAAGGTTATGAAAGATGGAAAGAAAGAGGTGGGATCCTTAAGAATCACAACAGGGCAAATAAGAACATGCATAGAGAATCATTTGAGTGAAGCTGCAGAAAATGATATCCTGGAGGAAATAAATCGGTGACACCGAATTGAGTTAGGGTAGATCCTTTTTGGTTAGACCGAAATAAATACATCGGTGACGCCGAGTTTAATTCCAAGGAAATACAGAAATAATTCAGCTCACTTTGCGAGGAATGTTTCAAAGGATTTGCAATGAATTTGTGAAAGATTTTCAAGGAAATTCATCAGAGCCAGAAGGATATTCACAAAGACAGAAGAAATAAAAAATGAAAAAGATTCCTAGATGAAGTTTTTTTTGTTTAAAGAAAACTCAATGAGAGAACATAAGAGAAAATAGGAAGACTCCAAAACATATGTACTTCATCTAGATAAAGGTCGGCGACAAAGTCACCTATGTTTGAGTATATTGACTTAGGAGTCAAATGAGGACATTTGATCATAGGTCATACTCATCATTTAAGCTCAAAATGGGGTTGCCATTTTTCGATTAAGCATTCAATGTGATCACATCTTATGAAGCTGCTTGTACTCATGACTTTGAGCAAAGCTCCTTAAAGATGTGAGGAACATACCTTGGGCTTGTTGTTGCTTTACTCATGTAGGTAAGCTTGATGTAGGTGCTCATTGAATGTGAAGTTGGAGCGCCATTTCTACTTGTGTAGTTCATCTTCCTACATGGGTTAGGCAAGCAAGGAAATACTCAAGGATATCCAAGATGACAAGAGTGAAATACTAGATGTATAAGATGTCAAAAAGGATATGTGGAATTTTGTTCCTTGAACTCAACATCCCAAAGGGCTAGATACTTGGTCAAATGACAAGATTACTCATGATTTGAGTGTGTGGCAATCTTGTGGAATATAGATCATCCAAGTACCTGCAAGGAGTTAGATGCAATACAAGGAGGCAAATGTGTCCAAGACATATGATCATCATCATAAGAGAAATATCAAGGATTAGTCAAGAGGGCTCATGCCTTGCATGCATCAATGGAGTTCTCACTCCAATTTTGAAGCATCAATGATGTTCAACTCACTCCTTAAGCGACAAAACACCTTCTCATCAAGAGGTTTTGTAAAGATATCAGCGAGTTGTTTGTCAGTATGAACATGCTTAAGATTAATGTCACCCTTGGCAATATGATCACGAATAAAATGGTGATGAACTTCAATATGCTTTGTTCGAGAGTGTTGCACTGGATTGTGTCCAATTTTAATTGCACTCTCATTGTCACAAAGCAAGGGAACATGTCTCACATGTATCCCATAATCCTTAAGCGTTTGTGTCATCCATAGCAATTGAGCACAACACGAACCATCAGCAATATATTCTGCTTCGGCAGTGGATAATGATACCGAATTTTGTTTCTTGGAGGACCAAGATACAAGGGATCGACCAAGGAATTGACACGTACCCGAAGTTGACTTTCTATCAACCTTGTCACCGGCATAGTCCGAGTCGGAATAGCCAACAAGGTCGAAAGAGGCCCTCTTAGGATACCAAATGCCAAAGTTTGGTGTGTGTATCAAGTATCTCACTATCCTTTTAACAGCTTTAAGATGACATTCTTTAGGGGCTGCTTGATATCGCGCACACATGCATACACTCAACATTATGTCAGGACGAGAAGCACAAAGATATAGTAGAGAACCAATCATAGATCGGTAAACCCTTTGATCAACGGGTTCTCCATCTTTTGTCAAGTCATTGTGTCCACTTGTAGGCATGGGGGTACTCATACCTTTGCTTTCTTGCATGTTGAACTTCTTGAAGAGATCCTTGGTGTACTTTGTTTGTGAGACAAAGGTACCCTCCTTAGATTGCTTGATTTGCAACCCAAGGAAGAATTTGAGTTCACTCATCATGGACATCTCATACTTCTCCGACATGAGCTGTCCAAACTTCTTGCTAAAATGAGGGTTAGTTGAACCAAAGATAGTATCATCAACATATATTTGGCACACAAATAGTTCACCATTGACCCTTTTCGTGAACAGCGTTGAGTCTATCTTTCCAATCTCAAACCCTTTTTCAAGAAGAAAACTAGTCAAGCATTTGTACCAAGCTCTAGGAGCTTGTTTAAGACCATAAGGAGCTTTGTGCAATTTGTAAACATGATTAGGCTTTTTGGGATTCACAAATCCGGGAGGTTGTTTTACAAATACTTCCTCCTCAATTTCACCATTTAGGAAAGCACTTTTGATATCCATTTGATAGAGAGTAATATCATGGTGATTGGCATAAGCAAGAAGAATGCGAATGGACTCAAGTCTAGCAACGGGGGCATAGGTCTCACCATAGTCCATACCTTCGACTTGTGTGTAACCTTGAGCTACGAGACGAGCCTTGTTGCGGATGACTTCTCCATCTTCATCTTGCTTGTTCCGAAACACCCATTTTGTTCCAATGATGTTTTGATCATCCTTGGGCTTCTCTACCAAAGTCCATACCTTGTTCCTCTCGAAGTTGTGTAGTTCTTCGTGCATAGCGTTCACCCAATCCGGGTCTTCAAGTGCTTCTTCTACCTTCATAGGTTCAATACTAGAGATAAATGAGTAATGCTCACAAAAGTTAGCTAAGCGAGTTTTAGAGCGAGTAATTCTCCCGGAGTTGATGTCGTTCATCATTTGTTCCACGGGATGATTCTTCTTGACTCTTGCTCGAACTCGGGATAGCTTTTGTTGATGTTGTGGCCGAGCTTCCTCATCATCTTCATCTTCCTCTTCTTCTTCTTCATTGTTGTTGATGTTGTCTTGAGGCGGTGGAGAAGGAGGTTGTGGTGGATCTTCTTGTTGCACTTGCTCATCTTGGTGAGTTCCACTTGTGGAGGCCTCCATGTTGCCTTGAGGTTTATCTCGCCGTGAGGTAGGTGGCTCCACATATGTAGATGAGGTACTCTCCTTCACTTCCATGGGACGGATCTTTCCAATAGATAAGTCTTGGATAGCTTCCGATGGGTCCTTGTCTCCTACATCAATAGGCATTTGCTCTACTTGCGAGCCATTAGATTCATCAAACTTCACGTCTACCGTCTCTTCAACCTTTCAGGTGAAATTATTGTAGACACGGTAGGTGTGGGAGTTTGATCCATAACCAAGAAGAAAGCCTTCATGAGATTTAGGAGCAAATTTAGACCGACGATGCTTATCAAGGATATAGCATTTTGAACCGAAGACATGAAAGTATCCCACTTGGGGTTTGTTACCGGTGAGGAGCTCGTATGATGTCTTGCCGAGGAGCTTATGAAGATAAAGCCTGTTGATAGCATGACAAGCTGTCTCGACCGCTTCTCCCCAAAAATGCTTCGGTGTCTTGTATTCATCAAGCATCGTTCTTGCCATCTCTATGAGCGTTCGGTTCTTCCTCTCAACAACTCTATTTTGTTGAGGAGTGTACGTAGCCGAGAACTCATGTAGAATCCCTTCCTCATCGAGAAAAGAGTCTACATTGGCGTTCTTGAACTCCGTTCCATTGTCACTCCGAACTTTCTTGATCTTCACCTCAAATTGATTTTGGGCCTTTTTGGCAAAGGTCTTGAAGATTCTCTGAACCTGCGATTTGTCATCAAGGAAGAATACCCACGTAAATCTGGAATAATCATCAACTATAACTAGACCAAAGGAGTTACCACCAAGGCTTTTGTAAGCATTGGGACCGAAGAGATCCATATGAAGAAGCTCAAGCGGTCTCCTTGTGGTCATGATGTTTTTCACGGGATGACTTCCACCTACTTGTTTTCCTTCTTGACAAGCACTACAAAGTCTATCTTTGTCAAAGAAAACATCTTTAACACCAAGAATATGATCACCTTTGATCAGCTTGTCTAGATTACGCATACCAACATGTCCTAGCCTTCTATGCCATAACCAACCTTTAGAGGATTTAGCAATGAAACAAGCTCTGGGTTTGGCTTTCTTAGTGAAATCAACAATATATAGATCACCTCTACGTATACCGGTAAATGCCATGTTTTGATTGTCACGACGAAAGACTTGGCAATCTACTTTGGTGAATAGCACATTGAATCCAAAGTCAGCTAATCTAGACACGGAAAGTAAATTGTATCCAAGAGATTCTACAAGCATGACATTTTGAATAGAGCTATCATGAGATATGGCCACCTTACCAAGGCCAAGTACCTTACCCTTGGAGTTGTCTCCAAAAGTCACATACTTGCGTGGACCATCGTTCTTTGCAAGCTCTCGAAACATGTCTTTGTCTCCGGTCATGTGATCGGTGCATCCACTATCAAGAATCCACTCTTTTCCCCCGGACATGTAGTCTCTCAGGTTTGCCATGAGATTGAGACTCTTCATGACCTTGTCTAGCTTGGTATCCGAATCGGAGTAATCATCATCATGCTCATGCTCATCATCATATTGACCCATAGATTGTTCATCATCAACACCTAGGTCAATTTGATAACCACTTGCATTAGTTCTGTCAATGTGACAATAATCTTCGGAATGTAATGCAAGAGCATTTCTAATTAAAACATTGATGAGAGCGGGATCACCCTTCTTTTTTATAAGATCACGAAGCTCAAAGAAGCATTTATCAAAGTTGGGATCATTGGGGTGCATCTTATCAAATTCAATAGTCTTGTGTAGAATTTCATCAAGACTTCTCAAGAGTAGTCCGGATAAAGTTCTTCCAAGAATTTCCACATAGCATAGGTGCACTCAAAGTTTGTAACAAGCTTAAGCAAATCATCGGGTAACCCTCTAATGATAAGATTTACAGTCCTAAGGTTACGAAGCAAATCAAGCTCTTCATCCATGGTAGGGTGCAAGGGATCAAAAGGAGCCACATAGGGGGTCTCAACATATTTGCACAAATTGTACATCTTAAAGATACTAAGCATTTGAGACCTCCATGAGTTATATGACTCTCCATTAAGAATAGGCACTCTATGGCTAACACTCCCAAGCGTAGACACGTCCATCTTCCTCCAATTGTGTGTAAACCAAAGCAATGGAGACCAGAGCTCTGATACCAATTGAGGGATCGAAGAAGGTGAGAGTGTCTAGAGGGGGGGTGATTAGACTACTCGACAAGATAAAAATTCTGTCTTTTATCAAGGACAGATTTTGGCAGATTTTGCATAACACACAAGTCAAGTAGCACACTACGCATGCAATTCTAGAGTATGGGCAGCGGAAAGTAAATTGCACAAGTAGTAAAGAGAGGTGGAGAAGATCAAACGCAATTTGGAGACGCAATGATTTTTCCCGTGGTTCCGATAGGTGGTGCTATAGTACATCCACGTTGATGGAGACTTCAACCCACGGAGGGTAACGGCTGCGCGAGTCCACGGAGGGCTCCACCCACGAAGGGTCCACGAAGAAGCAACCTTGTCTATTCCATCGTGGCCTACGCCCACGGAGGGCTAGCCTTACTCGGGGTAGATCTTCACGAAGTAGGCGATCTCCTTGCCCTTACAAACTTCTTGGTTCAACTCCACATCTCGATGACGGAGGCTCCCAAGCGACACCTAACCAATCTAGGAGGCACCACCCTCCAAAAGGTAATAGATGTTGTAGATGATGATGAACTCCTTGCTCTTGTGCTTCAAATGATAATCTCCCCAACACTCAACTCTCCTCACTGATTTGGCTGTGGTGGAAGAAAGGATTGAGTGGAAAGCAACTTGGGAAGGTTAGAAATCAAGTTTCATATGGTGGGAGTGGAGCAACTTGATCTCAACACAAGGGTAGGTAGTTCTCTTCTCAGAAAGTGTAAGGTAGGAGTGGTAGTTCTTTCTGATGGCTCTCTCCACGAATGAAGAGGGGGTGGAGGGGTATATATAGCCTCCACACAAAATCCAACCGTTACACACATAATTGAGCAATCTCGGTGAGACCGAAGTTGACAACTCGGTCAGACCGAAAGTTCAAATATAGTGAACGTTGGGGTTTTCGGTGGGACCGAAAATACCATCTCGGTTTGTCCGATTTGAGTCAAGATAGGAACTTGCCAGTTTCGGTGAGACCGAAATTATCAACTCGGTTATTCCGATTTGAGGACAAACGGTTACAGAAGCTTGGCAGCCCATGTTTCGGTGAGACCGATCTCAAACTCGGATTGACCGATTTTTCTAGGGTTTGGCTTATGGCTGAGGTGGTTCATCTTGGTGTGACTGAGTTTGGAAAATCGGTTGGTCCGAGATTACTTATGAGTGTGTATTGTAGTGAAAGTTGCTGATAGTTGAAGGAGATATATCACTAAGCACTTGAGCAACCAGATCATCAACGCAACCTCATCCCCTTTTAATAGTATTGGCTTTTCCTATGGACTCAATGTGATCTTGGATCACTAAACCAAAAATGGAGTCTTGAGCTTTTGCCAATGCTTGCCTTAGCATTTTGAGGGGTACACTTCTTCAGTCATTGCCATAGCCAATGTGATTGAATTTCCTGAAACATACTTGATAAAAGCATTAGTCCAACCACAAAGTATGTTGTCATTAATTACCAAAACCACCCAGGGAGCAAATGTGCTTTCAAGTTGTTGTACCTTTTCGGCTGCCGACCAGTCATCCTCGGATGTCTATAGACCCCACCCATATGACTACCCGCCTTGGACTACACCGTTATCCGTCTAGGAATACCTTTGCAGCTACGTACCCTCTGTACCCCTGCCCAAACCCCTAAGACAGTGACGATACCACTATGAGTTTTGACCTTCCAGATCCAAGTTGCAAAACGATTATTAAGGGCATCTCCAAAGTGAACAGTCAAAATCCTTGCAAGTCCAAACCATCCAGACTACATAGTCCGGACGTGTTTAGCCATCCAACATGGGTATGTATTGGTCCACCAATCGGTTTGGGCGCATGTTTTATTGCAAAGTCAAAAGAAACTAGGGTGACTTTGAGGGAGTTTGGACAACAACCACGTAGGTCTCCGACACCCAGCCCACCCAAACCCCTCCCGGGCCCTGTGCCTCCATCCTCCCATGTTTCTCTGCATCCATTTCCTCTCTCACCTTCGCCACAGCTCCACCACTCCGGCCGTCCCGCTACACCCTTGTCGGAACTTGGCAACTCTGTCTCGTCCAACTCTACACCCAGGCTCCATCCTGCTTGTCCTTCGTCGTTGGTTTTCGCCTGTCCTCCATCGGCTGCACAGATACCATCTACCCCTTCGGTATTCACCATGCTCGGCAGGTGTTTGGTGAAATGTTTGTGCTAACTTTTTTGTCCCATCTTCTTTGAAGCGATGGATTCAGATATACAGTACATATATGAGCACTATGTTCAGTCGTCCGACTAGGAGGAGTACATGAATGAGACAGTGATGATGCAGGTTGTCCTTGTAGATGCGGAGCGTGCGGAAGAGCATGTTCTCAGTTTCAAGGGATCAATCAAGTGTGATGGCTGGCGAGGAGTCATGCCTCTTGCGTCGATGGTTGGGGTGAGGTGGGCGGCTCGGCTACGGCGGTGGCTGCCCGGGAGCAGGCTCGATGACTCAGACCAAGCCAGTCTCAATCTGTCTACTCCAACAATGGAATGGTTCTCGCGTCCGACAAAGGGGCGGTCGGTGCTCCAGCTGGTGGATCGACGTAGCAGGTGCGGCGGCGCATGCGCGCAATGGCCGTGTTAAGCCCGATCTAGGCATGGTTGGGCTGCAGCCAGACTGTGCTTATTGGGTGAAAACCGTGCATCCAAATGTCAAATCGTTTTCACGGTTAGATTCCTCACGTCGAGATCTTCAAAACTAGATTCCATGTGAAAGATCGTGGATGCCGCCTAGAGGGGGTGAATAGGCGCTTCAAAATAATTACGGTTTAGGCTTGAACAAATGCGGAATAAACCTAGCAGTTAATTTGTCAAGCACAAAACCTACAACAACTAGGCTCACCTATGTGCACCAACAACTTATGCTAAGCAAGATAAACAACTAGGTGATAGCAAGATATATAGCAAGAGACAATATGGCTATCACAAAGTAAAGTGCATAAGTAAAGGGTTTGGGTAAGAGATAACCGAGGCACGCGGAGACGATGATGTATCCCGAAGTTCACACCCTTGCGGATGCTAATCTCCGTTTGGAGCGGTGTGGAGGCACAATGCTCCCCAAGAAGCCACTAGGTCCACTGTAATCTCCTCACGCCCTTGCACAATGCAAGATGTCGTGATTCCACTAAGGGACCCTTGAGGGCGGTCACCGAACCCATACAAATGGCAACCCTTGGGGGCGGTCACCGAACCCGTACAAATTGCTCAGGGCGATCTCCACAACTTAATTAGAGACCCTGACGCTTGCCCGGAGCTTTACACCACAATGATTGAGCTCCGTACACCACCAAGGTTGGGGCTACCTCCATAACTTAATTGGAGGCTCCCAACGATACCACAAAGCTTCACCATAATGGAATATGGCTCCGAGGTGACCTGAACCGTCTAGAGCGCCCAAGCACCCAAGAGGAACAAGCTGAAGGGTACCAAACACCCAAGAGTAATAAGCTTCTCAACTTCACTTCCACGTATCACCGTGGAGAACTCAAACTGACGCACCAAATGCAATGGCAATGGCACACAGAGTGCCCAAGTCCTTCTCTCCCAAATACCACCAAAGCAACTAATGCTAGGGAGGAAAATGAGAGGAAGAACAAGAAGGAGAACACCAAGAACTCCAAGATCTAGATCCAAGGGGTTCCCCTCTGATACGTCCATTTTGCATCATGCTTTTATATTGATATTTATTGCATTGTGGGCTGTTATTACACGTTATGTCACAATACTTATGCATTTTCTCTCTTAGTTTACAAGGTTTACATGAAGAGGGAGAATGCCGGCAGCTGGAATTCTGGGCTGGAAAAGGAGCAAACTCTGGAAACCTATTCTGCACAACTTCAAAAGCCCCGAAACTTCACAGAACTTCGTTTCAGAAAATATAAAAAATATCTGGTGAAAGAAGACCACGAGGGGGGCCACCTACTGTCCACGAGGGTGGGGGGCACGCCCCCCCTCTCTAGGCGCGCCCCCTGTCTCGTGGGCCCACCGACGGTCCCCCGATGCCCATCTTCTCCTATATGAGGTGTTTTGACCTATAAAAGATAAGAGGAGGCTTTCGGGACCAGACGCCGCCGTCTCGAGGCAAAACCGAGGCGGAAACCAATCTAGGGCTCCGGCAGAGCTGTTCTGCCGGGGATACTTCCCTCCGGGAGGGGGAAATCATCACTGCCGTCATCACCAACAACTCTCCCATCTTGGGGAGGGCTATCCTCATCAACATCTTCACCATCACCATCTCCTCTCAAACCCTAGTTCATCTCTTGTATCCAATCTTTGTACCCAAACCTCATATTGGTACCCATGGGTTGCTAGTAGTGTTGATTACTCCTTGTAGTTGATGCTAGTTGGTTTACTTGGTGGAAGATCATATGTTTAGATCCATTATGCATATTAATACCCCTCTGATCATGAACAATATTATGTCTTGTGGGTAGTTACTTTTATTCCTGAGGACATGGTAGAAGTCTTGTTATTAGTAGTCATGTGAATTTGGTCTTCGTTCGATATTTTGATGAGATGTATGTTTGTCTCTCCTCTAGTGGTGTCATGTGAACATCGACTACATGATAGTTCACCATTATTTGGGCCTAGAGGAAGGCATTGGGAAGTAATAAGTAGATGATGGGTTGCTAGAGTAACAGAAGCTGAAACCCTAGTTTATGCGTTGCTTCGTAAGGGGCTGATTTGGATCCATATGTTTCATGCTATGGTTAGGTTTACCTTAATACTTATTTTGTAGTTGCGGATGTTGGCATTACAGGTTAATAATAAGTGGGAGGCTTGTCCAAGTAAGGACAACACCCAAGCACTGGTCCACCCACATACCAAATTATCAGAGTACCGAACGCGAATCAGATGATCATGATGAAAACTAGCTTGACGATAATTCCCATGTGTCCTCGGGAGTGCTTTCCTTCATATAAGAGTTTGTCCAGGCTTGTACTTTGCTACAAAAAGGATTGGGCCACCTTGCTGCACCGTATTTACTTTTACCTTTTGTCACTTGCTACCAATTATCTTATCACAAAACTATCGGTTACCTATAATTTCAGTGCTTGCAGAAAATACCTTACTGAAAACTGCCTATCATTTCCTTCTACTCCTCGTTGGGTTCGACACTCTTACTTATCAAAAGGACTACGATAGATCCCCTATACTTGTGGGTCATCAAGACTCTTTTCTGGCGCCGTTGCCGGGGAGTGAAGCGCCTTTGGTAAGTGGAATTTGGTAAGGAAAAATTTATATAGTGTGCTGAAATTTATTGTCACTTGTTACTATGGCTCATAATCCTTTGAGGGGCTTGTTCGAGGTATCTTCACCCCGACCAGAAGAGCAAAGAGTTGCTCCTCAACCTACTGCACCTACTGAAAATGTTTTCTTTGAAATTCCTTCGGGTATGATAGAGAAACTGCTTGAAAATCCTTTTACAGGAGATGGAACACTGCATCCCGATTTACACCTAATCTATGTGGATGAAGTTTGTGGATTATTTAAGCTTGCAGGTATGCCCGAGGATGTTATCAAGAAGAAGGTATTCCCTTTATCTTTTAAGGGAGATGCATTGACATGGTTTAGGCTATGTGATGATATTGGATCATGGAACTATAATCGTCTGAAGTTGGAATTTCATCAGAAGTTCTACCCTATGCACCAGGTTCATCGTGATCGTAATTATATTTATAGTTTTTGGCCTCGCGAAGGAGAAAGCATCGCTCAAGCTGGGGGGAGGCTTAAGTCAATGTTATATTCATGCCCCAATCATGAGCTCTCAAGAGAAATGATTATTCAAAAAAATTATGCTTAGCTTTCTCTCAATAATCGCTCCATGCTCGATACTTCTTGTTCTGGCTCTTTTATGATGAAGACGGTTGAATTCAAATGGGATTTATTGGAAAGAATTAAATGCAACTCTGAAGATTGGGATCTCAGCGAAGGTAAGGAGTCAGGTATGACCCCTAAGTTTGATTGTGTTAAAGCTTTTATGGATACCGATGTTTTCCGTGAGTTTAGCACTAAGTATGGACTTGACTCTGAGATAATAGCTTCTTTGTGTGAATCATTTGCTGCTCATGTTGATCTCCCCAGGGAGAAGTGGTTTAAATACCATCCCCCTATTGAAGTAAAAGTAGTTGAGCCTGCTAAAGTTGAAGAAAAGACTATCACTTAATGTTGATCCTATTATTCCTACTGCTTATATTGAGAAACCACCTTTCCCTGTTAGGATAAATGATCATGCTCAAGCTTCAACTATAGTTCGTAAGAGTAATACTAGAACACCTACACCCTCTGAGCAAATTAAAATTGAACCTAGTGTTGCCATGGTTAAAGATCTCTTGGTAGAAGATTTAGATGGACATGTTATTTACCTCCAATAAGAGTTTGCTAGAATAGCCAAACCCAGTGCTAGGAATAAACATAGACCTATTGTAGGCTTGCCTGTTTTCTCTGTTAAGATTGGAGATCATTGCTATCATGGTTTATGTGACGTAGGTGCTAGTGCGAGTATTATCCCTCTTACCTTATATCGAGAAATTATGCATGATATTGCACATGTTGAGTTAGAAGGGATTGATGTTACTATTAAGCTGGCTAATAGAGACACTATTTCACCAGTTGGGATTGTTAGAGATGTTGAGGTTTTGTGTGGGAAGGTTAAATACCCTGCTGATTTTCTTATTCTTAGTTCCCCACAAGATAAATTCTGTCCCATTATATTTGGTAGATCCTTCTTGAATACTGTTAATGCTAAGATAGGCTGCGTAAAAGATATTGTTAATGTTGGTTTAGGGGATATGTCTCATGACTTTAACTTTGCTAAATTCCGTAGACAACCCCTTGAAAAAGAACTACCTAGTAAGGATGAAATTATTGGTCTTGCTTCTATTGCTGTGCCTCCTAATGATCCTTTAGAACAATACTTGCTAGACCATGAAAATGATATGCATATGAATGAGAGAAGGGAAATAGATGAAACATTCTTTAATCAGGGACCCGTATTGAAAAACAACTTGCTTGTCGAAATCCTAGGGGATCCTCCTCCACCCAAGGGTGATCCCGTGTTTGAACTTAAACCTTTACCTAATAATCTTAAGTATGTTTATCTTGATGAAAATAAGATATATCCTGTTATTATTAGGGCTAACCTTTCAGAGCAGGAAGAAGAAAAATTATTGAAAACTCTGAAGAAGCACTGTGCTGCTATTGGATATACTCTGGATGACCTTAAGGGCATTAGCCCCACCTTATGCCAACACAAGATAAAATTGGAAGAAAATGCTAAACCGGTTATTGATCATCAGCGATGGTTAAATCCTAAGATGAAAGAAATGGTAAGGAAGGAAATACTAAAGCTTCTAGAGGCAGGTATTATCTATCCAGTTGCTGATAGCCAGTGGGTAAGAACTATCCATTATGTCCCTAAGAAGGGAGGTATGACTGTCGTTCCTAATGATAAAGATGAATTGATCCCGCAAAGAATAGTTACAGGTTATAGGATGGTAATTGATTTCTGTAAGTTAAATAAAGCTACTAAGGAAGATCAATATCCCTTGCCTTTTATTGATCAAATGCTAGAAAGGTTATCCAAACATACTCACTTTTTCTTTCTAGATGGTTATTCTGGTTTCTCTCAAATACCTGTGTCAAAAGGGGATCAAGAAAAGACCACTTTTACTTTTCCTTTCTGTACCTTTGCTTATAGACGTATGCCTTTTGGTTTATGTAATGCACCTGCTACCTTTCAAAGATGCATGATGGCTATATTCTCTGATTTTTGTGAAAAGATTGTTGAGGTGTTCATGGATGATTTCTCCCTTTACGGAACTTCTTTTGATGATTGCTTAAGCAACCTTGATCGAGTTTTGCAGAGATGTGAAGACACTAATCTTGTCTTGAATTGGGAGAAGTGCCACTTTATGGTTAATGAAGGCATTGTCTTGGGATATAAAATGTCTGAAAGAGGTATTGAAGTTGACAAAGCTAAAGTTGATGCTATTGAAAAGATGCCATGCCCTAAGGACATCAAAGGTATACGAAGTTTCCTTGGTCATGCTGGGTTTTATAGGAGGTTCATAAAAGACTTCTCCAAAATCTCCAGGCCTCTGACTAATCTCTTACAAAAAGATATTCCTTTTGTCTTTGATGATGATTGTCTAGAAGCATTTTAAATACTTAAGAAAGCATTGATATCTGCACCTATTGTCCAGTCTCCTGACTGGAATTTACTCTTTGAGATTATGTGCGATGCTAGTGATTATGCTGTAGGTGTTGTCTTAGGGCAAAGAGTTGATAAGAAATTGCATGGTATCCAGTATGCTAGTAAAACTCTAGATAGTGCCCAGAAAAATTATGCTACTACTGAGAAAGAATTTTTAGCAGTTGTATTTGCTTGTGATAAGTTTAGACCCTATATTGTTGATTCTAAAGTAACTATTCACACTGATCATGCTGCTATCAAATACCTTATGGAAAAGAAAGATGCTAAACCTAGACTTATTAGATGGGTTCTCTTGCTGCAAGAATTTGACTTGCATATTGTTGATAGAAAGGGAGCTGAGAACCCCGTTGCAGACAACTTGTCTAGGTTAGAGAATATACTTGATGACCCACAACCTATTGATGATAGCTTTCCTGGTGAACAATTAGTTGTCATAAATACCTCTCGTACTGCTCCATGATATGCTGGTTATGCTAATTATATTGTTGCAAAGTTTATACCTCCTAGCTTCACATACCAGCAAAAGAGAAAGTTCTTCTATGATTTGAGGCATTACTTCTAGGATGACCCACATCTTTATAAAGAAGGAGTAGATGGTGTTATTAGACGTTGTCTACCCGAGCATGAACAGGAACAGATTCTATGCAAGTGCCCCTCCGAAGCTTATGGAGGACACCATGCTGGAGATAGAACTGCACATAAGGTATTGCAATCCGGTTTTTATTGGCCTACTCTCTTCAAAGATGCCCGTAAGTTTGTCTTATCTTGTGATGAATGTCAAAGAATTGGTAATATTAGTAGACGTCAAGAAATGCCTATGAATTATTCACTTGTTATTGAACCATTTGATGTTTGGGGCTTTGATTATATGGGACCGTTTCCTGCCTCTAATGGGTACACACATATTTTAGTTGATGTTGATTACGTTACTAAGTGGGTAGAAGCTATTCCAACTAGTAGTGCTGATCATAACACCTCTATTAAGATGCTTAAAGAAGTTATTTTTACAAGGTTTGGAGTCCCTAGATACCTAATCACTGATGGTGGTTCACACTTTATTCATGGTGCTTTCCGTAAAATGCTTGCTAAATATGATGTGAATCATAGAATTGCATCCCCTTATCACCCACAGACTAGTGGTCAAGTAGAACTAAGTAATAGAGAGTTGAAATTAATTTTGCAAAAGACAGATAATAGGTCTATAAAGATTTGGTCCAAGAAACTTGATGATGCATTATGGGCCTATAGAACTGCATACAAAAATCCTATGGGTATGTCTCCATATAAGATGGTATATGGAAAAGCTTGTCACTTACCTCTTGAGTTAGAACATAAGGCATATTGGGCTATCAAAGAGCTCAATTATGATTTCAAACTTGCCGATGAAAAGAGGTTATTTGACATTAGCTCTCTTGATGAATGGAGAACCCAGGCCTATGAGAATGCCAAGCTGTTTAAAGAAAAATTTAAAAGATGACATGACAAAAGGATACAAAAGCGTGAGTTTAACGTATGTGATTATGTCTTGCTATACAACTCTCGTTTAAGATTTTTTGCTGGAAAACTTCTCTCCAAGTGGGAAGGACCTTACGTTATCGAGGAGGTCTATCGTTCCGGTGCCATAAAAATCAACAACTTCGAAGGCACAAATCCGAAGGTGGTGAATGGTCAAAGAATCAAACATTATATTTCAGGTAATCCTTCAAATGTTGAAACCAATGTTATCGAAACTGTAACCCCGAAGGAATACATAAGGGACACTTTCCAGAACGATTCAGCCTCCGAAAAGGAAGAGGTATGTGGTACGGTAAGTAAACCGACTCCAAAACAGTTCTAAAGGCAATTTTTCTCCGTTTTGGAATATTTAGAAAATAAAAAAATAGGTAGCAGTCCGGAAGAGACACGAGGCATCCACAAGGGTGGAGGGCGCGCCCCCCATCCTGGGCGCGCCCCTGCCTCGTGGGCACCCCGTGTGCCTCCCAGACTCCGATTTCTTGTATGTTACTCCTTCTGGTCGGTAAAAATTCATTATATACTCCCGAAGGTTTTGACCTTTGTATCACGCAAAAATCCTCTGGTCTTGTTTCGAGCTGTTTTCTGTTAGGGTTAACGAAGCCAGGCACCATGTTGTCCCCCTCCTCCAACAACGAGGGCAACGATGCTTGGCTAATGAAGATAGATCTGAAGAGGGAAGGACCCGAGGAGATCAACAAGAAGAAGAAGATCAAGAAGGAGGTGGAAGATCCGGCTCCGGCATCGAGAGAAGAAGACACCCCTCAATCTCTTATCAACCTCTTTACCTCAACTGAGATTGAAGCTTTCAAGATGATTGAGTTAGCTCAAATTCAAAACAAGCATCTCACAAGTGAAAATATTTTGTTGAAGGAATATATAGCTGCACTCAAAGGTATTATCCGTAAGCTGGAGGATCTTCTACGGTCGATATATGATGATCCGGCGTCACTACTTTCAACTCCATCATCACCGCCCCCGAAGAAGGAGACATAATCATATGGGTATGGGCACTCCCCTTGGCAACTGCCAAGCTTGGGGGAGTGACCCCGGTATCATATCACCATCACTCCTATCTTTACCGTTTTTCTTAGTTCGATCCTTGTGGTAGTATCTTGATCTAGTAGAATAAAGTTAGCATGATCTAGTTGTGAGCTTTTGCTTTATGATCTTTACCCCTTGTAATAGAGTCCGTGAGCTATATAATAAAGATTAGTGTTGAGTCAAGGGCTTGGTTTCCTCACTGTGGTCATGATAAAAAGAAAGAAAACATAAAGAGTATCTAATAGATCATATTGATCTTATGGGAAGTAATGAATTCACATATAAGAGTATGATGAATAAAAGTTGTTGATAGTTGACAAACATAGTTTTGGTCATCGTTGCAATTAATAAGAAGCAATAAAAGAAGAGAGGCTTCACATACAAATATACTATCTTGGACATCTTTTATGATTGTGAGCACTCATTAATATGGCATCCTAAAGAGTTGATGTTGGACAAGGAAGACAACATAATGGGTTATGTCTTCTTATATCCGAAATAAAGTATATTGTCAAGGATCATCCAACATGTTGAGCTTGCCTTTCCCCCTCATGCTAGCCAAAACTCCTCGTACCAAGTAGAGATACTACTTGTGCTTCCATACACCCTTAAACCCAGTTTTGCCATGAGAGTCCACCATACCCACCTATGGATTGAGAAAGATCCTTCCAAGTAAGTTGTCATGTTGCAAACTCGCAAAAATAGGTATGATTTATTAGTATGGAGGAAATTAGCTTTATACGATCTTGTGATATGGAAGTAATAAAAGCGACGGACTGCATAATAAAGGTCCTTATCACAAGTGGCAATATAAAGTGACGTTCTTCTGTGCTAAGACTTTGTGGATCCAACCATAAAAACACATGACAACCTCTGCTTCCCTCTGCGAAGGGCCTATCTATTATTCTTAACTTTTAAGAGTCAAGGTGAAATTCACCTTT
Organism: Secale cereale; assembly: GCA_902687465.1. Taxonomy (NCBI): domain Eukaryota; kingdom Viridiplantae; phylum Streptophyta; class Magnoliopsida; order Poales; family Poaceae; genus Secale; species Secale cereale. The sequence continues at coordinate 145,512,789 of LR738712.1, read as the reverse complement.
CCTTTTTACATTTTATACTTTGGCGAGCACATTGTGTTGGAAAGATCCTGACATTTATACCCACTTGGATGTAAGTTTTCATGATCTATTACTTTTGACATTACCCTTGAGGTAAAAGGTTGGGAGGCAACACCATAAGCCCATATCTTTCTCCGTGTCCGATTAAAACTCCATAACCATAAGTATTGTGTGAGTGTGAGCAATTGTGAAAGATTATATGATAGTTGAGTATGTAGGCTTGCTGAAAAGCTCTTATATTGACTCTTTCCGATGTTATGATAAATTGCAATTGCTTCAATGACCGAGATCATAGTTTGTTGGTTTTCAATGAAGTTTATGGTTCATGCTTGATATTGTGAATGAATTGTTGCTTTAGCATAAGAATCATATGAATCTATATATTTGTTGTTGTTATGAGAATGATCATGATGCCCTCATGTCCGTATTTTATTTTTATCGACACCTCTATCTCTAAACATGTGGACATACTTTTCGATATCGGCTTTCGCTTGAGGACAAGCGAGGTCGAAGCTTGGGGGAGTTGATACGTCCATTTTGCATCATGCTTTTATGTTGATATTTAATGCATTATGGGCTGTTATTACACGTTATGTCACAATACTTATGCCTTTTCTCTCTTATTTTACAAGGTTTACATGAAGAGGGAGAATGCCGGCAGCTGGAATTCTGGACTGGAAAAGGAGCAAACTCTGGAAACCTATTCTGCACAACTCCAAAAGCCCCGAAACTTCACAGAATTTTGTTTCAGAAAATATAAAAGATATCTGGCGAAAGAAGACCACGAGGGGGACCACCTGCTGTCCACGAGGGTGGGGGCGCCCCCCCCCTCTCTGGGTGCACCCCCTGTCTCATGGGCCCACCAACGACCCCCCGATGCCCATCTTCTCCTATATGAGGTGTTTTGACCTAGAAAAAATCAGAGGAGGCTTTCGGGACCAGATGCCGCCGTCTCAAGGAGGAACCGAGGCGGAAACCAATCTAGGGCTCCGGCAGAGCCGTCTGCCGGGGATACTTCCCTCCAAGAGGGGTAAATCGTCACCGCCGTCATCACCAACAACTCTCCCATCTTGGGGAGGGCTATCTTCATCAACATCTTCACCAGCACCATCTCCTCTCAAACCCTAGTTCATCTCTTGTATCCAATCTTTGTACCCAAACCTCAGATTGGTACCTGTGGGTTGCTAGTAGTGTTGATTACTCCTTGTAGTTGACGCTAGTTGGTTTACTTGGTGGAAGATCATATGTTCAGATCCATTATGCATATTAAGACCCCTCTGATCATGAACAATATTATGTCTTGTGAGTAGTTACTTTTGTTCCTGAGGACATGGGAGAAGTCTTGCTATTAGTAGTCATGTGAATTTGGTCTTTGTTCGATATTTTGATGAGATGTATGTTGTCTCTCCTCTAGTGGTGTCATGTGAACGTCGACTACATGACACTTCACCATTATTTGGGCCTAGAGGAAGGCATTGGGAAGTAATAAGTAGATGATGGGTTGCTAGAGTGACATAAGCTTAAACCCTAGTTTATGCGTTGCTTCGTAAGGGGCTGATTTGGATCCATATGTTTCATGCTATCGTTAGGTTTACCTTAATACTTCTTTTGTAGTTGCAGATGCTTGCATTAGAGGTTAATCATAAGTGGGAGGCTTGTCCATGTAAGGACAACACCCAAGCACCAATCCACCCACATACCAAATTATCAAAGTACCGAACGCGAATCAGATGATCGTGATGAAAACTAGCTTGACGATAATTCCCATGTGTCCTCGGGAGCGCTTTCCTTCATATAAGAGTTTATCCAGGCTTGTCCTTTGCTACAAAAAGGATTGGGACACCTTGCTGCACCTTATTTACTTTTACCTTTTGTCACTTGCTACCACTTATCTTATCACAAAACTATCTATTACCTATAATTTCAGTGCTTGCAGAAAATACCTTACTGAAAACTGCCTATCATTTCCTTCTGCTCCTCATTGGGTTCGGCACTCTTACGTATCGAAAGGACTACGATAGATCCCCTACACTTGTGGGTCATCACCCTCACATAGAGGAGAAAGTGATTGGTGGAAATGTGGATCTAGATCTCCTCTCTCTTTTCCCCCCAAAACTAGCAAGAATCCATGGAGGGATTGCGAGATAGCAAGCTCGAAGTAGGTCAACAATGGGGGGAGAACACGAGCTCAAAGGATGAGGCTCAATGGGGAAGAAGACCCCCTTTTATAGAGGGAAGAAAATCCAACCATTATCCCCACCAACCAGCCCGCAGCGAGCGGTCTACCGCTTTAGGGAGCGGTACTACCGTGGGACGCAGTGGTATTGCCGCTCGGCCCAGCGGTACTACCGTTGGGACCTCACACAGCGCCAACGAGAGAATGAACAAGAGAGAGAGCCCCCGAGTGGCACTAGTAGAGATGGTAGGGAGGTACTACCGCTTATAAGCGGTACTACCACATCCACTGCCGCTCCTACTGCCACCCAACCCGACATGAGAAGCGATGGTCTCGAATCGAGGTGGTACTAGCGCGGAGCCGAAGCCAAACTACCGCATTGTCAGATTTATGGTTCCGGCAAAACCCTCAAGGTTCGAACTCTGGGTGCGCATGAAGATCTCTCCTTCCGCCCTAGCCCTTCTACTCGACAGTCCTAGGCCCAGCTCGTCAGATCCAATGAACAAGAGAGAAAAGATTTATACTGGTTCGGGCCACCGTTGTGGTGTAACACCCTAATCCAGTGTGTGTGGTGGATTGCCTTGTAGGCAGCAGAGGAACTAGTACATGGATGAACTGCCTCCTGGGGAGAGGTGTTCTTGAACTCGGGTGAGCTTGAGGTGAGTGGCCTTCTATATAACCAACTTGAGATTATCCCCCTCCCAATGGTGGTGGCTAGTCCTATTTATAGTGGCCAGGGTTCTCTTCCCAAATATTGAGCGGGAAGGAATCCCACAATGGCCAATTTTAAAGGGGGACAATCAGTACAAGCTATCCTGACAAAAGGTGGTCTTCGCTGCCAAAAGCTTCTAGTGGTGACGCCGCCATGGGCTCCGCGATGACCTCCGTCCTGTTGTCCTGCTAGTCTTGGTCTTGTTGCACTAATATGGAAACCTTTGCCTGATGCCTCGGGAATCCGCGCCTGGACCTGCTCCTTTAGCACCGAAGAGGAAACTGGCGCTCTGTGCCCGCCGGCGCCCGCCTGGCTTTAGTCGTCACTGCTCACGTCATGAGGACCTCGTGAGGTGCCCCTTGCCTTGATAGCTCCGATCCTCACGAGCCGACCTGGCGAGGCTGCCCCAGGGGATGTCCCGCGTCGTCCTCTTCGCGAGGCTTGGCCCCTCGCGGGGGTCTTGGGTGTTGTTGAAGAAGTTGAGCCACACTAGGCTTCCTCGCGAGCCACGCTCTGGGCCGCAGGCAGGCAAGTCTGGGTACCCCCGTTCCCAGAATGCCGACAGTAGCCCCCGGGCCCAAGGCGTGCTCGGGCTTGGCTTCGCGGCGAAGCCAAGGGCCAAGTGCGGAGCGCCGCGGGCCCCAAAGCCTGCGGCCTCGTTCGACATGTGGCACTTGATGGGACGTGGGCGTCTCCACTTCCCCATGCAGCCTCGGTGACTGTGCGACTCGTCAAGTCTTCGTGTGCACATCGGACCATCATTACCCGCATTTATGGGGTCGGCGGTTGGCCTTCCTCTGGCTATAAATAGGGCGGCAGGCTGAGCCCTCGTCGCCCATCTTCCTCCTTCGTTTACCATGTTCTTTCACTTGACCAAATCGCCCATGGCGCCGCCCAAGAAGTACTCGTCCATGGAGAAGGGGAAAGCTCAACAGGAGGGGTCCGGCTCGCCACCAGCTAAGAGAGGGCAAGGCCGCCCTCGTAAATGTGCCGCGACCCCCGTCGGGGCCTCGAGCGGGCGTGGGCGGACTCCCGCAGCGCCCGCAACTGCCCTTGGTAGCCACGGCAGCGGTCCTTTGAGTGGCTGGGGCCGTCGCGGCGTTGGCGATCTGGTGAACGGCAGGAGGCGCTCTGGGGTTGTCAGACCTTCCCAGCCGCATTCCCATCTGGCTGACGCAGCGCTGGAGTTCATCATGTGGTCGGAGAGCCCAGCCGGCACCAGGCTCCCGCTCCCGCGCTACTTGGCCGACGAGCTTCTTGATGCGAGTTCCGGCGGCTTTTGGCTGCAGGCGGATGGTTGTTGCAGCAGGGCGTCCTGGGTCGTGGTTGAGGTCTCTGCCTCGGGCGCCGTGGCTTTGGCCCGAGGCTGGCAGACGTTCGCCCGCGCGCGTGGTTTGGGCGGCCGATGCACCCTTCACTTCAAGTCCGGCGACAACTCGACCCTCTTCGTGAGAGTGTTCGGAGAAAATGGGCGCCATGCCGAGTGTTGCCCAGAGGAAAACGGCGGCGACGCGGTGCTTAGCCCGAGCGACGGCCGCAACTGGCCTAGCTACGGCGGCTCCTCCTTGAATGGCAGCTCCAGCAGGGGCGGCTATGACCAGCCGCCATGCCTCCGCGCCCGCCTGGAGGGCGGCGCTGGGTCGTCTCATCGTCATGCTCGGGTGATGCGTGAAGAGGGCTCCGTCTGATCCCGGGCGTATGTCCTCGCAAGCAACTGCGCCTCGAGGGTCACTGTCAGCCGTTCTTAGTCTCTTTTCTTTTGTCCTGCATCGTTTGATCAAACAAGCATGGGGCCCTAGGGGGCATGTACGAACTGTGGCTTCATGACATTTAACACCATGCATAGTGTTCCTACCTATTGGTGCGATCCATTTTTTACATGTCCTTAGGGTGAGGAGACTTATCTTGATGCGTTCGGGATTGCTCTCATCCCGTGTCGTTTGACTCCTTGTGAGGCTGCAAAAAACTCGTAAGGTCATTATCCTTTACTGCTCAAGGCCTGTGACACGGGTCGAGCATGGTCGGCCACCCCTTGCCACGGTACCCGTGGGGCACGGACGTAAGAATGGGGAGCGCGTTAGTTACGAGCCCCTGTTCGGGCGCCTTGTGAAGGCTAAAGAGGAGGGCGCGCCGGGGAGAGCACCGTGCAACTGCCGCTCTCCTTGGGCTAGCCCGAAAGCCGGGGGAAGAACCACAGGGAATTTGAGAGAAGAACCATAGAGGGGAATCAAAACCAAACAATCAAGGAACACCAAAATCTTCAGTATTCAATAAAAGGGAGAGGATAGGAACAAGCCAACTCCAGAAAGCAAATGAACGGCCGCATCCGGCACCTAATCTAGTCTTCTCACCAGCGCGGAGCTAAGTGCTGCCACTAGGACGTGGGAGGGAGCCCCCGAGGCCCGAGGGCGGCTCTCCGGAGACTCCGGGGCGTGTACAAACCCACTCATTATTATGTGAGAGTGTCACGAGCGGAGATCTTCACAGGCCGGAGCCTTGCTTCACACGCACCGGGCCTTGGCTTCTCAGGCGCGAGGGCCTTGTTCCTCGTAGACACGGAGCTTAGTCTTCTCAGGCGCAAGGGCCTTGTTCCTCGCAGGCACGGAGCCTAGTCTTGTTAGGCGCAAGGGCCTTGTTCCTCGCAGGCACAGAGCCTCGTCTTCTCAGGCGCAAGGGACTTGTTCCTCGCATGCACGGAGCCTCATCTTATCACGCGCAAGGGCCTTGTTCCTCGCAGGCACGGAGCCTCGTCTTCTCAGGCGCAAGGGCCTTGTTCCTCGCAGGCACGGAGCCTAGTCTTCTCAGGCGCAAGGACCTTGTGTAATTGATGGCTTCTCGCCCCTCGTTGGCTACCCCAAGTGGAAGGTTTGAGATGCAGTGTAGCGGTAGTTTTCCCTTGGCGAAGATACCAAGGATCGAATTCCCCTGAGACTCCAAGGTTCAACAAGAAGGTGTCAACTGCTAACGGCGCTAGATACTTAGCAATTAACTGGACCTGCACACAGATACAAATAACTTTGCTCCCAACGAGTACAGAGAGGTTGTCAATCCCTCCGGCCTTGTCGTTTACAAAGGATCAAATGCAAGAGGTAATAGTGATAGGTATTACTGCAACTAGTAAGTAAAAGCAGAAAGTAAATAGCGGATGTGATCAGTGATGGTAATATGGACCGGGGTCCCATGATGTTCACTAGTGATGTCTCTCTCCCAAAAGACGAAAAAACAGCTATGTGAGGTAAATGAATTACAGCTGGGCAATTGACAGGATTATGTGCGCAAACCAATGCTAACTATGCTGCAAGAAAGGTTGAGGCTCAAAAGCATGGGCGGTACGCCAAGGTAAGTAGACCGAAATCCATCTGCATCTACTACTAATCATCCACCTTGAGATATCTATCCAGAACATCTCGCTGGTATTAAGTTGCGAGTCCCACCCATAGTGTAAACTCAAAGCAACAGACAACTGCATTAAAAGAACTTTGCGTAAAGTAAACAATCCTTGCACCCGCGAGTACAAGCACCATTGTTTTCCCCCTTGTGGCAATAGCACATCCCCTAGACTCATGTTTCTGTCACTCAAGCTAGTCATCGAGGGGCATGATCCCACAATCAAGCATAACGTTCCCTCTTGGAGTTACTACCTACTACTTGGCCAAAGCAATAAACAGCAACGGAGAACATGCAAGAATTACTCCAGAACATAAATATAAAAGAGGTAAATCAAATATATTACTCGCACACAATCTGAACATAATCTCATAATCCATCGGATCCCAGCAAAGTCAACATAGCAACAGCATAAGGATTACATATGTGCCTCGATCATGTAGGGCAGCTCACGAGGTCTAATTAGTGAAGAACAAAGAGGGGAGGAGAACATCACATAGCTACTGGTCATGGACCCATGGTCCAAGGGAGACTACTCACAACTCATCCGGGAGGAGTCCATGGTGGTGGAGAGGCTCCCGGTGGTGGTTCTCCCCTCCGGCAGGGTGCCGGGAAGAGTTCTCCTGGTGCTCCCGATCTTGGAAGCGCGGCGGAGGCGGAACAGAGATGAGATCGCGAAAAAGGGTTCCGTCCCCGAGGGTTTCGGGACGCGGTGTAAATATATGCCAAAGGGGGGCATCAGCGGAGACCTGGGGGGCCCAGGCGCCCCCCCGGCGCGGCCAGGAGGGAGGCCGCGCCCCCAGGGCGCCTGGAGCCCTGGTGGCCCCCCTCCGGCCCTACTTTGGCCCCAAGGAAGCTTCCGGAACGCTGATTTTTTATATATTTTCCCGGAATTTTTCTGGCAGTTTACGTAATGGGAAAACCTGAAATACAAAAACAGCAGAAAACAGAAACTGGCACTGGGGTGCACTGAGTTAATAGGTTAGTCCAAATATGATCAAAAGTGTATGCAAGTGTATAAATATCATAGCAATATCACACAAAAGAGGCATGAAGCAAGCAGAAATTATAGATACGTTTTGGACGTATCAACATCCCCAAGCTTAATTCCTGCTCGTCCTCGAGTAGGTAAATGATAACAAGCATAATTTCTGTGGTGACATGCTATTAACCATATAAGAACATTTCATAGTCACATGACAAGTGCTTATTGAGACAATGAATCTGTAGTAATTAAGTTGCCTCATGAGAAAATCACAAAGAACTGAAAGTTTTACAATATGATACTGAAACACTCAATAGATTTGTAATGAGCATGGTGTGCAAATATGATAAAGTGGTATCTCGCTTGCCCCCTTTAGTGAAGCAAAACATAAATGCAGGGGCACCTCCAAGGTTTAAGTGACGACTAGATACAATGATTTCAGAATAAACGATATCATAATCATGCAAAAGACAATGCTACTTTGGGACAATGCACATTACACTCAGAATGACAATCATGCTCTCAATAGTTGGTGCTTTAAAGAGGGTGGAGACTCTCGAACCGTGGCTTTTGATGGCAAGGTTGAAAACCCGTGGTCGGAAACAAAAACTAAACATGTACCAGAGCTCTTGGTTTTAAAAACAGAGGTAATAATTATTTTTTTGAATATGCATATTTCGTCAACGAATGCTAGCAGATAACTCAATTACTTCTTGAGCTGGACAAGTTTCGAGGAACGGCACCCGAATGAGGATGATCACATCCTCTTAGTCTCCTTTGTTTATCACTGCCAAAGTTTTCTGATTTCCCATGAACAAAGCGTGAAGGGGGGTTTGTTTGTTGTATAATTTTTAATGAGCCGGGCGCACTCTATGCCAGTTCCTTCTCGTATTATGGGTTTGCACATTAGACATGCAATCCCGGGGTGAAGCTTGTCCAACTTAAAAAGATCATGAATTAACTACTACTTCCTCATGAACTAAAACAGAGGCACAAAAGAGAAATGCTTTTTTTTTGAATAATTTCGAGATGGTACATGAAAGTCTTCGTTAGGAATGGCAGGTAAATACCATGTATAGGAAGGTATGGTGGACTCATATGGCATAACGGGTTTAAAGGATTTTGGATGCACAAGCAGTCAGTCCGCTTAGTACAGGCGAAGGTTAGCAAAAGACTGGGAGCGACCAACTAAAAGAGCAATGACGGTCATAATCATGCAGAGCGACAAAGCAACATTGAATCAGGCATGGAAGTTATATCACTACTCATAAATTAAAGATCATCAAGGCTTGATAGACTTTCTTGACAGTCTTAAATATGCGTGAGCATACGCCAAGTCAATCAAAATAAATTCGTGAAGGAAGATATCACTAAACCATACCACATCATAGGCAAACACATCATGTTGGTACTCCAATAACACATTGAGAACCCCCCAGCTATTTGAGACTAACCATAAGAAAACATGAACTACTAAGCACCATTATGCGCATAGCATTTTTATCATAGACATATCAACCAATGCAACAGAAGCCAACTCTCTTAATAAGATAAGCATGATAACTAAAGAGAGTTCCAGCGACCAACTAAACAAAAGCTCTTTAAAAAGTAAAGCGTGAAAGCTAAGAGCTAAACATGATAGTAGCTATTGAAAGACCAAGAACACACACAGCAAGGATAGACATGAAAATTCTATGTTATGTTCTAGGTTGAAGTGGAGCGTGTTTCTCTCCCACACAAAGAAGGCTGAGTTCCAACTCGTTATGAAAAGCAAGCAAAGCTAAAGAAAACTAAAAAGGAAACTAAAAGCAAGACGCTCCAAGCATAGCACATAACACATGAAGTGATAAAAATATAGTGGAACGAAAGACGAACTGATAATTGTTGATGGAGAAGGGGATGCACGGGGGCATCCCCAAGCTTAGACGCTTGAGTCTTCTTGAATATTTCTTGGGGGTGCATGGGGGCATCCCCAAGCTTGAGCGTTTGACACTCCTGAATCTTTTTATCATCTTCCCTCGCACACTTGAAAACTCCCTTCATACATAACTCATCATAATCTGATTAGCGAGGTTAGTACCCATAATAAAATAATTGTTTCTTGCTGGAAATAAGGATATTCTTGAAGGTCTACTGTTTCTCAAGATTGCCAAAAGGTTTTTTATGCAAAGAAAAAGCAAGCTCAAGGTTTGCAAAATGAAGGAAAGGCAAAACAGGACAGAATCTGTGAAAAACAGACCAGCAGGTAGTAAATGATTTTTTCGGGGCACTTCTGCAACTCAATTCAAAAAACTCAGAACAGACGCCCGAAAGACAATTGTATGGAGCACGCTGTAGAAACAATTCAGACCAAAAAGATGATCTGGTGATTTTATACGAATTTTTCTGTCCAAGGACACAATCTGTTTCCTGGACAGCACGTCACAACTTTTGAACTTTCTTGCAATCAGAAGCTACACTTGGCACAAAGCTGAAAAGTAAAGATACAATGATGATGCTACTGTAGTAACAACATCAAGACACAACAAAAGCAAAATAAAATTTGTATTCATTGTGGGCTGCCTCCCAAAAGCGCTTTCTTTTATGCCTTTAAGCTAGGCATAATGCAAAGAGATCAAGTCTTATCAAGAGTAAAAGAATAGCTAGCCCGTATAACAGACTCAAAAGGTAACTTAATCTTCTTTCTAGGGAAGTGTTCCATCCCTTTCTTGAGAGGAAATTGGAATTTTATATTCCCCTCTTTCATGTCAATGATGGCACCAACGGTGCGAAGAAAAGGGCGTCCCAAAATAATTGGACAAGAAGGTTCACATTCAATATCCATAATAGTAAAATCAACGGGAACGTAATTGTCATTGACAATGATAAGAACATCGTCGATCCTCCCCTAAGGTTTCTTTATGGAAGAATCAACAAGACGAACACCAAAAGAACAAGAATCAAAAGGTTTCAATTTAAGCATATCATATATTCTTTTGGGCATAACAGAGGTACTAGCTCCAACATCACATAAAGCATAGCAAGAGAAGTTATTCAACTTAATTTTAATCATAGGATCCCATCCATCATCTAGCTTTCTAGGTATGGAGGCTTCTACCCTAAGTTTCTCCTCCCTAGCTTTGATGAGAGCATTAGTGATATGCTCTGTGAAGGCAAGATTAAGCGTGCTAGTGCGGGGATCTCTAGACATCTTGTGAAGGAAATCAATAACTTCGGTAAGAGTGCAATTATCAAAATCAAGGTCACTACTATCAAGTAAAGTGGTAGTGGTGTCCTTTAGGCTCACTTGTTTGGTAGTTTCTATGGTCATAGCATCACCATTAATAGGTCCAATGGGACCAGGAGTGCATTGGGTGCTAAGAGTTTGGATATCCTCAACAACTTGGATAGTAGCAACAGTGTGGTGGGTAGGAAGGTTCTTAATTCTATCTTCTTCCTCCTTTAGGGGTGAAACCACTTCGGGTTTAGCTGCCATTTGGTTTATCAAAGTGGCTTGTGTGTGGGACATATTGGAAACTTGGGTCTCAGTGATGGTGAGCCTAGTCTGGAGGTTAGAAATCTCAATATTTAGGCTCTCTAGTTCTCTACCAATGTCTTGCAAGATAGCAGTATGCTCATTTAATTGCCTCGAGAAGTTTTTGTTTTGTTCATATTGGGTGTGCATGTAGTTCTTAGTGGCCTTCTCTATTTCTAGAAGTTTCTCATAATCGGGCATGTCTCTATTTCCTTGGGTGGAGTTCTTGGTGCTAGGATAAGCATTGTTGTTCCCATATGAATTAGAGGGGAACGGTCTAGGATTGCTACCAAAATTACTCCTATAAGCATGAGCAATCAAGGAATTTAAAGGATCATCACGTGGATCAATAGAAGATTGCTTGGAAAGTAGAGACATGATCAAGTCAGCTTTTTCATTTAGGGAGGAAATCTCCTCGAGAGTTTACCTTCCTACCTGTTGGAACGCGTTCGGTGTGCCATTGGGAATAATTGGTCATCATCTCATCGAGAAGCTTCGTGGCAGCACCAAGTGTAGTTGACATAAAGGTTCGTCCCGCGGCCGAATCTAGCAAGTTCCGCGAGGTAAAGTTCAAGCCTGCATAAAAAGTTTGGATAACCATCCAAGTAGTCAAACCATGAGTAGGGCAGTTCTTGACAAGAGATTTCATGCGTTCCCAAGATTGGGCAACGTGTTCATTATCCAATTGTTTAAAATTCATTATGTTACTCCTTAGTTGGATAATTTTAGCAGGTGGATAGTACTTTCCAATAAAGGCATCCTTGCACTTGTCCCAAGAATCAATGCTATTTCTAGGCAAGGATTGAAACCAAATTTTAGCTCCTCCTCTCAAGGAGAAAGGAAAAAGCTTAAGCTTAACAATATTACCATCTATTTCTTGGTACTTTTGCATATCACAGAGTTCAACAAAATTGTTTAAGTGTAAGGCAGCATCATCTCCAGCACCGGAGAATTGATCTTTCATAACTAGGTTCAGTAAAGCAGGTTTAATTTCATAAGAAGGTGCTGAAGTGGCAGGTGTAGTGATAGGCGTGCAGATAAAGTCATCGTTGTTATGACTAGTGAAGTCACACAACTTGGTGTTCTCGGTGGAACCCATAGCAGCAAGCAAGCAAGATAACTATTTTTGTGATTTTTTATAAAGGATACTAAAGCAAAAAACTGAAAGGTAAACTAACAAGATAAAAAGCAAAGGTAAAAGATAGCGTGCAACTCCCCTATCTTGAAGAGTGGAGTCCCCGGCAACGGCGCCAGAAAACTTTGCTTGATGGCTTCTCGCCCCTCGTTGGTTACCCCAAGTGGAAGGTTTGAGATGTAGTGTAGTGGTAGTTTTCCCTTGGCAAAGATACCAAGGATCAAATTCCCCTGAGACTACAAGGTTCAACAAGAAGGTGTCAACCGCTAACGGCGCCAGATACTTAGCAATTAACTAGACCTGCACACAGATACAAATAACTTTGCTCCCAACGAGTACAGAGAGGTTGTCAATCCCTCCGGCCTTGTCGTTTACAAAGGATCAAACGCAAGAGATAATAGTGATTGGTATTACTTCAACTAGTAAGTAAAAGCAGAAAGTAAATAGCGGATGTGATCGGTGATGGTAATATGGACCGGGGTCCCATGATGTTCACTAGTGATGTCCCTCTCCCAAAAGATGATAAAACAGCTATGTGAGGTAAACGAATTACAGCTGGGCAATTGACAGGATTATGTGCGCAAACCAATGCTAACTATGCTGCAAGAAAGGTTGAGGCTCAAAAGCATGGGCGGTACGCCAAGGTAAGTAGACCGAAATCCATCTGCATCTACTACTAATCATCCACCTTGAGCTATCTATCCAGAATATCTCACTGGTATTAAGTTGCGAGTCCCACCCATAGTGTAAACTCAAAGCAACAGACAACTGCATTAAAAGAACTTTGCGTAAAGTAAACAATCCTTGCACCCATGAGTACAAGCACCGTTGTTTTCCCCCTTGTGGCAACAGCACATCCCGTAGACTCATGTTTCTGTCACTCAAGCTAGTCATCGAGGGGCATGAACCCACAATCAAGCATAACGTTCCCTCTTGGAGTTACTACCTACTACTTGGCCAAAGCAATAAACAGCAACGGAGAACATGCAAGAATTACTCAAGAACATAAATATAAAAGAGGTAAATCAAATATATTACTCACACACAATCTGAACATAATCTCATAATCCATCGGATCCCAGCAAACTCAACATAGCAACAGCATAAGGATTACATATGTGCCTCGATCATGTAGGGCAGCTCACGTGGTCTAATTAGTGAAGAACAAAGAGGGGAGGAGAACATCACATAGCTACTGGTCATGGACCCATGGTCCAAGGGAGACTACTCACAACTCATCCGGGAGGCGTCCATGGTGGTGGAGAGGCTCCCAGTGGTGGTTCTCCCCTCCGGCAGGGTGCCGGGAAGAGTTCTCCTGGTGCTCCCGATCTTGGAAGCGCGGCGGCAGCGGAACAGAGATGAGATCGCGAAAAAGGGTTCCGTCCTCGAGGGTTTCGGGGCGCGGTGTAAACATATGCCAAAGGGGGGCATCAGCGGAGACCTGGGGGGCCCAGGCGCCCCCCCCCCCCCAGCGCGGCCAGGAGGGGGGCCGCGCCCCCAGGGTGCCTGGAGCCCAGGTGGCCCCCCTCCGGCCCTACTTTGGCCGCAAGGAAGCTTCCGGAACGCTGATTTTTTATATATTTTTCCCGGAATTTTTCTGGCAGTTTACGTAATGGGAAAACCTGAAATACAAAAACAGTAGAAAACAGAAACTGGCATTGGGTGCACTGAGTTAATAGGTTAGTCCAAATATGATCAAAAGTGTATGGAAGTGTATAAATATCATAGCAATATCACACAAAAGAGGCATGGAGCAAGCAGAAATTATAGATATGTTTTGGACGTATCAGTAATGCCCAGGATGGGACTATACCTCCTACGTGTCGAGGCACGACTTAAAGGTATAAGCCCATTCTGGAATGATCTCAAGTTTGGTATCTTTGCACGACTCATGTAAAATAGGGATGAAATTGCAAAAGGAGATAGTTGGCTTACACTCGCCACGTCACACAATACATTACATAGGCAAATCATCATTCAAAACATCACAACCTGACTACGGGCGAAGATCTAAAAGAAAGATACCAAAAACATAAAGCCACATGTCCGAATCGCCCCTAGTAGAAGCCACTACTGATCGTCGAAAACGTCACAAGCATACGGCCACGCTCTTCATCGAACTCCCGGTGGAGTTCTGATCCATCTCCTGCATCATTCTCGGCTGAACCTGCATCTGGTGTTGTAGTATATGTGAGCCACGAGGACTCAGCAATCCCATAACCATGGGTATCAAGACTAGCAAAGCTTTATGGGTAGGAAGAGGTAAAGCGGTGAGGTTGCAGCAGCGGCTAAGCATAATATGGTGGCTAACTTACGAGTACAAGAATAAGATGAGCATCTACGGAAACGGTCGCAAACTAGTAGTGATTGCTAAAGATCCTGAACTACCTACGAGTCAAACATAACCCCACCATGTTCTCTTCTCAAAGTGAAAAGAGACAGTCACGGTTACTCACACAGTTGTGTGTTTTACTTCGGATCCTCTGTCAATTTTTCTACAACCGGACATTAACAAATTCCAATCTGCCACATAACCGCGGGCACGGCTTTCGAAAGATCATAACCTTGCAGGGGTGTCCCAACTTAGCCCATCACAAGCTCTCACGATCAGCTGAAGTGATAAATATAATATCATCGCCCCTTATCTTAGGGAAATCCGATCAGGCTCGGCATCCCGGTGCACAAGACATTTCGACAATGGTAAAACAAGTCCAGCAAGACCTCCCGGCGTGCTGACACCCTGATAATAGCCGCGCGTATCTCGTCTCAGGCCACAACCGGATAGGTGAGCCTACGGGAGCCAAACCTCGAGTTTCCCCGTGGTGGCCCCGCAGTCCCCCCATTTGGGACCAACACCATCAGCACTGGCCCCCCTGCTATGTAGAAAAGAGTACCCGTGGGCGCGACCCCCTATGCAAGTTTAATTAATTAATTAAGTTGTTATTATGAGGCAAATTTAAACCAATGTTGGGCCTTGCTGGAGGAGTTTTATTCAAAGACGAAGTGTCAAGGGGTCCCCATATACCCATCGTGTAAGGAACGCAAAATCAAGGAACATAATGCCGGTTTATCGGCGCCTAAGGTGGCATGAGTGGAACAAAACAACGAGCAAAAGGCCAAGCCTTCCACCCATGCCCAGTATATAGGTGTGTTGTTAATAATAATGGATATTGTGATATTCCAACAACAAGTTCCCTCCTGGAACGAACTTCATCTTCACCTGCAACTAACAATGCTATAAGAGGGGCTGAGCAAGCGGGTAACATAGCCAAATAATGGTTTTGCTAGGAAGGTGTCAAAGGTTAGAGGTTTCATTGCCACAAGGAGAGGCTGACATAAATGATGGGTAGCGCGACATATAACGATAGCATCGAGACAACTAAGCATGGCAATGGTAGTAAAGGTATCCAAGGGTATGATCATCTTGCCTGGGATCCCGCGAGGAAGAAGAACGGGTCCATGAAGAAGATGAAGAAGAAGTCTTGAAGACGAACCACGAGAAGACGAACGAATCCTCACGATCGCAACGGAACAAGCACTAACGAGAAGAAGCTAGCAATACGGTAAACACACAACACGAGACATGACAATATGCTCAATCAAGTATGATGCAATACAGTTCTATATAGGATGCACTACAAGTCTATACAGGAAGCAAAACATGGCAAGGTAGGAAGCACAGAAAAATAACACAAGTCTATATGATGCAATACATGGCAAGGTATGATGCATGACAAGTCTATACATGAAGCAATACATGGCAAGGTATGAAGCATAATAAAACTACACTATCTAGTCATTTTAAAAGAGGCTGGAAATAACAACAACAATTCCGGAAAATCCCCATATGCATGTTTAGCAATTTTAAGCAAACAATAATTCACACATTTAATGTTGTTAACATGACGCGGATGACATGATCAAGTTTTATGCAATTTTTAGTTAAACGTTAATATGAAGATATATGAATTATTGTCACTATGGTGGAAGGAAAGGGTGCCACGGTAACGATCCGAAAATGATGCAACGGCAACATCTCGGTTCCGGTAACTCGTTGAGAGACTGGTGCAAAAGAAAAGGTGGTGTGAGCGAGTCGAACAAGATGAAAGGTGGGGTGATCCCGTCACCGGGTTCCCACGGGTTGGCGACGAGGCAACCGAGGAGCAAGACAAAAGATGAATCAGGCACGCTGCACACAAGGGAAAACATCTCATACAACACAAGCATTCGTCCACGGGTCATCGTCTTGGGGT
The DNA here is from genome assembly GCA_902687465.1 of Secale cereale. Taxonomy (NCBI): domain Eukaryota; kingdom Viridiplantae; phylum Streptophyta; class Magnoliopsida; order Poales; family Poaceae; genus Secale; species Secale cereale. The sequence continues at coordinate 145,496,609 of LR738712.1, read as the reverse complement.
TATACCTTCGGAACGTTCGTTTCGGGGCGGTTCGAGGTCGTAGGGGAAGTAGTGGTACTCACGGGTCGTGGTACACGTTCGTAGAGGGAAGTAGTCGTTCCGTTCGGAGAGGTACTTGACGAATCCATCGTTTCCGGGGCGACGGTAATCACGTTGGCGTTTTCGTTCACGGATCTTCGGCGACGGTAGTGGTACTTAACGTGTCGCCGTTCTCGCTTCTAAGATGTACATGTCGTCGGACGTAGCTGAACTTGGCGCAAAGGTCATCGTGGTACTTGGGGTCTCGGGTCTTGGCGACGGTAGATGCACACGGCGAGGAACTTGACGCATCCAAATCTGCGGGCGGAGGGACTCGTTCCCGATGGCGACGGAGGTCGAGGACTTGGCGTTCTTGGCGGTAGAGTGCCCTGCAGACGAACAGGTGCGGCACATGGAATGGCAACAGCGACGGGCTGGACTTGGTGCAAGGGAGGCCGATGCGCTGGGGGCGCGCGCCGGCGGTGGTGACGCCGTTGATGGTGACGGGGAGGCGGCGCACTAGAGATGAAGTAGAGGCAAGGCAACGCGGCAGTGGCCTGGACGCGCGAAGGGGAGAGGGATGCTGGGCTTTGAGGCCTAGCTGCGGCTGGGATGGGCCCAGAGGCACGGGAGTTGGGCCCAGTTCGGCTGAGCTTAGAAGGCCGCGGCTTGGGCCCTTCTCCTTTCTGCAGTTGTTTTCCAAAAAAAAACAGAAAAACAACAAAGAAGAAAAGAAAAGGAAGGAGGTGCTAGGGATAGAATTAGGGCATGAGGCTATTTTTCTCGGACTCGCAAAAATGTCCACGGTCCACGAAAAATAGGAGAGACAAGAATGCAAGAGTAAAATTCAAACTCATTTGAATTTAATTCAAACGGTTTGAATTAGGACAAGGTTTAGGAAGCAAGGAATTGGGAAAGAAAAGGCATGGGGAAGATATGCAAGTGTGTGTTGGTGAATTTCCAAACAATTGGAATAATTTAATATAGCTCCCTAATTATATTGAGAGGATATATATATGTTATAAAGAGAAGTCATCCTTCCCTCGATTTAAATGGACCGAAGGTCCACACAATTTATTTGGTTGAGATGCAAAGATTAAAGTCATGATGGCATGATGACATGATGCAATGCAAAATAAATAACACAAGCACAAATGAAACACATGGGAGAACCCGGAACATCTGGAATCTTCTGGGACGTTGGTTGATGGGCCTCGAACCCCTCGTTGGTTACCCCAAGTGGAAGGTGTAAGATGCAGTAAGTAGAAGTGTTTTCCCTTAGCAAAGATGCCAAGGATCGAATCCCCAGAGACTCCTAGGTTCAACAAGTAGGTGTCAATTGCTACGGCGCCAGATTAGTAGCAATCAACGTGGACCTCCACACAAATACAAATAAATTTGCTCCCAACGAGTACAGAGAGGTTGTCAATCCCTCCGGCCTTGTAGTTCACAAAGGATTAAAAGCAATGATAGTAGTGATAGATAGTTTTTGCAATAGTAAGTAAATAGCGGATGTGATCAATGATGGTAATATGGACCGGAGTCTCATGATGTTCACTAGTGATGTCTCTCTCCCAAAAGACGATAAAACAGCTATGTGAGGTAAACAAATTACAGCTGGGCAATTGACAGGACCACGAACGCAAACCAATGCTGACTACATTGCAAGAAAGGTTGAGGTTCAAAGCATGGGCGGTACGCCAAAGTAAGTAGACCGAAATCCATCAATATCTACTACTAATCATTCACCTTGAGATATCTATCCAGAACATCTCGCTGGTATTAAGTTGCGAGTCCCACCCATAGTGTAAACTCAATGCAACAGACAACTGCATTAAAAGAACTTTGCGTAAAGTAAACAATCCTTGCACCCGCGGGCACAAGCACCGTTGTTTTCCCCCTTGTGGCAACAGCACATCCCCTAGACTCATGTTTCTGTCACTTAAGCTAGTCATCGAGGGGCATGAACCCACAATCGAGCATAACGTTCCCTCTTGGAGTCACTACCTATTACTCGGCCAAAGCAATAAATAACAACGGAGAACATGCAAGAATTACTTATGAACAAAAATATAAAAGAGGTGAATCAAATATATTACTCAATATCAATCTGAACATAATCTCATAATCCATCGGATCCCAGCAAACTCAACATAGCAACAGCATAAGGATTACATAGGTGCCTCGATCATGTAGGGCAGCTCACGAGGACTAATTAGTGAAGCACAAGAACGGGAGGAGAACATCACATAGCTACTGGTCATGGACTCATGGTCCAAGGGAGACTACTCACGAGTCATCCGGGAGGCGTCCATGGTGGTGGAGAAGCTCCCGGTGGTGATCCTCCCCTCCGGCAGGGTGTCGGGAAGAGTTCTCCTGGTGCTCCCGATCTTGGAAGCGGCGGCGGCGGCGGAACAGAGATGGGATCACGAAAAGAGTTCCTGTTCTGAGGGTTACGGAGGGTCCTTTAAATATATGCCAAAGTAGGGCACCGGGGGAGCTTCGGGGGGCCCAGGCGCCCCCCCGGCGCGGCCCGGGGGGGCGCGCCGCCAGGGCGCCTGGAGCCCTGGTGGCCCCCCCAGGCTGCCCTTCGGACGCAGTGTTGTTTCCGGAACGCTGATTTTTTATATAATTTATCTGGATTTTTCTGGGCAGTTCTCGAAACGTGAAAACCTGAAATACAAAAACAGCCGAAAACAGAAACTGGCACTGGGGTGCACTGGATTAGTAAGTTTGTCCAAATATGATCAAAAGTGTATGGAAGTGTATGAATATCATAGCAATATCACCCAAAAGTGGCATGGAGCAAGCGGAAATTATAGATACGTTTTGGACGTATCAACATCCCCAAGCTTAATTCCTGCTCGTCCTCGAGTAGGTAAATGATAACAAGAATAATTTCTGTGGTGACATGCTATTAACCATATAGGACTTTTTCATAGTCATATGACAAAAGCTTACTGAGACAATGATTCTAAAGTAATTAAGTTGCCTCAAGAGAAAATCACAAATGACTGAAAGTTTTACAATATGAAACTGAAACATCAAAAAGATTTGCAATGAACATGATGTGCAAATATGATAAAGTGATATCTAGCATGCCCCCTTTAGTGATGCAAAACATAAATGCAGGGGCACCTTCAAGGTTTAAGTGATGACTAGATACAATGATTTCAGAATAAACGATATCACAATCATGCAAAAGACAATGCTACTTTGGGACAATGCACATTACACTCAGAATGACAATCATGCTCTCAGTAGTTGGTGCTTTAACATAAAGGTAAAAGAAAGGTTAAGTGCTAGAGCTTTTTATTTTGAAAACATGGAAGCAATTGTGTCAACGGTAGTAGTACTTCATATGTGTCATGCATAAAACATCCTATAAGTTGCAAGCCTCATGCATCGAATACCAATAGTGCTCGCTCCTTGTCCTAATTAGCTCGGATCCCCATGGGTTATCATTGCATTACATATGTTTTAACCAAGTGTCACAAAGGGGTACCTCTATGCCACCTATACAAAGGTCCAAGGAGATAAATCGCATTTGATTTCTCGTTTTTGATAGATCTCAACTTGAGGACATCCATACCGGGACAACACAGAAAATAGATGATGGACTCCTCTTTAATGCATAAGCATATTCTCATGAGAGATTGAGGATTAAGGTCCAAGCTAAAACTTCCACCATGATACATGGCTTTGGTTGGCGGCCCAATGTTCTTCTCTAACAATATGCATATTCATACAACCCACGGTAAATCACTCTTACTTCAGACAAGATGAACATGCATAGCAACTCACATGATATTCAACAAAAGTGTGACAGTTGATGGCGTCCCCAGAAACATGGTTACCGCTCAGCAAGCAACTTATAAGAAATAAGATACATAAGCAACATATTCTTTACCACAATAGTTTTTAGGCTACTTTCCCATGAGCTATGTATTGCATGGTTAGTTTGCTTAGTACAGGTGGAGGTTAGCAAAAGACTGGGAGCGACCAACTAAGAGAGCAATGACGGTCATAATCATGCAGAGCGACAAAGCAATATTGAATCAGGCATGGTAGTTATATCGCTACTCAGAAATAAAAGATCATCAAGGCTTGACAGACTTTCTTTACAGTCTTGAATATGCATGAGCATACGCCAAGTCAATCAAAATAAACTCTCTAAGGAAGATATTACTAAACCATACCACATCATAGGCAAACAAACCCAGTTGGTACTCTAATAACACATTGGGAACCCCCCAGCTATTCGAGATTAACCATAAGAAAACCTGAACTACTAAGCACCATCATGCAAGTAGCATCTTTATCATGGACACATTAACCAATGCAACGGAAGCAAACTCTCTTAATAAGGTGAGCATGGTAATTAAAGAGAGTTCAAGCAACCAACTAAATAAAAGCTCTCTGAAAAGATAAGCATGAATACTAAGAGCAGAGCATGATAGTAGCTATTTAAAAGACAAAGAACACACACAGCATAGATAGACATGAAAATTCTATGTTATGTTCTAGGTAGAAGTGGAGCGTGTTTCTCTCCCACATAAAGGAATGCTGGGTTCCGACTCGTTATGAAAAACTAGAAAGAAAACTAAAAGCAAGACGCTCCAAGCATAGCACATAACACATGAAGTGATAAAAATATAGCGAAACGAAAGACGAACTGATAATGTTGATGGAGAAGGGGATGCACGGGGGCATCCCCAAGCTTAGACGCTTGAGTCTCCTTGAATATTTCTTGGGGATGCACGGGGGCATCCCCAAGCTTGAGCGCTTGACACTCCTGAATCTTTTTATCATCTTCCCTCGCACACTTGAAAACTCCCTTCATACACAACTCATCATAATCTGATTAGCGAGGTTAGTACCCTTAATAAAATAATTATACCTTGCTGGAAATAAGGATATTCTTGAAGTTCTACTGTTTCTCAAGATTGCCAAAAGGTTTTTGCAAAGAAAAAGCAAGTTCTTGATTTGCAAAGTGAGGGAAAGGCAAAACAGGACAGAAGCTGTGAAAAACAGAACAGCTGGTAGTAATTGATCTGTTCGGGATACTTCTGCAACTCAAATCAAAAAACTCAGAACAGACGCACGAAAGACAATTATATAGAGAACGCTGTCGAAAAATTTCAGACCAAAAAGATGATCTTGTGATTTTATACGAATTTTTCTATCCAAGGACAGAATCTGTTTCCTGGACAGCACCTCACAACTTTTGAACTTTCTAGCAATCGGAGGCTATAATTGGCACAAATATGAAAAGCAAAGATACAATGATGATGCTACAGCAGTAAACAACATCAAGACACAACAAAAGCAAAAAAAAATATTCATGGGGGCTGCCTCCCAAAAGCGCTTTCTTTTATGCCTTTAAGCTAGGCATAATGCATAGATCAAGTTTTATCAAGAGTAAAAGAATAGCTAGCCCGTACAACGGACTCAAAAGGTAACTTGATCTTCTTTCGAGGGAAGTGTTCCATCCCTTTCTTGAGAGGAAACTGAAATTTTATATTACCCTCTTTCATGTCAATGACAGCACCAACGGTGCGCAAACAGGGACATCCCAAAATAATTGGACATGAAAGATCACATTCAATATCCATAATAGTGAAATCAACGGGCACATAATTATCATTGACAACAATAAGAACATCGTCGATCCTCCCCAAAGGTTTCTTTATGGAAGAATCAACGAGACGAACACCAAAAGAACAAGAATCATAAAGTTTCAATTTAAGCATATCATATATCCTTTTGGGCATAACAGAGGTACTAGCACCAACATCACATAATGCATAACAAGAGAAGTCATTCAAATTAATTTTTATCATAGGATCCCAACCATCTTCTAGTTTTCTAGGTAAGGAGGCTTCTACTCTAAGTTTCTCCTCCCTAGCTTTAATGAGAGCATTAGTGATATGCTCTGTGAAGGCAAGGTTAAGCGTGCTAGTGCGGGGATCTCTAGACATCTTGTGAAGGAAATCAATAACTTCTGTAAGAGTGCAATTATCAAAATCAAGGTCACGAGCATCAAGTAAAGTGGTAGTGGTGTCCTTAAGGTTCACTTGTTTGGTAGCTTCTATAGCATCACCATTAATAGGTCCATTGGGACCAGGAGTACATTGGGTGCTAAGAGTGTGAACATCCTCAATAACTTGGATAGTAGCAACAGTGTGGTGGGTAGGAAGGCTCTTAATTCTTTCCTCTTCCTCCCTTTCTCTAGCCCATCTTTCTTTAAGCTTAGCCATCGTCCTAATGTTTTCATTAATTTGTACTCTAGTAGCATTAATAGGGATGACTTCCCTCTCCTTAAGAGGAGAAGTTTCAATTTTTAGCAATTTTACCTCATTGGATAAGTGGTCTACCTTAAAAGAAAGATCATCTAGTTTATGTAGTTTCTCTTCTACATTCTTATTAAAGGCTTTTTGGGTAGTGATGAAATCTCTAAGCATGGTATCTAGTTCAGTGTTGGAGTTCTTGGTACTAGGATAAGCATTGTTGTTCCCATAAGAATTAGAGGGGAACGGTCTAGGATTGCTACCAAAGTTTCTCCTATAAGCATTGTTGTTAAAATTGTTTCTAGAGATAAAGTTCACATCTAATTGTTCTTGAGCAATCAAAGAATTTAAAGGAACATCACGAGGATCAACAGTAGATTGCTTCGAAAGTAGAGACATGATCAAGTCAACTTTTTCATTAAGGGAGGAAATCTCCTCGACAGAGTTTACCTTCCTACCTGTTGGAGCGCGTTCGGTGTGCCATTGGGAATAGTTGGTCATCATCTCATCGAGAAGTTTTGTGGCAGCACCAAGTGTAGTTGACATAAAAGTTCCTCCCGCGGCCGAATCTAACAAGTTCCGC
>LR738712.1:145466098-145489708 GCA_902687465.1 Secale cereale | reverse complement strand
TTGTTGTTAAAATTGTTTCTAGAGATAAAGTTCACATCTAATTGTTCTTGAGCAATCAAAGAATTTAAAGGAACATCACGAGGATCAACAGTAGATTGCTTCGAAAGTAGAGACATGATCAAGTCAACTTTTTCATTAAGGGAGGAAATCTCCTCGACAGAGTTTACCTTCCTACCTGTTGGAGCGCGTTCGGTGTGCCATTGGGAATAGTTGGTCATCATCTCATCGAGAAGTTTTGTGGCAGCACCAAGTGTAGTTGACATAAAATTTCCTCCCGCGGCCGAATCTAACAAGTTCCGCGAGGTAAAGTTCAAGCCTGCATAAAAAGTTTGGATAACCATCCAAGTAGTCAAACCGTGAGTAGGGCAGTTCTTGATAAGAGATTTCATACGTTGCCAAGCTTGGGCAACGTGTTCATTATCCAATTGTTTAAAATTCATTATGTTACTTCTAAGTTGGATAATTTTAGCAGGTGGATAGTATTTTCCAATAAAAGCATCTTTGCACTTGTCCCATGAATCTATGCTATTTCTAGGCAAAGACTGAAACCAAATTTTAGCTCCTCCTCTCAAAGAGAAAGGAAAAAGCTTAAGCTTAACAATATTACCATCTATTTCCTGGTACTTTTGCATATCACAAAGTTCAACAAAATTGTTCAAGTGTAAAGCAGCATCATCTCCAGCACCGGAGAATTGTTCTTTCATAACTAAGTTCAGTAAAGCAGGTTTAATTTCATATGAAGGTGCTGAAGTGGCAGGTGTAGTGATAGGTGTGCTGATAAAGTCATCGTTGTTGTGACTAGTGAAGTCACATAACTTGGTGTTCTCGATGGAACCCATAGTAGCAAGAAAGCAAGATAACTATTTTTGTGATTTTCGATAAAAGGAACTAAAGCAAAAATGAAAGGTAAACTAACAAGACTAAAAAGCAAAGGTAAAAGATAGCATGCAACTCCCCTATCCTGAAGAGTGGAGTCCCCGGCAACGGCGCCAGAAAATACTCCTTGATGGGCCTCGAACCCCTCGTTGGTTACCCCAAGTGGAAGGTGTAAGATGCAGTAAGTAGAAGTGTTTTCCCTTAGCAAAGATGCCAAGGATCGAATCCCCAGAGACTCCTAGGTTCAACAAGTAGGTGTCAATTGCTACGGCGCCAGATTAGTAGCAATCAGCGTGGATCTGCACACATATACAAATAACTTTGCTCCCAACGAGTACAGAGAGGTTGTCAATCCCTCCGGCCTTGTAGTTCACAAAGGATTAAGAGCAATGATAGTAGTGATAGATAGTTTTTGCAATAGTAAGTAAATAGCGGATGTGATCAATGATGGTAATATGGACCGGAGTCTCATGATGTTCACTAGTGATGTCTCTCTCCCAAAAGACGATAAAACAGCTATGTGAGGTAAACAAATTACAGCTGGGCAATTGACAGGACCACGAATGCAAACCAATGCTGACTACATTGCAAGAAAGGTTGAGGTTCAAAGCATGGGCGGTACGCCAAAGTAAGTAGACCGAAATCCATCAATATCTACTACTAATCATCCACCTTGAGATATCTATCCAGAACATCTCGCTGGTATTAAGTTGCGAGTCCCACCCATAGTGTAAACTCAATGCAACAGACAACTGCATTAAAAGAACTTTGCGTAAAGTAAACAATCCTTGCACCCGCGGGCACAAGCACCGTTGTTTTCCCCCTTGTGGCAACAACACATCCCCTACACTCATGTTTCTGTCACTCAAGCTAGTCATCGAGGGGCATTAACCCACAATCGAGCATAACGTTCCCTCTTGGAGTCACTACCTATTACTCGGCCAAAGCAATAAATAACAACGGAGAACATGCAAGAATTACTTATGAACAAAAATATAAAAGAGGTGAATCAAATATATTACTCAAGATCAATCTGAACATAATCTCATAATCCATCGGATCCCAGCAAACTCAACATAGCAACAGCATAAGGATTACATAGGTGCCTCGATCATGTAGGGCAGCTCACGAGGACTAATTAGTGAAGCACAAGAACGGGAGGAGAACATCACATAGCTACTGGTCATGGACTCATGGTCCAAGGGACACTACTCACGAGTCATCCGGGAGGCGTCCATGGTGGTGGAGAAGCTCCCGGTGGTGATCCTCCCCTCCGGCAGGGTGCCGGGAAGAGTTCTCCTGGTGCTCCCGATCTTGGAAGCGGCGGCGGCGGCGGAACAGAGATGGGATCGCGAAAAGAGTTCCTGTTCTGAGGGTTACGGAGGGTCCTTTAAATATATGCCAAAGTAGGGCACCGGGGGAGCTTCGGGGGGCCCAGGCGCCCCCCCGACGCGGCCCGGGGGGGGCACCGCCAGGGCGCCTGGAGCCCTGGTGCCCCCCCCCCCCAGGCTGCCCTTCGGACGCAGTGTTGTTTCCGGAACGCTGATTTTTTTATATAATTTTTCTGGATTTTTCTGGGCAGTTCTCGAAACGTGAAAACCTGAAATACAAAAACAGCCGAAAACAGAAACTGGCACTGGGGTGCACTGGATTAGTAAGTTAGTCCAAATATGATCAAAAGTGTATGGAAGTGTATGAATATCATAGCAATATCACCCAAAAGTGGCATGGAGCAAGCAGAAATTATAGATACGTTTTGGACGTATCATCGGTCTTTGGGCGTCACAACTCTCCCACACTAACAGAGGATCTCGACCCGAGATCCTAGAGATAGCACCGGGTAGAAACAAAAAAGAAGAGGTAAACAAAGTTGCTTCTTTGACAGACGAGTGAAACCACGAACCTGAGAGGTTGACCAAAATGAAAGAAGAATACAACGGAGATGAACGAATATGAAAACTCCGTTAGAAAAGAGGAACAAGGAACATTATGAGAACCTTGTAGGTTGAAAGACATGAAACAAGAGCTTACGAATCAAAAGAATAAGAAACCGCAATGGTATAGCCAAGGAATAAGAATGACAGAATTTGGACAGCACTCCGTCTGAAAATGGAAGGAATTAACAAGAACTTGAGAAGGTGGATGATCTTGATGAAATCGACAACATATTGCCTCTGAAACAATCAAAAGAATGGCACAAGGGGTAAGAAGGATTCAGACAGCACTCCGGTTGAAAAGAGAGGAAAAACTTGATAAGATGAGGGAACTTGAATGAAGAAGACAACACCCCGGTTAAATGATAAGCAAGGGAAGAACATGATCTCGATAAAACGAGATGATGGTTAAAGAGAGAGCAACATCACAATGCCTCCGGAATGAAAGAATATATGCTAGATCGTTGGAAAGAAAAGAACAGAGAAGAAAAAGACAACTTCTCCCATGAATGAATTTGAAAGAGCATCTTTACCAAGATGGGTTGAACAGAGTTGTTGGAATTCAACAACGAAAAGAAAAAGCTTGATGTGGGCTTATGGAAAACATCTCAAAACTTGAGGTGATATTCTGCCACTAACTTAAACAATTGATTTGATTGAGATCAACAAGGAGATGATAAACTTATCTCACCGGAATGATAAATGAAGAACTTGGGTCATTTATAAGCACCATAATAGCCACAATTTTTAGGGAAAGCTTTAGGTGAAATACAACCCAAGATAACTCCAGCGAAGAAATTGACGGGTTTAAATATCTCATTCCCGACAACTTGTGAATCATGAAACATGAAGGGAAAATTGTCAAGAATGACATAACACCACCTCAAAAGATAAGGGAGCAAGAATTGCACTTCGGAATGCATGATGAAAACTGCTTGAGCTCCAGCAAGAATTTTGAAGAACACTTCGAGGATGAATTAAATCATGATGAACCACCATGAAGAACTCCGGTAATGAAAGCATGAGAAGTGAAAGATGAAAATAATAAGATTCAAGGCCTGCGATGAATTAGATGGAGGTTTGAAATGATATAATTGAAATAACTTGGAGCTCCGGGAAACAAGATGAACAACTTAGAACCAAGGATATGATATGATGAATAAGCTCCGAAGGAAAGGATTAATCACTTCAGGGAAATAAGGATAAGATTTACAGTATGTTTATCCTTCATCAAATTAAATTGATGACCACCAAAGGATTTGGCATCCTACTTATTCTCGTTGGGAAGAATTAAAGAGAGATCTAGCACAACCTTGGATAAATATTCAACAAAGCACCGGTAGGATTATGAAAAGAACAAATGAATTGATACGATAACAACGAAAGAGTAATCTTGAATGAACCACCGTAAGAATATGGAGACGAACGAAGAGGCATCAATGAAGAATATTTGGAGGACGAAGTTGAAAACTGAGAACGAAGAAATCTTCTGAAATGATGGCCTTCGGAGATCACCATGGAAAGAATTCATGAAATGCTTCGTATGGTTATAAAAATAATTCCTCACAATCGAAACAATAATGAGGATGGCATTAAGCTAGAACCACGAATCTTTAAGAGAACGGACCAAGATTTAAGAGAAACTCTTCTTCGGTCTTCAAATGTGAGAATGACAACGAGATACACCACAATGAATTGTTGAGCACTCCGGAATGAAGAATTAACAAGGTTCAAACAATGGTGAAAAGAATTTGAAAGCGATCTTGGAGAAGGTATATGACTGATGTAATCCATTCTTACGTCACATTTGAAAAGAATTCTCCGGAAAAGAAGAGTCAGGTAAGATCCTGGGAAAAGACCTGTGGGTTAGGGCCCACTAAAGAAATCGCCGTTGAAAAAGATTGCTGAAGAGATATTGCACCGGTTGAATTAAAAGGCTTGAATAAGATAGCAACCTCAAAATAGTTTGAACGGATTAAGAATGGAATTATGAATCTTCTAAGTTGTCTTGTAAAATCCGAATAAGAATAGGAGAGTTGAATGAATAAGAGAGCCTTCGGATAATAAATTTCAACATGGGAAAACATGTGAAACAAAAAGGAAGAGATATGATCATGACTGAAGCTTCAATTTAATCCACCGGAGAAGAAACGAGAACGGAGAATGATGAACTTGAAGCTCTTGAGCATCTTCACAATAAATCATCGGATAAGAACATTGAAGGAAATGAATGAAGAAACATCACATGAATAAAAAGTATACTTGATTAAGAATTATGGCTCCATAAGAAAAGGGTGGGAGGGTGGGGAAAAACAAAGACAACTTGGGATCAATGAAACAGACAAATCGTCAGATTTCTCAACGGCGTCCATATGGAATAACTTGAAGAGAAGGCACACCGGTTGAAAAGGATTACCATGAAAATCTCGATGGTCAATAAGAATTACCAATCCCATAGAAATATGAGAACAACGATTAGAAAAAGGTGTGGAATCAGCACTTGACATCGAAGCAACTCGAATACCAGAATCAAAACAAAAACAAAGGACAGATATGTTGCCGCATAATCTTCACAATATCATCTGAAGAGAGAATTGAACGAATGAATTCCATAGCTTGATGGTACATCAACTTGTCGAGAAGCCACTTGGGAGAACAAAAGGTAAATAAAAACAATAAGGAGCAGATAGAACAAATACAAGATAGAAGTTTCGTTCCACATATTCGTGCTGAAAGCTTATGGAACGTGTTACAAAAGGGTTTTGCAATCCCCGGATCAGCATAGCCAAGGACCCTTTAAGATGCAACTCCCGATCGGAACAACGCCCATAAAACTACTTCACTCAATGTAGAACCCCGAACTCCATATCATGCATTCGTTGGAAGAATGCCTACGAGCTACTAGATGAACCCACCTATTAATTTCCGAAAGTTCCCAGTTATGCAATCAGGTGTTGGGGATACAGGGGAAGCATCGCGCACTCAACTTCCTACATCCAGTTGTATCCATCCTTCAACACATAACCAGTTATTTCCGGAAACCGTTTACCTCGGACCTTTGAAACGCATCGTCTATACAAGCTATGGCAATACTCCCGAACTACCTCCCCAGTACTGGGTGATGTCGGGGTTATCTTGCCAGAGTTTTCGATGTCAGCCGTCTTAAGTATTCCAGAACTGCTATGATATATTTGTGATGACAACACCTCGGAGCTCAACTCCCCGGGACACTGCCACAACCCCTAAATGACAGGAGGCATCGAGAACAATGTTCTCATCACAAAGACATCGGAACAATCCAAACAATACTCGGGTGATACTAAAAAAAATTGGTGAATTTTTGAGAGTACAAGAGATAAGTAATCGTCACGAGTCCTCACCAGAGTGAAAAGAGATGAGGAGCAAACATAAATCTTACTCTCCTATATATATAGGACTCAAAACATTTTCATGTGTGTGCCTAAACTCAACCGTCAACGATTCAATCAATCAGTGGGGGCTCCTAGGTCGGAGAAGGCTCTGATACCAACTTGTAATGCCCAGGATGGGACTATACCTCCTACGTGTCGAGGCACGACTTAAAGGTATAAGCCCATTCTGGAATGATCTCAAGTTTGGTTTCTTTGCACGACTCATGTAAAATAGGGATGAAATTGCAAAAGGAGATAGTTGGATTACACTCGCCACGTCACACAGTACATTACATAAGCAAATCATCATTCAAAACATCACAACCCGACTACGGGCGAAGATCCAAAAGAAAGATACCAAAAACATAAAGCCACAGGTCCGAATTGCTCCTAGTAGAAGCCACTACTGATCGTCGAAAATGTCACAAGCATACGGCCACGCTCTTCATCGAACTCCCTGTGGAGTTCTGATCCATCTCCTGCATCATTCTCGGCTGAACCTGCATCTGGTGTTGTAGTATATGTGAGCCACGAGGACTCAGCAATCCCATAACCATGGGTACCAAGACTAGCAAAGCTTTATGGGTGGGAAGAGGTAAAGTGGTGAGGTTGCAGCAGCGGCTAAGCATAATATGGTGGGTAACTTACGAGTACAAGAATAAGATGAGCATCTACGCAAACGGTCGCAAACTAGTAGTGATCGCTAAAGATCCTGAACTACCTACGAGTCAAACATAACCCCACCGTGTTCTCTTCTCAAAGTGAAAAGAGACAGTCACGGTTACTCACACAGTTGTGTGTTTTACTTCGGATCCTCTGTCAAGTTTTCTACAACCGGACATTAACAAATTCCAATCTGCCACATAACCGCAGGCACGGCTTTCGAAAGATCATAACCCTGCAGGGGTGTCCCAACTTAGCCCATCACAAGCTCTCCCGATCAGCTGAAGTGATAAATATAATATCATCACCCCTTATCTTAGGGAAATCAAATCAGGCTCGGCATCCCGGTGCACAAGACATTTCGACAATGGTAAAACAAGTCCAGCAAGACCTCCCAACGTGCCGACACCCTGATAGTAGTCACATGTATATCGTCTCAGGCCACAACCGGATAGGTGAGCCTACGGGAGCCAAACCTCGAGTTTCCCCATGGTGGCCCCGCAGTCCCCCCATTTGGGACCAACACCATCAGCACTGCCCCCCCTGCTATGTAGAAAAGAGTACCCGTGGGCGCGACCCCCTATGCAAATTTAATTAATTAATTAAGTTGTTATTATGAGGCAAATTAAAACCAATGTTGGGCCTTGCTGGAGGAGATTTATTCAAAGACGAAGTGTCAAGGGGTCCCCATATACCCACCGTGTAAGGAACGCAAAATCAAGGAACATAATGACGGTTTATCGGCGCCTAAGGTGGCATGAGTGGAACAAAACACCGAGCAAAAGGCCAAGCCTTCCACCCATGCCCAGTATATAGGTGTGTTATTAATAATAATGGATATTGTGATATTCCAACAACAAGTTCCCTCCTGGAACGAACTTCATCTTCACCTGCAACTAACAACGCTATAAGAGGGGCTGAGCAAGCGGGTAACATAGCCAAACAATGGTTTTGCTAGGAAGGTGTCAAAGGTTAGAGGTTTCATGGCAACAAGGAGAGGCTAACATAAATGATGGGTAGCGCGACATATAACGATAGCATCGAGACAACTAAGCATGGCAATGGTAGTAAAGGTATCCAAGGGTATGATCATCTTGCCTGGGATCCCGCAAGGAAGAAGAACGGGTCCATGAAGAAGACGAAGAAGAAGTCTTGAAGACGAACCACGAGAAGACGAACGAATCCTCACGATCGCAACGGAACAAGCACTAACGAGAAGAAGCAAGCAATACGGTAAACACACAACACGAGACATGACAATATGCTCAATCAAGTATGATGCAATACAGTTCTATATAGGATGCAATACAAGTCTATACAGGAAGCAAAACATGGCAAGGTAGGAAGCACAGAAAAATAACACAAGTCTATATGATGCAATACATGGCAAGGTATGATGCATGACAAGTCTATATAGGAAGCAATACATGGCAAGGTATGAAGCATAATAAAACTACACTATCTAGTCATTTTAAAAGAGGCCGGAAATAACAACAACAATTCTGGAAAATCCCCATATGCATGTTTAGCAATTTTAAGCAAACAACAATTCACACATTTAATGTTGTTAACATGATGCGGATGACATGATCAAGTTTTATGCAATTTTTAGTTAAACGTTAATATGAAGAGATATGAAGTATTGTCACCGTGGTGGAAGGAAAGGGTGCCACGGTAACGATCCGAAAATGATGCAACGGCAACATCTCGGTTCCGGTAACTCGTTGATAGACCGGTGCAAAAGAAAAGGTGGCGTGAGCGAGTCGAACAAGATGAAAGGTGGGGTGATCCCGTCACCGGGTTCCCACGGGTTGGAGACGAGGCAACCGAGGAGCATGACAAAAGACAAATCGGGCATGGTGCACACAAGGGAAAACATCTCATACAACACAAGCATTCATCCACGGGTCATCGTCTCAGGGTTATACCTTCGGATCGTTCGTTTCGGGGCGGTTCGAGGTCATAGGGGAATTAGTGGTACTCGCGGGTCATGGTGCACGTTCGTAGAGGGAACTAGTCGTTCCGTTCGGAGAGGTACTTGACGAATCCATCGTTTCCGGGGCGGCGGTAGTCGTACACGTTGGCGTTTTCGTTCACGGTTCTTCGGCGACGGTATTGGTACTTGACGTGTCGCCGTTCTCGTTTCTAAGATGTACATGTCGTCGGACGTAGCTGAACTTGGCGCAAAGGTCGTCGTGGTACTTGGGGTCTCGGGTCTTGGCGACGGTAGATGCACACGGCGAGGAACTTGACGCATCCAAATCTGCGGGCGGAGGGACTCGTTCCCGATGGCGACGGAAGTCGAGGACTTGGCGTTCTTGGCGGTAGAGTGCCCTGTAGACGAACAGGGGCGGCACATGGAATGGCAACAGCGACGGGCTGGACTTGGTGCAAGGGAGGCCGATGTGCTGGGGGCGCGCGCCGGCGGTGGTGACGTCGTTGATGGTGACGGGGAGGCGGCGCACTGGAGATGAAGCAGAGGCGAGGCAACGCGGCAGTGGCCTGGACGCGCGGAGGGGAGAGGGATGCTGGGCCTTGAGGCCTAGCTACGGCTGGGATGGGCCCAGAGGCGCCGGAATTGGGCCCAGTTCGGCTGAGCTTAGAAGGCCGCGGCTTGGGCCCTTCTTCTTTCTGCAGTTGTTTTCCCAAAAAAACAGAAAAACAACAAAGAAGAAAAGAAAAGGAAGGAGGTGCTAGGGATAGAATTAGGGCATGAGGTTATTTTTCTCGGACTCGCAAAAATGTCCACGGTCCACGAAAAATAGGAGAGACAAGAATGCAAGAGTAAAATTCAAACTCATTTGAATTTAATTCAAACGGTTTGAATTAGGACAGGGTTTAGGAAGCAAGGAATTGGGAAAGAAAAGGCATGGGGAAGATATGCAAGTGTGTGTTGGTGAATTTCCAAACAATTGGAATAATTTAATATAGCTCCCTAATAATATTGAGAGGATATATATATGTTATAAAGAGAAGTCATCCTTCCCTCGATTTAAATGGACCGAAGGTCCACACAATTTATTTGGTTGAGATGCAAAGATTAAAGTCATGATGGCATGATGACATGATGCAATGCAAAATAAATAACACAAGCACAAATGAAACACACGGGAGAACCCGGAACATCTGGAATCTTCTGGGACGTCGGTCTTTGGGCGTCACACCTTGTTTCATGGGTAGAACCTCCTGAGGTGCCGGATATTCCATGTGTTCAGGACAGGGATGCCGTCTCCTGTTTCCAGGCGCACAGCGCCGGGTCTGGAGACATGGGTTGTCGGTGTACTAAGGTAGGGGTACCTCAGTACCCCAACTTGTGCACGGGCAGTTGCAGCTTCCCGCGGCAGGGTTTACCGCGTGCTCGCCGGAGACCTTCCTGCTCCCTATTAAACCATTCAAAAACAAAGTATACAAGAAAGAAGACCGAGACCCCGGCAAGAGGAGCTTGCCGGGAAGGCCGTACCAGGCTCAAGACTGCCCCACTAACACAAGGCCCTGGCAAGAAGAGCTTGCCAGGAAGATTAGAAGACACGCCTCGGCGCTATATGCGCCCCGGCAAGGGCCCGGGGAGCGGCAAGCTCCCGGGCCCGGCAAGATCAAGGCCCCGGCAAGGTGCTTGCCGGGAGGGCTGCGCTGTGTGCCCGCGCTCCAGCTCATCGGCCCACGCGTCGCCCTGGGGCCTATCCAGGGACGCGTGGCGGATGGCTGTGCAGCCTGGGGTACACGGTGGCACTCCACGGTGATGGATCCGTCGCCGTGGCAGACGGAGACGCCAGGGCGGGAGCTTTTGGGGTCGACGGCGACGGGCATTAAATGCCCTTGTCCCCCACTGTTAGAGTAGGTATAGACCACTGTTCCGCACTGTAGCTCCACTGTTCCTGCACTGTTACAACTACCACCTCTTTTACATTTTTACCCCTTTCTCCTACGTTGACACCTGTCGGTGACCCCTTGCACTATAAAAGGAGGCCCATGCACAACGTGGAGGGGGTTCGGAACCTAGATCACTCTCGCGCTTGGTGTAGCTGCTTCTTCAAGCTCCCGAGCGCTAAAACTCAATACACAACCAAGCAGGAGTAGGGTTTTACGCGTCTACCGCGGCCCGAACCTGGGTAAAACTGCCCGCGTGCTCGCTACGATCCGCTCTTTGTGCTCCCTCCGCCCTCGTACCGCACAGACAAGGGGCTCCGGTCCCATAGGTGTTCGTGGCGGACAGTTTCCCCCGACATCTTTGGCGCGCCAGGTAGGGGGCGTCGAGGTTGTGCGAACCTGATCCGGCGTTCGCGCGGGCGCATTCTTCATCAATCTCTCCGAATTCATCAACTTCACCAGCGACAACTCCATGGCCCCGAAGAAGAAGGCTTCGGAGGTCGGAGGCCCGTCTGCGTCTCACCCGCCGCCACCGGAGCCAACGGTGGGCGGGGGAGACGCCGTCGGAAGGGTGGTTGCCGGCGAGGACACTCACGGCGCCACCAGATCCAAGAACAGGACGGACGACCAAACCTCGGTCTCCGTGGACGCGCCGCGTCCATCCCAGCATACGACAACCCAGCAGCACCATACCACGGGAGGTG
Organism: Secale cereale; assembly: GCA_902687465.1. Taxonomy (NCBI): domain Eukaryota; kingdom Viridiplantae; phylum Streptophyta; class Magnoliopsida; order Poales; family Poaceae; genus Secale; species Secale cereale. Next base: position 145,478,254 of record LR738712.1, on the reverse strand, counting down.
GTATCCGCTTGCTGGGGCAAGGCCAAACCGGAGGCTCGCGGGACGCCCCGGACCCCCGTCCGGGCACAAGCAAAGCGAAGGCGCCGGCGCGGGACCCCGCTCCTTCTAACGTTGTTAGAGTCCGAGCGTATCCCGCTCCTCGCACCGCTCGCCCGCATTCCCCTCCACTCCAGCGGAAGCGCTCGCAAGAGCGCAACTGCTCCTCGACTTTCCTCCAGCGGCCGACAAGGCCGAAGAATGGAGGGCCACTATACGGAACCTAGATCACTCTCGCGCTTGGTGTAGCTGCTTCTTCAAGCTCCCGAGCGCTAAAACTCAATACACAACCAAGCAGGAGTAGGGTTTTACGCGTCTACCGCGGCCCGAACCTGGGTAAAACTGCCCGCGTGCTCGCTACGATCCGCTCTTTGTGCTCCCTCCGCCCTCGTACCGCACAGACAAGGGGCTCCGGTCCCATAGGTGTTCGTGGCGGACAGTTTCCCCCGACATCTTTGGCGCGTTCAGTCCGCCAAGAATTCCAACAAGTTGACGCCGAAGTGGGAAGGCCCTTATCGGGTGAGACAAGTTACGAGGCCCGGCGCTGTCCGCCTCGAGACCGAAGAAGGCTTACCGGTGAGCAACTCCTGGAACATAGAGCATCTTCGCAAGTTTCACCCCTAAGGCGCGGTTGCCGTGATCCGCTCCGGCAACCACCTTTTGTACAAGCTTTGCCGCTGTTGCATATAACCCTTTGTACAAAGCCGGGCGCAGACCCCGTGCATCAGTAAAGTTTTTGTGTTTTTCGCACCGATCGCCTTTTGCATGCTTTTCTTTGCTATTTGCATGTTCTGTTTGGCATTTGGTACAACACTCAAGTATACGGTAAGCATTAGCACGCCGAAAGGCCATATGCTTGTTTCCCTCTCCCTTTTCTTTCCTCTTAAGCAGAAGGAACGTTCCTCGCGCACAAGTTTGCCGGGGGGGAAGGAGGTGGAGGAGGAACCAAGTGCTGTTCAAGAAAGAGAAGTCTTACCGGAAAGCAAGCAACATAAGCAAGCAACATATAAGAGATAAGTTTTGACCAGTTCAAATTTTAAATTTTAGTTGTCTTCCTTGAACAATCACACTTTATATGGAAAACCTGTGCGCGGAGGAACCTACCCGTAGCTTGCCGCACCCTTATCTTGTTTTCGAGTTCACTCAACGATTTAAGTGAGCTGCGACAAGTGTCGCGCCCTTGCTTCGTTTCCGAGTACGCTCAGCAAGATAAGTGCGTTGCGACTAGCTGCGGCAAGGTTGCTTGCCGGCGAAGACCTTGGCCAGCAGGCTGCTCAGAGTCCAGCACTCAGCGCTCGCGGCAAAGGCCCCTTGCCGGCAAGCTCCCCGGGAGCGTAGGGTGAAAAACATACAAAGTCAAGGATTAAGACAAGGAAGATGACATTGCACTGATTGATCAAAATAAAGTAAATATCTTACAAAGGATAACTTGTCGCAATGGACTAATAAGTTCATGACATAATGTGCAGCAACAAAAAAGTAAAGATAATGGAGCCCTAATCTACGCGGTCGCCCTCCTTCCTGCCAAGCCTAGCCACCTTGGCGATGATGTGGGCGACCTGCTCCTTCAGGGCCTCCGTGTCTGCATCAGCCGGCAAGCTGCGAAGAACGTTGGTGAGATTGATCCTCGGGTTGCGGTACACGATCTTCGTCAGCACCCGCTCCAGAGTTCCCGCGCAGAGCAGGCGCGACTCCTCGGCCAGCTGCGCGGGGATGCGGTTCCGGAGACCTGCAAGGGCCGGCGCGATCCCTCTGAAGAAGAGGCTGAGCTTGGCGCTGTGCGGGAGATCCGGATCCGGCGAGTAGATGAGGTGTTCGACCTTCAGCGCCAGCAGCTCCTGGTCAATGTTGGACGCAGAAGAAACCAAGTCTTCGGTCCATACCTCGATGGTCTGGCGGAAGAGCTCGGATGCCTTGTTGACGCTGTCCACCAAGGTCCGCTCCTTGCGGAGCTCCTCCTTCAGCTTGTTCTCCTGAGCCCGAGCAGCGTCGAGCGAATCCTTCAGAGTGGTGACCTTCAGTTCCAAGTCCTCGATGGAGTCCTTGGCGGCCTTCAACTCGTCGCCCCTCTTGGAGAGACTCACCTGAAGCTCGGAGTTTGTATGGGCGTCCTTCTTGCGCTCCGTGATGAGCGCGGCAACCTTATCCGTGCTCGCCTTCAGCGCCTTTTCCAATTGCACAACCTTGGTGGCAAGCTCCTTCTTGGCGTCTTCCGCGGCAACCGCGGCGGCTTTCGCCTCCTTCAGCTCCCCGCCAAGGGCAGCCTCGCGAGCGGCAAGGTCCTCCTCATGGGAGTCCAGCTCGACCTTCCGCTGTGCGAGCTCTCCCTCTCGCCGGGACATCTCCACCCCGGCGAGCCGCTGCTGCTCCTCAGCTTCATCCTTCTCGAGCACCCACTCCTGGTACTCGCCGGCGAGACGCTCACGCTCCTCCGCCACCTCGCGGAGGGCCGCCTGGTTAGCGGCGCTGAGCTCCGCCGCACGCTTCTCCATTTCCGCGGCGGCCTTGGCGGCAAGGGCCTCCCGGGAGGCGAGCTTCGCCTGCCTGGCCCGGTAAAGGGCCAGGAGCTGGTGGAGCAACCTCTCCTCCTCGGGCCCCTCACTCCCGCCAGGCGCCTCGACGATCTTCAGGCCTGCGGAGGCGAGGACTTCTCCGTCAAACGCCTCGCCCTCCGCGGGAGCTCGTGATGAAGACCCCCAAGGCATCTGGATGAAGACGCCGTTGGGGGCCTCAAGATAGTACCCCTGCTCCTTGCTGGCGGAGGGGCCGGTGGCCGGTGCAGCATCCGATGCTCCCGTCGCCTCCGGGCCGGCGGTGCGGTCGCCGTCCCCCTCCCCAGCCGCTACGTCCGCAGCCGGGGCAGTCTCCTGCGCGGCCGGCTCGGCGGCCTCGGCCATCTCCTCGACGACAGGAGCGTCGCCGCCGCCGCCCTGCGCGCCCTCCTCCTCGAGGTTGATAACCTCCGTCTCCATGGGCTCAGGAGGAGGAAGATCTAAAAAGAAGAAGAAGAAAAAGAAGTTCAAGATTCAAGCAAATATCCAAAAAGAGGCAAGCCAAGAAGACAAGTCACAGAACATACCTTGGCGGACGTCCTCGGCGGCGGGCTCCCTCGCCGGGGAGCTCGGCCTTGGCGGAGTGGCCGCCCTCGCCGGGCTGCTCGCCCTTGGCGGGGTACTCTGCCTTGGCGGAGTACCCACCCTTGGCAGAGCACTCTCCCTTGCCGGAGAGTTCTGCCTTGGCGGGGACGGCGGGGCCTGCGGCTCCTCAGCGACGGTCTCCGGGCGCTCTTCCCGCTGTGGCTCCACCTCTGCACAGAACAAGACAAGAAACATCAAGACATGAAGACAAGACCAAATCCTCAGACGTACCCCGACAAGCGAAAAGAGTGAACCCCAGACTTACGCTGGGGGCTGCGCTGCGGGCTGCGCTGCGGGCTGCTCCTCGGAGCAGCGCTCGGGTCCGGCAGGCTCGGCTCCGGCACACCCCCTGTTGCCGCAGCTGCTGAGTCTTCCGCGACCTCGGCCTCGGGCGCCTTGGCCTTCTTCGCCACGCGATGGGCCAGGGTCCTGAAATCAGAGCAATGAACAGAGTCAGCATCAACAAAAAACCAAGACAAAAATCAAGAAGATGTAAGGTCTTGGATCCTTACTCCTGGTCCTCCTCATCGTCCTCGCTCAGGGCGGAGAAATCATACTCCACCGTGGGCGCGTCGGCGCGACGAGCGGAAGACGAAGACTCCCTCGCGCGCTTGGTGTTCACCGGGGCTGGGGGCTGCGAAGACCCAGCCCCTGTGGTAGCCGGCACCCGAGGGGCGGGCGGAGCCGCTGCTCCGCTCCGAGAAGACCCCTGCCGGCTCGCCGCCGGCCTGCGAGGCGCCTCCGTCGTGGTCCGCGCACGGGCCGCCTCCGCTGTGGCTGGTGCGCCGGACGGCCTTGGCGCGGCTTGGCTCCCCCGGGGAGCTGCCCGGCGAGCTGGCTGTTGCCGGGGCGCCTGCGCCCTCTCCCCCGTCGCCGCCTTGCGGAGACGCTTCGCCGGGGACTGTCTTGGACTTGCCGGGGGCGGGGAGCTCTCCGACGAGGAGAGGTCGTCGGCGTAGAGCTCCGTGGATCCGCCGGAGTCCTCGGCCTCCTCCTCCTCCTCTTCCCCGGCCGGCTCACTGGGCCCAGCGTCCTGCGCTGCGGCCCCCTTTCCCTTGGCGCCTCCGCCCCTCGCGGCGCCTCTGCTCCCTCCGGCGGTACCCTCCATTGCCGCGGCCTCGGCCGTGATCCCGTGGATCCCGGAGTGCCTCAGCGAGGGGACCCCGGCGAGCGCGTCGGGAGGAAGCTTCAGCAACCTGCGGATCTCCGCCTCCTTCGCCTGGGTGGACGCGTCCGCAGCTTCCGCCTTTTCAGGCGAATATCCAAAAATTCCTGCCGCCGCGGCTGCGGCGGCCTCTTCAGCCCGGGAAGCTATGTAGGCGATCTCCTGGTCGGTGGTGTCCCGCGTGTGCTCCTTGAGGTCGTTCTTGTTCTTCGCCACCTCTGCGAGGTTGTCGTAGAAGTTGAGGACGTCGATAGGCTTGGGAGCGATCCACGTGCGGTCCACGCCGTGCGAATCACACATGGGCATCATGGCGAGGATGCGGTCCCTGACGATGTTGTTGCAGAGCGGCACCACTTCCCGGGGAGGCCTGAACCACTCAGGGTGTGCCGGGTCGTACTTGAAGAGTTCCCGGACCATCCCCTTCAGCTCCAGCGTGGTGAAATTGAAGTTGAGCCCGGGGCGCAGCCTCATTATGTCTGCCGGGCCGCCGTACTCCCAGGCCGGCCTCTTCCGGTCTTGGAGAGGGGCGATGCGCCGGCGGAGGAAATCTGCGCCCACCTCAGCAACTGACAGCTTGGCCATCCGAAGACGAAGAATCCGGACGAGGGCGATGTCGAGCTTGATGTCGTCGGAATCTAGCTCACTCCAGTCCCTACCGCGCACGATGGGCGTTGTGCGCGGCGCGGTGAAGGCTTGCGGCTGGTCTTCGACGATCCAGCACCACTCCGCTCGCCATTCCTCCCACTTGCCGCGGAGCTCCCCCGGCAAGTACGCACCCTTTTTATTCAGACGGAAGACCCAAGAAATTCCTCCGGAGAGGGGGGCATCGGCCTCGGCTCTAGGAGTGAAGAAGTACCTAAAGAGCGCTACATTGGGGTGGACTCCTATGAAGTTTTCGCACATGTGTGCGAAAACCGCCATGGTGAGGATGGCGTTGGGGGTGAAGTCAAGCAAATGGAGGCCGTATGTGTTCATGATGTCGCAGAAGAAGTTTGAGAAAGGAGGACAGAGGCCACAATGAAAAAAGGCTGCAAAGAAGTAGTACCCGCCGGGATAGCTGTCCTTGGCGGCGGCGGGATATGCTCGCGTGCGGGGATGCGCGTCGGTTTCCTTGGCCCAGAACAAGTAATACTTGTTCCAGAGCTCCCGCACGCCGAGCTTCGGCGGGAAGACGAGATGCTGTTTCCGGTACGCGATGAGCTTCGCCGCTTGCTCCGACTTCTCCCTCTTGGACTTCTCCGCCTTCGCCTTGTCGGTCTTTGGGGCCATGGCGGACGCGGCGGAAGGAGGGGAACGAAGAGCTCGGCGGCGGCGGAGGTGTGGAAGCAGAGCGCAAGAGAATCTTTGGAGAAGGAAGACGATGCAATGAAAGCGCAAGGAGGGGAACCGCGCCCGCTTCCTCTGCTTTTATGGGGGAGTGGGGGGCGTTTCGCCCTTTCCATTAAGAGATCGTGGGCACGTCCCATCCCACGGCGCCGCGATCGACGCGTGCCGTTACAGCGGGGTGCGGCGGATACGGAAGTGGATTCGGCGCGCCGCGGGCCGCGGGTGCCCGTGCACTGTTTTGGGCCTGGCCCAACAGCGCTCGGCACCGTGTGTGGCCCAGGCCCGGGGGCTCCTGTCGGTGTACTAAGGTAGGGGTACCTCAGTACCCCAACTTGTGCACGGGCAGTTGCAGCTTCCCGCGGCAGGGTTTACCGCGTGCTCGCCGGAGACCTTCCTGCTCCCTATTAAACCATTCAAAAACAAAGTATACAAGAAAGAAGACCGAGACCCCGGCAAGAGGAGCTTGCCGGGAAGGCCGTACCAGGCTCAAGACTGCCCCACTAACACAAGGCCCTGGCAAGAAGAGCTTGCCAGGAAGATTAGAAGACACGCCTCGGCGCTATATGCGCCCCGGCAAGGGCCCGGGGAGCGGCAAGCTCCCGGGCCCGGCAAGATCAAGGCCCCGGCAAGGTGCTTGCCGGGAGGGCTGCGCTGTGTGCCCGCGCTCCAGCTCATCGGCCCACGCGTCTCCCTGGGGCCTATCCAGGGACGCGTGGCGGATGGCTGTGCAGCCTGGGGTACACGGTGGCTCTCCACGGTGATGGATCCGTCGCCGTGGCAGACGAAGACGCCAGGGCGGGAGCTTTTGGGGTCGACGGCGACGGGCATTAAATGCCCTTGTCCCCCACTGTTAGAGTAGGTATAGACCACTGTTCCGCACTGTAGCTCCACTGTTCCTGCACTGTTACAACTACCACCTCTTTTACATTTTTACCCCTTTCTCCTACGTTGACACCTGTCGGTGACCCCTTGCACTATAAAAGGAGGCCCATGCACAACGTGGAGGGGGTTCGGAACCTAGATCACTCTCGCGCTTGGTGTAGCTGCTTCTTCAAGCTCCCGAGCGCTAAAACTCAATACACAACCAAGCAGGAGTAGGGTTTTACGCGTCTACCGCGGCCCGAACCTGGGTAAAACTGCCTGCGTGCTCGCTACGATCCGCTCTTTGTGCTCCCTCCGCCCTCGTACCGCACAGACAAGGGGCTCCGGTCCCATAGGTGTTCGTGGCGGACAGTTTCCCCCGACATGGGTGATCTTGAATGGCCCCTCCCACATGGGCGAGAGCTTGTGCAGCCCTTCTCTGGAGAGGACCCTCCTTAAAACGAGGTCACCTACCTCAAGTGTCCTGGGGCGAATGTTGCGGCAATGGTACCATCGCAGCGCCTGCTGGTACCTTGCTGCTCGAAGTGAAGCGTCGCGCAGATGCTACTCCCCCAGCACGTGGTCTGTTCCATGTGCGGTGCCTTGTTGTGCCTCGTCGAATGCCAAGACTCGCGGCGACCGGTGCCTGACCTCGTGAAGGAGGACTGCCTCAGCTCCGTAGACGAGGAAGAATGGAGTCTCGCCAGTAGGCTTGGTGGCGGTGGTGCGGATTGACCATAGCACGGACTGGAGCTCGTCGTGCCAACCCATTCCGCAGGCTTCGAGCTTCTTCATGAAGGTCCGGGTCTTGAGGCCCCTCAGGACCACTGCGTTGGCGCGCTCGGCCTGGCCGTTGCTCCTGGGGTGTGCTACAGAGGCGTAGCAATTCTGTGTTCTGAGGTTAGCACAATATGTCTTGAACAGGTTACTAGTGAACTGCGAACCATTGTTGGTGATGATGCGGTTAGGGACCCCGAACTGGTTTACGAGGCCCTTGATGAACTTGACCGCGGAGCCGACTGGGATGGTTCGGACTGCTTCCACCTCAGCCCACTTAGTGAACTTGTCGGCGGCGACGTAGAGGTATCGATAGCCCCCGGGCGCTCGGGGAAAAGGGCCCAGGATGTCAAGCCCCCAGACCATGAACGGCCAGGAGAGCGGGATGGTCTGCAGGCCTTGAGTCGGCTGATGGATTTGTTTGGCGTGGAACTGGCAGGCCTCGCAGGACTTCACTAGCTCGGCTGCATTGTTGAGCGCCATGGCCCAGTAAAAGCCGCTACGGAACGCCTTGCCGACTAGGGTGCGCGGTGACGAGTGATGTCCGCAGTCTCCGGCATGGATGTCGGCTAGCAGCTCGCCTCCGTGCTCCCTGATGCATCGTAAAAAAACATCTTTTGGTCGCCTCCTGTAGAGCTCACCATCTTGGATGCAGTATGCCGTAGCTTGTCTGGCTACGCGTTCTGCATCTTTCTCCTTCTCCAGTAGCACCCCTCGCACTAGGTATGACTTGAATTCTTCGGTCCAGCATCCCTCTTGTGGCTCAAGAGCCAGGAGCAAGCGAGCTCCTGAGGTCGGGCCGCAGGCGGGAGCTATCGAGGCCGGTGGCTAGGGGGAGTTCTTCCTGAGGCTCCACCGGCTCTTCCCTCGGGGGTGACGCCGAGGGTTTGAGGAGCCTTTCTTCGAAGACGCCGGGCTCCTGGGGCAGGCGCCTAGACACTCTCTTGGCGATGTCGTCTGCCTCCTTGTTAGTGCCGTGGGCACGTGTTTCAGTTCTAGGCCCAAGAACTGCTTCTCCATTTTGCGTACCTCCGCGAGGTATGCTTCCATATGCTCGTTCCTTGGCTCATATACCTTGTTGGAGAAGTTGACGAGGAGCTGGGAGTCACCCTTGACGATGAGGCGCTTCACTCCCAAGGCTATTGCTGCTTTGAAACCGGCGATGAGGCCTTCGTATTCCGCGATGTTGTTGGAGACCTTATCTCTTGGCCGAAAGCAGAGCTGCACGACGTAGTATAGCTTGTCTTCGGCGGGCGAGATGAGCACAGCTCCAGCCCCCGCGCCCTGGTGGGCGAATGAGCCATCGAAGTACATGACCCAGCCATTGGGTGCTTCGCTTCCCGGTAGGAGGGACTGGTCCTGGCTTGCTTCAGGTCCTGGGGCGTCGGTCCATTCGGCCATGAAGTCAGCAAGCACGGCCCCCTTGATGACCCTGGTGGTGCTGAACTCTAGCTAGAACGCCTTTAGCTCTATGTTCCACTCCGCGACCCTTCCTGCAGCATTTGGGCTCCAGGGTACTCTTTCTAGGGGGTAAGCTGAGACGACCTTGATGGGGTGGCCTTGGAAGTAGTGGCGCAGCTTTCGTGATGTAAAGAGGAGGGCCAGCAAGAGCTTCTGCGGCATAGGGTAGCATGCTCGGGCATCACGGAGCACCGTGCTAACGAAGTATACCGGGTGCCCGGACTCCCCTGCGGCTGTGTGAGCTGGGGTGGTGCCCCAGGAGTTTGGTCGCAGGCTGGGTCAGTCTCGGCCTCAGAGAGGTCGGCTTGTATGTCGTAGCCACCTTCCGGCCCCGTCGGGACCTCAGGAGTTCCCCCTGGGCTGCAGGGCCTTGTCTTGGCGCTCCTCTCGAACGGCCACCAGCGCCGGACTAGCTGAATGTGGCGTCGCGGCCAGGTAAAGCACCAATGGCTCTTGAGGCTTGGGTGCCACCATCACTGGAGGGCTGGTGAGGTATCTCTTGAGATCTTCGAACGCTGCATCAGCCTCTGGGGTCCATTCAAACGGGCCCTTCCTTTTCATCAGCTTGAAGAAAGGGATGGCTCTCTCCCCTAGCTTGGAAATGAATCGCCCCAGCGACGTTACGCAGCCAGCCAGCTTCTGCATCTCCTTGAGGTTCTTGGGCGGGCTCATCTTCTCTATGGCCTTGACTTTCTTGGGGTTTGCCTCGATTCCTCGGTGCGACATGAGGAAGCCCAAGAGCTTGCTTGAAGGAACTCCGAACACACACTTCTCCGGGTTGAGCCGCAAGTCTACCTTGCGTAGGTTGGCGAAAGTCTCTTCCAGATCTGTGATAAGGGTTGAGGCCTCCTGAGATTTTACTATGATGTCGTCCACATACGCCTCAGCGTTACTTCCGAGCTGCTTCCCTAGTGCGATGTGCATTAACCGCTCGAAGGTTGCTCCTGCATTCCGTAACCCAAATGGCATGCAGGTGTAGCAGTACACCCCGCACGGGGTGAGGAAGGCAGTTTTCTCGACGTCTTGCAGCGCCATCTTGATTTGGTGGTATCCTGAGTAGGCGTCCAGGAAGCACAGCAAGTCACACTCGGCGGTGGAGTCGATGATGTGATCGATGCATGGCAGAGGGAACGGATCTTGCGCGCAAGCTTTGTTGAGGTTGGTGAAGTCGACACACATACGCTCTTTTCCTCCTTTCTTGGGCACGACGACGGGATTTGCCAGCCACTCCGGGTACCAGACCTCGCGGATGACACCTGCCGCTTCTAGCTTACGAGTCTCCTGCACGATGAAGGACTGCTTCTCCGTGGATTGGCGCCTGGCCTTTTGCTTCACGGGGCGCATATTAGGGCATACGTTTAGGTGATGCTCGATCACCTCTCTTGGGACCCCCGCCAGATCCTTGGATTCCCATGTGAACACGTCCCTGTTTGCGCGCAAGAATCCAACCAACGCCTCCTCCTGGGCTGGGGGAAGGCCAGCTCCTATGGTGAAGGCGACGCCTAATGGCTCATCTTCATTCAATGGCACCTGTTTTGTCTCGGCTTGGTCTTGGGAGAAAAGTTGCTTTTTCTTGGATGGGGCAGCCCCCTTGGTCCCAAGGGCGGCTCCCTCGCCAGGGCGCTTTGTCGCAAAGTTCCAGAAGACATGCGCGAGGGTTGTGTGGGCTCCCTTGGTGTCCCCTGCCATAGTAAGGACCCCGCGGCTCACCGACATCTTCATGAGGTTATAGGCCGGGTGGGTTTGATACGTCTCCAACGTATCTATAATTTTGGATTGTTCCATGCTATTTTTTATGAAGTCTTGGATGTTTAATGGGCTTTATCATTCACTTTTATATCATTTTTGGGACTAACCTACTAACCCAAAGGCCCAGTCCAGATTGTTGTTTTTTGCCTATTTCAGGGTTTTGCAGAAAAGGAATATCTAATGGAGTCCAAACGGAATGAAATCTTTGCGAGAGATGTTTTTGGAGAAAATCACGCACGGAAAGCGTCAGGACCAAGTCAGGGGATGATGGCTTCTCGCCCCTCGTTGGTTACCCCAAGTGGAAGGTTTGAGAAGCAGTGTAGCGGAAGTTTTCCCTTGGCAATACCAAGGATCGATTTCCCTGAGACTCTCAGTTTCAACAAGAAGGTGTCAACTGCTAACGGCACCAGATATTAGCAATCAACGTGGACCTGCACACAGATACAAATAACTTTGCTCCCAACGAGTACAGAGAGGTTGTCAATCCCTCCGGCCTTGTAGTTTACAAAGGATCAAACGCAAGTGATAATAGTGATAGGTATAATTGCAATAGTAAGTAAAAAGCGGAAAAGTAAATAGTGGATGTGATCAATGATAGTAATATGGACCGGAGTCTCATGATGTTCACTAGTGATGTCTCTCTCCCAAAAGACGATAAAACAGCTATGTGAGGTAAACGAATTACAGCTGGGCAATTGACAGGACCATGTGCGCAAACCAATGCTGACTACATTGCAAGAAAGGTTGAGGTTCAAAGCATGGGCAGTACGCCGAGGTAAGTAGACCGAAATCCATCTGCATCTACTACTAATCATCCACCTTGAGATATCTATCCAGAACATCTCGCTGGTATTAAGTTGCGAGTCCCACCAATAGTGTAAACTCAAAGCAACAGACAACTGCATTAAAACAACTTTGTGTAAAGTAAACAATCCTTGCACCCGCGGGCACAAGCACCGTTGTTTTCCCCCTTGTGGCAACAACACATTCCCTAGACTCATGTTTCTGTCACTCAAACTAGTCATCGAGGGGCATGAACCCACAATCAAGCATAACGTTCGCTCTTGGAGTCACTACCTACTACTTGGCCAAAGCAATAAATAACAACGGAGAACATGCAAGAATTACTTACGAACATAAATATAAAATAGGTGAATCAAATATATAACTCAAACACAATCTGAACATAATCTCATAATCCATCGGATCCCAGCAAACTCATCATAGCAACAGCATAAAGATTACATATGTGCCTCGATCATGTAGGGCAGCTCACGAGGACTAATTAGTGAAGCACAAGAACGGGAGGAGAACATCACATAGCTACTGGTCATGGACCCATGGTCCAAGGGAGACTACTCACAACTCATCCGGGAGGCGTCCATGGTGGTGGAGAAGCTCCCGGTGGTGATCCTCCCCTCCGGCAGGGTGCCGGGAAGAGTTCTCCTGGTGCTCCCGATCTTGGAAGCGGAGGCGGCGGCGGAACAGCGATGAGATCGCGAAAAAGAGTTCCCCTCTCGAGGGTTTCGGGAGACGCTTTAAATATATGCCAAAGGGGGGCATCAGCGAAGCCTCGGGGGGCCCAGGCGCCCCCCGGCGCGGCCGAGGGGGGGGGGCACCGCCAGGGCGCCTGGAGCCCTGGTG
>LR738712.1:145433198-145466066 GCA_902687465.1 Secale cereale | reverse complement strand
GGAACGCTGATTTTTTATATAATTTTTCTGGATTTTTTCTGGCAGTTCTCGTAATGTGAAAACCTGAAATACAAAAACAGCCGAAAACAGAAACTGGCACTGGGGTGCACTAAGTTAATAGGTTAGTCCAAATATGATCAAAAGTGTATGGAAGTGTATAAATAACATAGCAATATCACCCAAAAGAGGCATGGAGCAAGCAGAAATTATAGATACGTTTTGGACGTATCAACATCCCCAAGCTTAATTCCTGCTCGTCCTCAAGTAGGTAAATGATAACAAGAATAATTTATGTGGTGACATGCTATTAACCATATAGGACTTTTTCATAGTCATATGACAAAAGCTTACTGAGACAATGAATCTGTAGTAATTAAGTTGCCTCATGAGAAAATCACAAAGAACTGAAAGTTTTACAATATGATACTGAAACATCAAATAGATTTGTAATGAACATGATGTGCAAATATGATAGAGTGATATCTCGCTTGCCCCCTTTAGTGAAGCAAAACATAAATGCAGGGGCACCTCCAAGGTTTTAAGTGATGACTAGATACAATGATTTCAAAATAAACGATATCACAATCATGCAAAAGACAATGCTACTTTGGGACAATGCACATTACACTCAGAATGACAATCATGCTCTCAGTAGTTGGTGCTTTAAAAGAAGGTGGAGACTCTTGAACCGTGGCTTTTGTTGGCAAGGTTGAAAACCCGTAATCGGAAACAAAGACAAAACATGTACCAGAGCTCTTGGTTTTAAAACAGAGGTAATAATAATATTTTTTAGATCATGCATGTTTCGTCAACGAATGCTAGCAGACAACTCAATCACTTCTTGAGATGGACAAGTTTCGAGGAACGGCTCCCGAATGAGGACGATCACATCCTCTTAATCTCCTTTGTTTATCACTGCCAAAGTTTTCAGATTTCTCATGAACAAAGCGTGAAGGAGGGTTTGTTTGTTATATTATCTTTTTGAGCCGGGCGCACTCAATGCCAGTTCCTTCTCGTATTATGGGTTTGCACATTATACATGCAATCCCGGGGTGAAGCTTGTCCAACTTAAAAAGATCATGAATTAACTACTACTTCCTCATGAACTTACAATAGAGGCACAAAATAAGAATGCTTTTCTTTGAATAATTTCGAGATGGCACATGCAAGTCTCCATTAGGAATGGCAGGTAAATACCATGTAGGAAGATATGGTGGACTCATATGGCATAACTGGTTTAAAGGAATGTGGATGCACAAGCAGTCAGTCCGCTTAGTACAGGCGAAGGTTAGCAAAAGACTGGGAGCGACCAACTAAGAGAGCAATGACGGTCATAATCATGCAGAGCGACAAAGCAACATTGAATCAGGCATGGAAGTTATATCACTACTCAGAAACAAAAGATTATCAAGGCTTGACAGACTTTCTTTACAGTCTTAAATATGCGTGAGCATACGCCAAGTCAATCAAAATAAATTCTTTGAAGGAAGATATTACTAAACCATACCACATCATAGGCAAACAAACCATGTTGGTACTCCAATAACACATTGGGAACCCCCCAGCTATTTGAGACTAACCATAAGAAAACATGAACTACTAAGCACCATTATGCACGTAGCATCTTTATCATAGACATATCAACCAATGCAACAGAAGCAAACTCTCTTAATAAGATAAGCATGATAACTAAAGAGAGTTCAAGCAACCAACTAAACAAAAGCTCTTTAAAAAGATAAGCATGAAACTGAGAGCTGAACATGATAGTAGCTATTAAAAGACAAAGAACACACATAGCAAGGATAGACATGAAAATTCTATGTTATGTTCTAGGTAGAAGTGGAGCGTGTTTCTCTCCCACATAAAGAAAGCTGAGTTCCGACTCGTTATGAAAAGCTAAAGAAAACTAAAAAGCAAGACGCTCCAAGCATAGCACATAACACATGAAGTGATTAAAATATAGTGGAACGAAAGACGAACTGATAATGTCAATGGAGAAGGGGATGCACGGGGGCATCCCCAAGCTTAGACGCTTGAGTCTCCTTGAATATTTCTTGGGGGTGCACGGGGGCATCCCCAAGCTTGAGCATTTGACACTCCTGGATCTTTTTATCATCTTCCCTCGCACACTTGAAAACTCCCTTCATACATAACTCATCATAATCTGATTAGCGAGGTTAGTACCCATAATAAAATAACTGTACCTTGCTGGAAATAAAGATATTCTTGAAGTTCTACTGTTTCTCAAGATTGCCAAAAGGTTTTTGCAAAGAAAAAGCAAGCTCTAGGTTTGCAAAATGAAGGAAAGGCAAAACAGGACAGAATCTGTGAAAAAAAGAACAGCAGGTAGTAAATGATTTGTTCGGGGCACTTCTGCAACTCTAATCAAAAAAACTCAAAACAGACGCATGAAAGACAATTATATAGAGCACGCTGTCGAAAAATTCAGACCAAAAAGATGATCTGGTGATTTTATACGAATTTTTCTATCCAAGGACAGAATCTGTTTCCTGGACAGCACCTCACAACTTTTGAACTTTCTAGCAATCAGAGGCTATACTTGGCACAAAATTGAAAAGCAAAGATACAATGATGATGCTACTGTAGTAAACAACATCAAGACACAACAAAAGCAAAATAAAAAATTTATTCATGTGGGCTGCCTCCCAAAAGCGCTTTCTTTTATGCCTTTAAGCTAGGCATAATGCATAGAGATCAAGTCTTATCAAGAGTAAAAGAATAGCTAGCCCGTATAACAGACTCAAAAGGTAACTTGATCTTGTTTCGAGGGAAGTGTTCCATCCCTTTCTTGAGAGGAAACTGAAATTTTATATTACCCTCTTTCATGTCAATGATAGCACCAACGGTACGCAAAAAGGGACGTCCCAAAATAATTGGATAAGAAGGATCACATTCAATATCCATAATAGTGAAATCAACGGGAACATAATTATCATTGACAACGATAAGAACATCGCCGATCCTCCCCAAAGGTTTCTTGATGGAAGAATCAACGAGACGAACACCAAAAGAACAAGAATCAAAAGGTTTCAATTTAGCATATCATATATTCTTTTGGGCATAACAGAGGTACTAGCACCAACATCACATAAAGCATAGCAAGAGAAGTTATTCAACTTAATTTTTATCATAGGATCCCAACCATCTTCTAGCTTTCTAGGTATGGAGGCTTCTACCCTAAGTTTCTCCTCCCTAGCTTTGATAAGAGCATTAGTGATATGCTCTGTGAAGGCAAGGTTAAGCGTGCTAGTGCGGGGATCTTTAGCCATTCTTTGTAGAAAGGTGACAACTTCTGAGATACTACAATTATCAAAATTAATTTTATCATTATTGGGCAAAATTGTAGTGTCATCCTCTTTGTTTGAATCGCTCTCTATTATAAGAGTTTGAACGTCTTCCCAAGTTTGGGGAAGCTTAGGAGCAATTTTAAACTAAGGCTCATACTCTTTACCTGGAAGACCATGCCATGGGCATAACTCTCCGTCAAGACTAACATAATCACAAGGTTTATTACTTTTGTAAATCCAGACAGTGGTGATTGGCGTAATGGAAGAAGGGGTATACTCCTCCCATCTAGTGTTTTTGGTGGAACCCATAGTAGCAAGCAAGCAAGATAACTATTTTTGTGATTTTCGATAAAAGGTACTAGAGCAAAACTGAAAGGTAAACTAACAAGACTAAAAAGCAAAAGGTAAAAGATAGCGTGCAACTCCCCTATCCTGAAGAGTGGAGTCCCCGGCAATGGCGCCAGAAAACTTTGCTTGATGGCTTCTCGCCCCTCGTTGGTTACCCCAAGTGGAAGGTTTGAGATGCAGTGTAGCGGAAGTTTTCCCTTGGAAATACCAAGGATCGATTTCCCTGAGACTCCCAGTTTCAACAAGAAGGTGTCAACTGCTAACGGCGCCAGATATTAGCAATCAACATGGACCTGCACACAGATACAAATAACTTTGCTCCCAACGAGTACAGAGAGGTTGTCAATCCCTCCGGCCTTGTAGTTTACAAAGGATCAAACGCAAGTGATAATAGTGATAGGTATAATTGCAATAGTAAGTAAAAAGCGGAAAAGTAAATAGTGGATGTGATCAATGATAGTAATATGGACCGGAGTCTCATGATGTTCACTAGTGATGTCTCTCTCCCAAAAGACGATAAAACAGCTATGTGAGGTAAACGAATTACAGCTGGGCAATTGACAGGACCATGTGCGCAAACCAATGCTGACTACATTGCAAGAAAGGTTGAGGTTCAAAGCATGGGCGGTACGCTGAGGTAAGTAGACCGAAATCCATCTGCATCTACTACTAATCATCCACCTTCAGATATCTATCCAGAACATCTCGCTGGTATTAAGTTGCGAGTCCCACCCATAGTGTAAACTCAAAGCAACAGACAACTGCATTAAAAGAACTTTGCGTAAAGTAAACAATCCTTGCACCCGCGGGCACAAGCACCGTTGTTTTCCCCCTTGTGGCAACAGCACATCCCCTAGACTCATGTTTCTGTCACTCAAACTAGTCATCGAGGGGCATGAACCCACAATCAAGCATAACGTTCCCTCTTGGAGTCACTACCTACTACTTGGCCAAAGCAATAAATAACAATGGAGAACATGCAAGAATTACTTACGAACATAAATATAAAAGAGGTGAATCAAATATATAACTCAAACACAATATGAACATAATCTCATAATCCATCGGATCCCAGCAAACTCATCATAGCAACAACATAAAGATTACATATGTGCCTCGATCACGTAGGGCAGCTCACGAGGACTAATTAGTGAAGCACAAGAACGGGAGGAGAACATCACATAGCTACTGGTCATGGACCCATGGTCCAAGGGAGACTACTCACAACTCATCCGGGAGGCGTCCATGGTGGTGGAGAAGCTCCCGGTGGTGATCCTCCCCTCCGGCAGGGTGCCGGGAAGAGTTCTCCTGGTGCTCCCGATCTTGGAAGCGGCAGCGGCGGCGGAACAGAGATGAGATCGTGAAAAAGAGTTCCCCTCTCGAGGGTTTCGGGAGACACTGTAAATATATGCCAAAGGGGGGCATCAGCGGAGCCTCGGGGGGCCCAGGCGCCCCCCCGGCGTAGCCCAGGGGGGGCGCGCCGCCAGGGCGCCTGGAGCCCTGGTGCCCCCCCCCCGGCTGTACTTCGGGCGCCCAGTAGTTTCTGGAACGCTGATTTTTTATATAATTTTTCTAGATTTTTTCTGGCAGTTCTCGTAATGTGAAAACCTGAAATACAAAAACAGCCGAAAACAGAAACTGGCACTGGGGTGCACTGAGTTAATAGGTTAGTCCAAATATGATCAAAAGTGTATGGAAGTGTATAAATAACATAGCAATATCACCCAAAAGAGGCATGGAGCAAGCAGAAATTATAGATACGTTTTGGACGTATCAGGGGACAGCTGGGCTGCCCTCGAGGGTGGGGGGGGGGCGCCCCCGTGCCTCGAGACTGGCCCACACGGCCCCCGGTGCCCTCCTTCTTCCTATATATACCTACGTACCCCCAGAAACTCCATACGCAGAGAGAAAACCCTAATTCCACCACCGTAGCTTCTGTTCCTGTGGAGATCCCATCTTGGAGCTTGTTCCGGGAGGGGGATCCATCACGGAGGCCTTCATCATCATCATCATCGCCCTCACCATGAGTTGTGAGTAGTTTACCATAGACCTTCGGGTCCATAGCTAGTATCTAGATGGCTTCTTCTCTCTCTCTCTGGATCTCAATACAAAGTTCTCCTCGGTCTTCGAGGAGATCTGTTCTATGTAATCTCTTTTTGCGGTGTGTTTGTCGAGATCTGATGAATTGTGAGTTTATGATCAAGGTTATCTATGAAAGATATTTGGTTCTTCTCTGAATGTAATGCCCAGGATGGAGTTATACCTCCTACGTGTCGAGGCACGACTTAAAGGCATAAATCCATCCTAGAATGATCTCAAGTTTGGTAATCTTTGCACAACTCATGTATAAGAGGGGATAGTAAACTGAAAATAGTTGGCTTACACTCGCCACGTCACAGAATTACAGTACAAGTCTCAAACATCATACATTAAGAACACTACAACCCTCCAAGGGCAAAAGCCAAATGTCAAAGTACCAAACTCAGATAAATAAACCACAGGCGGATCGAATCCTAGTAAGAGACTCCACTACTGATCGTCCGGGTAGCGCACGTAGTACCGACTACGCTCCTCGTCATACTCCCAATCCAGCTCGGTGCCATCACCTGGATAGCTCATAGCTGGACCTGCATCTGGTGTGTGAAGTAACTGTGAGCCACAGAGGACTCAGCAATCCCGTTCCCGGGTAACAAGACTATCAAAGCCTTTGGGTGAGGAAAAGGCTGAAGAAAGAATAAGTCTGCAGCAGCAACTAGCATCTAGCTTACGTAAGTGGGAGCGAGAAGAGAAGGCCTTGGCGAGAAGTGATCATGAAGTGATCCTAGCTACAAGCTCCACAATCATAACCCCTCCGTGTTCAACTCCCGAATCCCTATTCGGAAACTGACAGTCACGGAACACACGCTGGTAGTGTATTAGTAACATTGTCAAGTTATCTACAACCGGAATTAACAAGCTCCCATCTGCCACATAACCGCGGGCACGGCTTTCGAAAGTTCAAACCCTGCAGGGGTGTTCCAACTTGACCCATTACAAGCCCACGATCCGCGGAGTCGCAACTCCAAAGTGGGAAGACCCGAGTATCCTCGGAATCCCGTGCTCAAGATATACCGAGCTAAGGTAAGGCTAATCCAGCAAATCCTCCCGGCATGCCGACACCCTGATAGTAGCCGCGCGTATCTAGTCTCAGGCCACGACCGGATGAGCACAGTGTACAGTGGCCGAAATACCCAAGTTGCCAAGGGGGGCCCCGCACACGACTCTAGTTTGGACCAACACTCAAATCGAGCACTGGCCCAGGGGGGTTGAATTAATTAAGCCTCGGGTTAATTACTCCCTCGGAAAGTTTTAGTTGTGTTAGGCGAATAGTACCAATGTTGGGACTTGCTGGAAAAGACTTAGCACTTAGCGGTTTATCGAGGGGGTCCCATACACCCCAACCGTGTTAGGAACGCATAATCAAGGAACATAATACCGGCTTATACGGATCCTAACGGCATGAGTGGAACAAATCACCAAGCAAAAGGCTTAGCCTTCCACCCTTGCCAATATATATAGATGATTTCATTTAAGCATTTATATAGTGTGATATAACCCAACCAAACTTCAACATGAAGCAAGCATCTTCGATCTTCACCTGCAACTAGCAACGCTATAAGAAGGGCTGAGCGAAGCGTACTTAGCCAAACAACGGTTTGCATAGGTAGGTTGGTTAAACATGGCAATTGGTTACAAGTAGGAGGCTGACAAGAAGATCATGGGCATCGAGGCAAAACTATAGATCGAGACTACTAGCAATAGGCAAAGATAGTAATGTTATCGGGGTTCGGTCATCTTGCCTGAAGAGAAGTCGTTCGGATCGTAAGAAGGGTCCTCGTGCTCAACCTCGTTGGAAACCTCATGCTCAACTTCGTTCCCGGTCTCAGCTTCCGGCTCTAAACAAAACAATCACACCAAGCACCAATCAATGAGATGCAATGCGCACTCGAAAAACATGAATGCATGATGGATGCACTAAGGATGCACACGGAGCACGTAAAACATCACTCAAGCAAAACACCTCAAAACAAGACAACAATCTGATATTATTAATCTACACAGAAAATCAATCAAGTTTGATATAAGATTCGTTGAAATCGGAGTTACGGGCTAAAAGTTATGCCCGAAACAAGATTTGAGCGAAAGCTGAAAATTACAGCAACATAGCATCTTCGGAGCTCAAAATAATTAAGCTACAGCACCCAAAAAGCATGGAAAAGGACTTGAACACAAACTAGACATATAGTACAGCAACTAGGTCCAAGGTGCACCCCCAACGGAGTCACGGATCAATAGCAATGATCTTGGACATATTGAACTTTGCAATAAAATTCTGGCAGCAGAATTTTATTGAAACTTTAGAGCAAAAGATAAACATGCTACAGCCACTTAAATGGACATATGAGGACATGGATGGAAAGACAACAATATATACTACAAGGAACAATCAAAAACCACTCCAAAACTATCATGCTTTGTCCTAGAACATCACACGAACATGGCATCGGAACGTTACAGATTTCAGACTTAGTGAAAAATCACTAAGTCCTAAAACAACAATATCATCATGGCATATAAAAGAGCATGTTTAAGTCATCTCGAAACTAAACATGGCAAGGGGTAAGCACCTCATCAAAGTGCACATGACGGTGATCCCGAAACACACAAGCATGCATCATGGAGGTGAACACAACGATTGCAACGAGCTCAACAAGATGGCATTTCATAACAAGTGAAAACACCTCATATGAACAAGGCACTTTGCAACGATGATAACAAGGCAATAATAAATCTACCATGCAACCTATCACAAGCATCACGTAGTTCGTGGCAAGACGAACACGTGGACATGTCATTTGCATCATTTGGACAAACGAGCTAGAAGATAACACATGGCAAAGGTGGCATGAAAATAACACATAACAGCAGTTTATATCATGATGCACTCTTGCAACAGCAAAACAAGCACTTAGATGATCTCTAACATGCATGACAACAACAGAGGAAACGTAGAGCACATCTCCACGAACGTCTGGACATATTACACGCGCAAAACGGAGCATCACAGTAAAAGTTACAGCAGGTCAAACATAGCATCTCAGAACAGAATTAAAAGGGACTTAGTGGAATAGAGGTCAACCTAGCCAGATCCAGATCTGGAAAACTGGGCTCGGGCCGGCTGAGGAGGAAGTGGGCCGCGGCGCGGATCTGCGCTGGAGAGGCCCGGCTGGCGGTGGGCTTCGGTGCGCGGCGGCGGCCCGCGGGAGAAGCGGCGCGTGCGCGGCCCGGTGCAGAGGCAAGGCCCACCGGGGCGCGGCGGGGTACGGGCCGCTCGGGGTGAACGGCGCTGGCGGACGCGGGGCGGCCCAGCCCCACGCGGCTGGAGGGAGGGAGGCCCGCCTGGCCTCGGTGGAGCGGTGAGGAGGCGAAGCGGGGTGGCCCAGCCGCGCTCGGCCTGGAGATCGCCCCGGCTGGCGACGGAGGCGGAGACTGGGCCTGCGGGATCGCCCTGGGCCTGGCGAATGTGAACTGGGGACCAAGCCGGCGATGCTGTACGGGCCGGTCGGGGGCTGAGTGGGATCGGGGATGTGGTCCACGCCTGGTGGCGGGGCAGATCGGTCGGGCCGGGAAGCGGTCGAACCGGACCGCTGCGAGGCCAGCGCTGCGAGCGCTGCGACGGGAGGCGTTGACCTGGATCCTTCGATCCAGGCGCGCGACTGCGGCGGCTGGCGATGGAACTTTTTGCGGCAGGATCCCGCGGGATCGGCCAAGTGGCTGGTTGGAACTGAAAAAAAAATAGAGGAAGGGGATCTAGAGGTAGGGGAAGGAGGTAGGATGCCAAAATAGACCTAGAGGGGACTATATATAGCAGTTTTTAGGGTTAGGAGGGGATTTAGGGGCGCTAGGAGCCCTCCGATCGCGATCCGACGGATCCGATCGCGGGGATAGATTTAAAGGGCCTAGACGGAGATAAAAGACTGCAGTAGGGATGTTTTCGGGACACGAAGTAAAGGCACTTCGGACCCACACGAACAACGGATGGAAAAGTCAACGGAGTCCAAACGAGACGAGATTTGAGAGGCGGGTTGCACACAACAAAACAACAACACAGACAACAACCTCGTGGCACACCGGTAACGTTAAACGCCCGAACAACAAAGTAGGCCTACGGGACGTCGCGGACACGTGAGGGAGCTCCGGAATGCGAAACGGACAACGGGAAGAAACACGCGGAACCGGATGCAACCCACAACACAAATGCAATGCGATGCACATGTCTACATGATATGAATGAATGCCACACACTCACACAACAAAACGACGAAAGCCCGAAAGAGAAAGAACCCGGAATGGAAATAGATGAAGCCGGAGATATATTATATACCCAAAAGGGAAAGTATTACATCCGGGGCATTACAAACTCTCCTCTACTACAAAAAGATCTCATCCCGAGATCTAGGACTGGAAAAAGGAAGGGTACTCGGAACGAAGATGATCTTCTCGTTCCCAGGTAGCTTCTCGGTCGGTGTGATGTGACCACTTGACTTTCAGAAACTTGATGGACTTGTTGTGGGTCTTGCGTTCCGTTTCTTCGAGAATGGCAACTGGATGCTCTCGGTAGGAAAGGTCTTGTTGAAGATCAATCTCCTCAAACGGAATCATGCGCTCAGGTGCCTTGAAGCATTTGCGAAGTTGAGACACATGGAAGACATCATGAACATTTGCAAAGTTGGAAGGGAGCTCGAGCTGATAGGCTAGATCGCCTCTTTTGCCAAGAATCTTGAAAGGCCCGACGTATCTAGGAGCAAGTTTTCCTTTGATACCGAATCTTTGGGTTCCTTTCATCGGAGAAACTCGGAGATAGACATGATCACCGATGTCGAAAGCCAAATCACGATGCTTGCCGTCATAGTAGCTCTTCTGACGCGACTGAGCGGCCCTGAGATTCTCACGTATGACTTTGCACATTTCTTCGGCTTCTGAGATCAAGTCATTGCCAAGAAGTTGGCGTTCGCCTGTTTCAGACCAGTTGAGAGGGGTACGGCACTTCCTGCCATAGAGAATTTCAAACGGTGCTTTGCCTGCACTTGCTTGAAAGCTGTTGTTGTAAGAGAACTCGGCAAATGGAAGGCAGTCTTCCCATTTCATGCCGAAGGAGATGACATAGGCTCTGAGCATGTCTTCTAGAATCTGATTCACGCGCTCGACTTGACCACTAGTGTGAGGGTGAAAGGCAGTGCTGAACCTGATCTTCGTGCCCATGGCGGACTGAAAGGAGTCCCAGAACCTTGATGTGAACAAGCTGCCACGGTCTGAGGATATCACTTGAGGAATGCCATGTAGGGACACAATTCTGGAAGTGTACAGCTCTGCAAGTTGAGCTGCATTGATTGATTCTTTGACTGGAAGAAAGTGAGCGACTTTGGTAAGCTTGTCAATCACCACAAAGATAGCATCATTGCCTCGCTTGGATTTAGGAAAGCCAGTGACGAAGTCCATTTCAATGTGGTCGAACTTCCACCCAGGAATAGGAAGAGGTTGGAGAAGACCGACTGGACGTTGATGTTCTGCTTTCACTCTTCTGCATACATCACATTCGTTCACGAATTGGGCAATCTCCCTTTTCATGCGTGTCCACCAGTAAGATTGCTTGAGGTCTTGATATATCTTGGAACTGCCAGGATGAATGGAAAGGAGAGAGTCATGAGCTTCTTCCATTATGAGCTTCCTGAGATCACCTTTGGGAACAACGAGTCTGTCCTCGAAGAACAAGGTATCTCTCTCATCAACACGGAAGCACTTGTATTTTGGAGTGCCCTTTGCAATCCCATGTTTCACCTTCTTCACCATGGTATCACTGAGCTGGGCCTCACGGACTTGATCTTCCAAGGTAGGAGCAATTTGGAGATTTGCAAGAAAACCCTGCGGAACAACTTGAAGGTTGAGTTTCCTGAATGCTTCACAAAGCTCAGGCTGGTACGGCTTGATAAGAAGGCTGTTGCAATATGCTTTTCTGCTCAAAGCATCTGCAATCACATTCGCCTTGCCTGGAGTGTATTCAATGTTGGGGTTGTACTCTTGGATCATTTCGACCCAACGAGTCTGGCGGAGGTTCAGATGCGGCTGTGTGAAGATGTACTTCAAGCTCTTGTGATCGGTGAAGATGTCGACCTTTCTGCCCAACAACAGATGTCTCCACGTAATCAGAGCATGTACCACAGCTGCTAGCTCGAGATCATGTGTGGGATAGTTCTTCTCACTTGGCTTGAGCTGCCGAGAAGTATATGCCACAATTCTCTTATCTTGCATAAGCACACCACCAAGACCTTGAAGAGAAGCGTCACAGAACACTTCATAGGGCTTGGTTTCATCTGGAGGAGTCAGAACTGGAGCAGAGACAAGCTTCTCTTTGAGGGTTTTGAATGCCACTTCACATTCGGGAGACCAAAAGTATTTGACATTCTTCTGAAGCAGGTTGGAAAGAGGCTTGGCAATCTTGGAGAAGTTCTCCACAAACCTTCTGCAATAGCTGGCAAGACCCAGAAAACTGCGGAGCTGCTTGACGTTCTGAGGAGCTTCCCAGTTGACAATTGCTTCAACTTTCTCGGGATTAACCGCAATACCGTCAGCTGAGATGATGTGGCCCAGGTACAAAACCTTATCGAGCCAAAACTCGCACTTTGAGAACTTGGCATAGAATTTATGCTCTCGGAGTCGATCAAGAACCAGACGCAAGTGCTTTTCGTGATCTTCTTCATTCTTGGAAAATACCAGAATATCATCCAGATACACGAGCACAAACTCTCCAGTATAGGGGTTGAAGATGTAATGCATCATCCTTGAAAAGGTAGGAGGAGCATTGGCGAGACCGAAGGACATGACGGTATACTCGTATGAACCGTAGCTCGTTCTGAAGGCCGTCTTGGGAATGTCTTCCTCGCGAATGCGAATTTGATGATAGCCCATTCGGAGGTCAAGCTTAGAGAACACTTTAGCTCCTTTGAGCTGCTCAAAGGGTTCGTTGATGTTGGGGAGCGGATACTTGTTCTTAATCGTCTTCTTGTTCAATGGACGGTAGTCAACACAGAGACGCTCCGTGCCATCTTTCTTCTTGACAAATAAGACACCACAGCCCCACGGAGATGTACTCGGTCTGATGAGACCCATACTCTCCTTCTTATCAAGCTGCTTCTTCAATTCCTTCAATTCATCCGGAGAGAGCTTGTATGGACGCCGGCAAGCAGGTTCGGTGCCCGGCTCGAGTTCAATGACAAACTCCACCTGACGGTGTGGAGGCATGCCTGGAAGTTCTTCTGGAAAGACATCTTGATATTCTTTCACCACAGGAATTTGCTCTATGGCATTAATTTCGCCCTTATCATTGAGAGAGAAAAGCCGAATAGTATTATCCCTGGAGGCGAAGATAATCACATCTTCATCAGAATGAGTCAACTTGACTTCCTTTTGAGCACAATCAATGTGAGCATCATGCTGAGAAAGCCAATCCATTCCGAGGATGAGGTCAATATCAGAATTACCAAGAACCACCGGATTAGCCAGAAATCGATAATCACCCATGCGGATAGAAACATTCGGAACAAAGTTGTTGGAGTTCATGAGCAAACCCGGAGAAAGCACAGACATCGGACTCGGCAAAGCTTGCAATGGCATATCATGTGACAATGCAAAAGGTCTTGACATGAAAGAATGTGAAGCACCTGAATCGAACAAAACTTTAGCTGGAAAAGAGTTCACTGAGAGGTTACCCAAAATGACATCAGAAGAGTTCTCTGCTTCAGCTGCACTCATCAGATTGACCCTTGCAGACTTTGGATCATGCTTGACAATAGCTGAACTCATAGGTGGAGGAGGAGGAAGACGCTTCGGATTCGGACATCTGTTGGCATAATGACCCTTCTGGCCACACTTGTTGCACACCACTTCAGAGAGAGGACGGAAATGAGAGCCACTGGACTTGGAGCCTTGAGACTGAAACTGCTTCTTCGACTGGTTGCTCGGGTTGGGTGGGTGGGAGAAACCACGACCACTAGAGTTCTTGTTGTTGGAGTTGTTGTATGGAGCTCGAATCACTGGAGGAGGAGGAAGCCAGAATTTCTGTTGTTTCGCAGCCAACTGAGACGATGAGGAAGAGTGAACAGCATCTCGAATTCTCTTCTTAGAAGGCTCCATCTTAAGCTGAGCTGCTTCTTGTTTCAAAGCCATGTTATAGAACTTATCGAATTCATCTGGCTCGAACAAAGTGAGAGCAAGATGAAGTTCATCTTTGAGACCTCCACGGAACTGATAGATTTTACTCTTTGCATCAGGAATGTCTTGCTTTGCATAGCGAGCGAGGTTTTGGAACTTGACATTATAATGATAGACTAACATGGAGCCCTGCTTGAGGTTGCGGAATTGCTCACGCATACCCTCGATGACACTCGTAGGAATGTGGTGCGAGCGGAAATCCTTGCAGAAATTCTCCCAAGAGATCACTTGACCCGGCCTTGAGTCTTTGTACTGCTGCCACCAGTCAGCTGCTTGATCTTTCAGTTGGAAGGCTGCAAACTTCACATAGTCATCTTCCTTCACGTTACTGCACTCAAAATGCTTCTTGATATCGGTTAGCCAATCTTCAGCATCAAGAGGGTCGACACAGTAACTGAAAGCTTTAGGATTGTTGGGCAAGAACTGGTTGAGAGTAGCATGGTGCTGCTGGAAGAAGTTGCCTTGGTTCACTGGAACACCCTGATTAGCTTGATTAGCTTGCATAGCTTGCATTTGCTGCATCATCTGCATCATCAACTGAGTGTTCTGAGCTGTAGTCTGCATAATTGCTCTCCAAGCCTCAGGCGGAGGAGGAGGGGAAGGAAGACGTTCTGGAACCTCTTCACCCTCTGGGTTAGCATTCGGAACCTTTTTCGGAGCCATCCTGTAAGAGATGACCACGAATCAGCAATTGATTGACAAAAGGAATAAGTTGAATCAATGGAATGAATTGCAACAAGTCTTCACAATAATCATTCGAACAATAAGAACGAATGAAATCATCCGAACAAGAGGAACGAATGAATTTCTCAGTTAATTGATAACATCAGTCTTCACGAGAAGCCACATAGGGGACAAAATGAAATAAGAAAAACAACAAGGTACGGACAGGAACAAACACAAGAGAGGAGTTTCGTTCTAACATCTTTGTGCTGAAAGCATATGAACGCGTTACGAAAAGGTTTTGCAATCCCCGGATCAGCATAGCCAAGGACCCTTTAAGATGCAACTCCTGATAGTAACCTCGGTCATATAACCCCTTCACTCAATGTCGAACCCCGAACTCACTAACCTGCATTCGTTGGAAGAATGCCTACGATCTACTGGATAAAACCCACCTATAGATTTCCGAAAGATTCCAGTTATGCAATCAGGTGTTGGGGATACACGGGAAGCACCACGCAATCAACTCTAACCTACATCCAGGTGTATCCATCCTTCAACACATAACCAGTCTTTCTCGGAAACTGTGTACCTCGGACCTTCGAAAAGCATCCACTATAACAAGCTATGGCAATACTCCCGAACTACCTCCCCAGTACTGGGTGATGTCGGGGTTATCTTGCCACTGGCCGTATAGGGGAGATTTTCGATGTCGGCCGTCTTAAGTATTTAGTACTGTCGCGATAAGCTTGTTACAATGATACCCCGAAGCTCAACTCCTCGGTAACAGGAGGCATCGGGAACAATATCCTTGTCACAAGAACATCGAAACAATCCCAGAATACTCGCGGGATTCCTAAAAAAAAAAATTGTGCAAATTTTGAAGATAGGAGAGACAAGAGTAGACGTCAGGAGTCCTCACCAGAGAGAAAAGGGGATGAGAAGCAAAGAAATCCTACTCTCCGATATAATATAGGACTCAAAATGTTTTCAGTGTGTGCCTAGACTCGACCGTCAACGATTCGATCAAACAGTGGGGGCTCCTAGGTCGGAGAAGGCTCTGAATACCAACTTGTAATGCCCAGGATGGAGTTATACCTCCTACGTGTCGAGGCACGACTTAAAGGCATAAATCCATCCTAGAATGATCTCAAGTTTGGTAATCTTTGCACAACTCATGTATAAGAGGGGATAGTAAACTGAAAATAGTTGGCTTACACTCGCCACGTCACAGAATTACAGTACAAGTCTCAAACATCATACATTAAGAACACTACAACCCTCCAAGGGCAAAAGCCAAATGTCAAAGTACCAAACTCAGATAAATAAACCATAGGCGGATCGAATCCTAGTAAGAGACTCCACTACTGATCGTCCGGGTAGCGCACGTAGTACCGACTACGCTCCTCGTCATACTCCCAATCCAGCTCGGTGCCATCACCTGGATAGCTCACAGCTGGACCTGCATCTGGTGTGTGAAGTAACTGTGAGCCACAGAGGACTCAACAATCCCGTTCCCGGGAAACAAGACTATCAAAGCCTTTGGGTGAGGAAAAGGCTGAAGAAAGAATAAGTCTGCAGCAGCAACTAGCATCTAGCTTACGTAAGTGAGAGCGAGAAGAGAAGGCCTCGGCGAGAAGTGATCACGAAGTGATCCTAGCTACAAGCTCCACAATCATAACCCCTCCGTGTTCAACTCCCGAATCCCTATTCGGAAACTGACAGTCACGGAACACACGCTGGTAGTGTATTAGTAACATTGTCAAGTTATCTACAACCGGAATTAACAAGCTCCCATCTGCCACATAACCGCGGGCACGGCTTTCGAAAGTTCAAACCCTGCAGGGCTGTTCCAACTTGACCCATTACAAGCCCACGATCCGCGGAGTCGCAACTCCAAAGTGGGAAGACCCGAGTATCCTCGGAATCCCGTGCTCAAGATATACCGAGCTAAGGTAAGGCTAATCCAGCAAATCCTCCCGGCGTGCCGACACCCTGATAGTAGCCGCGCGTATCTAGTCTTAGGCCACGACCGGATGAGCACAGCGTACAGTGGCCGAAATACCCAAGTTGCCAAGGGGGGCCCCGCACACGACTCTAGTTTGGACCAACACTCAAATCGAGCACTGGCCCAGGGGGGTTGAATTAATTAAGCCTCGGGTTAATTACTCCCTCGGAAAGTTTTAGTTGTGTTAGGCGAATAGTACCAATGTTGGGACTTGCTGGAAAAGACTTAGCACTTAGCGGTTTATCGAGGGGGTCCCATACACCCCAACCGTGTTAGGAACGCATAATCAAGGAACATAATACCGGCTTATACGGATCCTAACGGCATGAGTGGAACAAATCACCAAGCAAAAGGCTTAGCCTTCCACCCTTGCCAATATATATAGATGACTTCATTTAAGCATTTATATAGTGTGATATAACCCAACCAAACTTCAACATGAAGCAAGCATCTTCGATCTTCACCTGCAACTAGCAACGCTATAAGAAGGGCTGAGCGAAGCGTACTTAGCCAAACAACGGTTTGCATAGGTAGGTTGGTTAAACATGGCAATTGGTTACAAGTAGGAGGCTGACAAGAAGATCATGGGCATCGAGGCAAAACTATAGATCGAGACTACTAGCAATAGGCAAAGATAGTAATGTTATCGGGGTTCGGTCATCTTGCCTGAAGAGAAGTCGTTCGGATCGTAAGAAGGGTCCTCGTGCTCAACCTCGTTGGAAACCTCGTGCTCAACTTCATTCCCGGTCTCAGCTTCCGGCTCTAAACAAAACAATCACACCAAGCACCAATCAACGAGATGCAATGCGCACTCGAAAAACATGAATGCATGATGGATGCACTAAGGATGCACACGGAGCACGTACAACATCACTCAAGCAAAACACCTCAAAACAAGACAACAATCTGATATTATTAATCTACACAGAAAATCAATCAAGTTTTATATAAGATTCGCTGAAATCGGAGTTACGGGCTAAAAGTTATGCCCGAAACAAGATTTGAGCGAAAGCTGAAAATTACAGCAACATAGCATCTTCGGAGCTCAAAATAATTAAGCTACAGCACCCAAAAAGCATGGCAAAGGACTTGAACACAAACTAGACATATAGTACAGCAACTAGGTCCAAGGTGCACCCCCAACGGAGTCACGGATCAATAGCAATGATCTTGGACATATTGAACTTTGCAATAAAATTCTGGCAGCAGAATTTTATTGAAACTTTAGAGCAAAAGATAAACATGCTACAGCCACTTAAATGGACATGTGAGGACATGGATGGAAAGACAACAATATATACTACAAGGAACAATCAAAAACCACTCCAAAACTATCATGCTTTGTCCTAGAACATCACACGAACATGGCATCGGAACGTTACAGATTTCAGACTTAGTGAAAAATCACTAAGTCCTAAAACAGCAATATCATCATGGCATATAAAAGAGCATTTTTAAGTCATCTCGAAACTAAACATGGCAAGGGGTAAGCACCTCATCAAAGTGCACATGACGGTGATCCCGAAACACACAAGCATGCATCATGGAGGTGAACACAACGATTGCAACGAGCTCAACAAGATGGCATTTCATAACAAGTGAAAACACCTCATATGAACAAGGCACTTTGCAACGATGATAACAAGGCAATAATAAATCTACCATGCAACCTATCATAAGCATCACGTAGTTCGTGGCAAGACGAACACGTGGACATGTCATTTGCATCATTTGGACAAACGAGCTAGAAGATAACACATGGCAAAGGTGGCATGAAAATAACACATAACAGCAGTTTATATCATGATGCACTCTTGCAACAGAAAAACAAGCACTTAGATGATCTCTAACATGCATGACAACAACAGAGGAAACGTAGAGCACATCTCCACGAACGTCTGGACATATTACACGCGCAAAACGGAGCATCACAGTAAAAGTTACAGCAGGTCAAACATAGCATCTCAGAACAGAATTAAAAGGGACTTAGTGGAATAGAGGTCAACCTAGCCAGATCCAGATCTGGAAAACTGGGCTCGGGCCGGCTGAGGAGGAAGTGGGCCGCGGCGCGGATCTGCGCTGGAGAGGCCCGGCTGGCGGTGGGCTTCGGTGCGCGGCGGCGGCCCGCGGGAGAAGCGGCGCGTGCGCGGCCTGGTGCAGAGGCAAGGCCCACTGGGGCGCGGCGGGGTACGGGCCGCTCGGGGGGAACGGCGCTGGCGGACGCGGGGCGGCCCAGCCCCACGCGGCTGGAGGGAGGGAGGCCCGCCTGGCCTCGGTGGAGCGGTGAGGAGGCGCAGCGGGGTGGCCCAGCCGCGCTCGGCCTGGAGATCGCCCCGGCTGGCGACGGAGGCGGAGACTGGGCCTGCGGGATCGCCCTGGGCCTGGCGAAGGCGAACTGGGGACCAAGCCGGCGACGCTGTACGGGCCGGTCGGGGGCTGAGTGGGATCGGGGATGTGGTCCACGCCAGGTGGCGGGGCAGATCGGTCGGGCCGGGAAGCGGTCGAACCGGACCGCTGCGAGGCCAGCGCTGCGAGCGCTGCGACGGGAGGCGTTGACCTGGATCCTTCGATCCAGGCGCGCGACTGCGGCGGCTGGCGATGGAACTTTTTGCGGCAGGATCCCGCGGGATCGGCCAAGTGGCTGGTTGGAACTGAAAAAAAAATAGAGGTAGGGGATCTAGAGGTAGGGGAAGGAGGTAGGATGCCAAAATAGACCTAGAGGGGACTATATATAGCAGTTTTTAGGGTTAGGAGGGGATTTAGGGGCGCTAGGATCCCTCCGATCGCGATCCGACGGATCCGATCACGGGGATAGATTTAAAGGGCCTAGACGGAGATAAAAGACTGCAGTAGGGATGTTTCCGGGACACGAAGTAAAGGCACTTCGGACCCACACGAACAACGGATGGAAAAGTCAACGGAGTCCAAACGAGACGAGATTTGAGAGGCGGGTTGCACACAACAAAACAACAACACAGACAACAACCTCGCGGCACACCGGTAACGTTAAACGCCCGAACAACAAAGTAGGCCTACGGGACGTCACGGACACGTGAGGGAGCTCCGGAACGCGAAACGGACAACGGGAAGAAACACGCGGAACCGGATGCAACCCACAACACAAATGCAATGCGATGCACATGTCTACATGATATGAATGAATGCCACACACTCACACAACAGAACGACGAAAGCCCGAAAGAGAAAGAACCCGGAATGGAAATAGATGAAGCCGGAGATATATTATATACCCAAAAGGGAAAGTATTACATCCGGGGCATTACACTGAACTTTTTATGTGTGCTCATAATATCCTTGCAAGCCTCTTCGAATTATCGGTTTGGTTTGGCCTACTAGATCTATAGTTCTTGCAATGGGAGAAGTGCTTGGCTTTGGGTTCAATCTTGCGGTGGCCTTTCCCAGTCACAGTAGGGGCAGCAAGGCACGTATTGTATTGTTGCCATCGAGGATAAAAAGATGGGGTTTTCATCATATTGCTTGAGTTTATCCCTCTACATCATGTAATCTTGCTTAAGGCGTTACTCTGTTCGTACGAACTCAATACACTAGATGCATGCTGGATAGCGGTCGATGTGTGGAGTAATAGTAGTAGATGCAAAATCGTTTCGGTCCACTTGTCTCGGATGTGATGCCTATATACAATGATCATGCCTAGATAGTCTCATAATTATTCGCTTTTCTATCAGTTGCTCGAAAGTAATTTGTTTACCTGCCGTAGAATGTCGCTATCATGAGAGAAGCCACTAGAGAAAACTATGTCCCCCAGGTCTATTCTCAACATATCAATCTACATCTACTTTACTTTTCTTGCATTTATTTGCTGTTTTATTAAACCAAAAATACCAAAAATATAAACTATCATCTCTATCAGCTCTCACTTTCGTAAGTGACCGTAAAGGGATTGACAACCCTTTATCGCGTTGGCTGCGAAGTTCTTATTTGTTTGTGCAGGTGCGAGGGACTCGCGCGTGGTCTCCTACTGGATTGATACCTTGGTTCTCAAAAACTGAGTGAAATACTTACGCTACTGTGTTGCATCTCCCTTTCTTCTTTGAGGGAATACAACGCAAGCTCAAGAGGTAGCAAGAAGAATTTCTGGCGCCGTTGCCGGGGAGGCTTACGCAAAAGTCATACACCAAGTACCTATCACAAACCCTTATCCTTCACATTACATTTATTTGCCTCTCGTTTTCCTCTCCCCCACTTCACCCTAGCCGTTTTATTTGCCCTTCTTCCGCCGTGTGTTTTTCGCTTGCCTCTTGTTTGCTTGTGTGTGTTGGATTGCTTGCTTGTCACTATGGCTCAGAACAATACCAAATTTTGTGACTTCTCCAATACCAACAACAATGATTTTATTAGCACTCCAATTGCTCCTATTACCGATGCTGAATCTTGTGAGATCAATGCTGCTTGTTGAATCTTGTCATGAAAGATCAATTCTTCGGCCTTCCTAGTGAAGATGTCGTTACCCATCTAAACAACTTTGTTGATTTGTGTGATATGCAAAAGAAAAGGGATACGGATAACGATATTGTTAAATTGAAGTTATTTCCATTTTCACTTAGAGATCGTGCTAAAACTTGGTTCTCCTCTTTGCCTAGAAATAGTATTGATTCATGGAATAAGTGCAAAGATGCTTTTATCTCTAAGTATTTCCCTCCTGCTAAGATCATCTCTCTTAGAAACGATATTATGAATTTCAAGCAACTAGATCATGAGCATGTTGCACAAGCTTGGGAGAGAATGAAATTGATGATACGTAATTGTCCTACACATGGTTTGACTCTCTGGATGATTATTCAGAACTTTTATGCTGGCTTGAATTTTGCTTCTAGAAATCTTTTAGACTCGGCCGCCGGAGGCACTTTCATGGAAACCACCTTAGGAGAAGCTACCAAACTCCTAGATAATATTATGGTTAATTATTCTCAATGGCACACCGAAAGGTCTACTAGTAAAAAAGTGCATGCTATCGAAGAAATTAGTGTTTTGAGTGGAAAGATGGATGAACTTATGAAATTGTTTGTTGCTAAGAGTGCTTCTTCTGATCCTAGTGATATGCCTTTGTCCACTTTGATTGAGAATAACAATGAATCTTTGGATGTGAATTTTGTTGGTAGGAATAATTTTGGTAACAATCTTATAGAGGTAATTTTAATCCTAGGCCTTTTCCTAGTAATTCCTCTAATAATTTTGGTAATTCCTACAACAACTCTTATGGAAAGATGCTTTCTGAATTTGAAACTAGTGTTAAGGAGTTTATGATCTCGCAAAAGAATTTCAATGCTATGCTTGGAGAGAAATTGCTTAAGGTCGATGAATTGGCTAGAAGTGTGGATAGAATTACTATTGATGTTGATTCTTTGAAACTTAGATCTATCCCACCTAAGCATGATATCAATGAGTCTCTCAAAGCCATGAGAATTTCCATTGATGAATGCAAAGAAAGAACCGCTAGAATGCGTGCTAAAAGAGAAGATTATATTAAATCATGTTCTTCTAGTTATCGTGAAAATAAAGATGAAGATCTGAAAGTTATTGATGTGTCTCCTATTAGATCCTTGTTTTCTAGTATTAATCTTGATGAGAATAGGATTGGAGATGATTCTGCTTTAAGTTGTCCCAATAATTCAGAGTTTTTAGATATTGATGCTAAAATTGCTAAAAGTGGGAGTGAAGAGATTAAAACTTTGCATAGTGATGAACCCACTACTTTGGATTTCAAGGGATTCAATTATGATAATTGCTCTTTGATTGATTGTATTTCCTTGTTGCAATCCGTGCTAAATTCTCGGCATGCTTATAGTCAAAATAAAACTTTCACTAAACACATAGTTGATGCTTTGATAATCTTATGAAGAAAAACTTGAGTTGGAAGTTTCTATACCTAGAAAGCTTTATGATGAATGGGAACCTACTATAAAAATAAAAATAAAAGATCATGAATGCTATGCTTTGTGTGATTTGGGTGCAAGTGCCTCCACTATCCGAAAAACTTTCTGTGATTTGCTAGGGTTCCATGAGCTTGATGATTGTTTTTTAAATTTTCATCTCCACTATTAGGAAACCTATGGGAAGAATTAATGATTTTCTTATTGTTGCCAATAGGAATTATGTGCCCGTAGATTTTATTGTTCTTGATATAGATTGCAATCCTTCATGTCATATTATTCTTGGTAGGCCTTTCCTTAGAACGATTGGTGCAATTATTGATATGAAGGAAGGAAATATTAGATTCCAATTTACATTAAGGAAAGACATGGAACACTTTCCTAGAAAGAAAATAAAATTACCATATGAATCTATCATGAGAGCCACTTATCGATTGCCTTCCAAAGATGGCAATACCTAGATCTATCTTGTATCGTGCCTAGCTAGGGTCGTAAAACGATAGCGCTTGTTGGGAGGCAACCCAATTTTATGTTTTTTGATTTTGTTGCTGTTAGGGAATAAATATTGCATCAAGCCTCTGATTAGATGTGGTTTCATGTTTTGTTTACTGTTTGTGCCAAGTAGAACCTTTGGTAAGACTTGTGAAGTTTATATGATCTTGCTGTGAAAAACAGAATCGTTAGCGCTCGCTAAAGTAGACTTCAGATCTCACTGGAGCGTGATATTTAGTTGATTCTTTTTTCTGATGATTGGTAGATAAATTTCGCAAATTTACCAATTTAGTTTGAATTTTTTGGAGTTCCAGAAGTAGGCGAACCCAGCAGATTACTACAGACTGTTCTGTTTTTGACAGATTCTATTTTTCATGTGTTGTTTGCTTATTCCGATGCATCTATGAGTAATATTGGAGGGTGTGAACCATAGAGAACTTGGAGTACATTAGTTTTAACACCAATAAAGACAAAGAATGAATTCCTTGCTGTAACTTTGAGTAGTGGTTTGCTTTCTCTTACTAACGGAGCTCACGAGAATATTTGTCTAAGTTTTGTGTTGTGAAGTTTTCAAGTTTTGAGTATTGCTTTGATGGACTATGGAACAAGGAGTAGCAAAGGAC
Source organism: Secale cereale (assembly GCA_902687465.1). Lineage (NCBI taxonomy): Eukaryota > Viridiplantae > Streptophyta > Magnoliopsida > Poales > Poaceae > Secale > Secale cereale. The sequence goes on along the minus strand of LR738712.1, from coordinate 145,442,404 downwards.
TAAGCTTGGGGATGCCCATGGCACCCCAAGTAAATTCAAGATAATCAAAAGCCTAAGCTTGGGGATGCCCCGGGAAGGCATCCCCTCTTTCATCTTCATCCATCGGTAACTATACTTGGAGCTATATTTTTATTCGCAGCATGTTATGTGTTTTGCTTGGAGCGTCTTGTATAATTTGAGTCTTTGCTTGTTAGTTTGCCACAATAATCCTTGATGGACACACCTATTTGAGAGAGTTAAATATGTCCTAGAAATTGTTAGAACACTCTATGTTCTTCACTTATATCTTTTGAGTTGAATAGTTTTTGCTCTAGTGCTTCACTTATATCTTTTAGGGCATGGTGGTGGTAATATTTTGTAGAAATTGTTGAACTCTCATGCTTCACTTATATCTATTTAAGAGTCTATTAAAACAGCATGGTAAAGTGTTTAGGCTAAAGAAACTAGTCTTCACATGATAAACATCCAATGTCAATGTAGTAAAAAAATCACATCAAGTGCATTGAATAAAAAGAGATGTTGAATGCTTGATAATTGTTTTCAGACATGAGAATAGTGATATTAGAGTCATGCTAGTGGAGTTATTATGAAATTGAGAAATGCTTGTATTAAGGTTAGTGATTCTCGTAGCATGCACGTATGGTGAACCGTTATGTGACTAAGTTAAAGCATGAGATATTTGTAGAGTGTCAACCTTTGTGTGGAGGTCGGGGGTGCGCGATGGTTAACTCCTACCAACTACCCCCTAGGGGCATGCGTTGATTGTTTTGTTTTGATGACTCGTAGATTTTTGCAATAAGTATATGAGTTCTTATGACTAATGTTGAGTCCATGGATTATACGCACTCTCACCCTTCCACCATTGCTAGCCTCTCTTGTACCGCGCAACTTTCGTCCGTGCCTTAAACCCACTATATATCCTTCCTCAAAACAGCCACCATATTGTTCCTCAAAACAGCCACCATACCTACCTATCATGGCATTTCCATAGCCATTCTGAGATATATTGCCATGCAACTTTCCACCGTTCCGTTTATATGACACGCATCATATTATCATATTGCCATGCATGAACATGTAGTTGACATCGTATTTGTGGCAAGGCCACCATGCATAATTTATCATACATGTCACGCTTGTTTCATTGCACATACCGGTACACCGCCGGTGGCATTCACATAGAGTCATACTTTGTTGTTGTAGTATCGAGTTGTAATTTCATGTTGTAATGAAAGTGTGATGATCATCATTTTTAGAGCATTGTCCCATGGGAGAAAAGGCTGAATCAATAAAGCCCCTCTGCAAAAAAAGGCCAAAAAAAAGAAAGGCCCAAAAAAAGGGGAAAAGGAAAAAAAGAAAAAAGGGACAATTGCTACTATCTTTTTCCACACTTGTGCTTCAAAGTAGCACCATGTTCTTCATTGTAGAGAGTCTCGTGCTTAGTCATTTTCATATATTGTGGGAATTTTCGTTATAGAACTTGGCTTGTATATTCCAACGATGGGCTTCCTCAAATGCCCTAGGTCTTCGTGAGCAAGCAAGTTGGATGCACACCCACTAGTTTCTTTTGTTGAGCTTTCATTCATATTTAGCTCTAGTGCATCCGTTGCATGGCAATCCCTACTCACTCACATTGATATCTATTGATGAGCATCTCCATAGCCCGTTGATACGCCTAGTCGATGTGAGACTATCTCCCTCTTTTTGTCTTCTCCACAACCACCTCTATTCCACCCATAGTGCTATGTCCATGGCTCACGCTCATGTATTTCATGAAAGTTGAAAGGTTTGAAAAGATAGAGCATGAAAACAAATGCTTGGCTGAAATCGGGGTTGTGCATGATATGAATATTTTGTGTGATAATAAGGGAGCATAGCCAACACTATATGATTTTGTAGGGATAACTTTCTTTAGCCGTAGTATTTTGAGAAGACATGATTGCTTTGTTAGTATTGCTTGAAGTATTCTTATTTCTTATGTCAATATAGACTTTTATCTTGAATCTTTCAGATCTGAACATTCATGCCACAATTAAGAGAATTACATTGAAAAACTATATTGGTTAGCATTCCACATCAAAAATTCTTTCTTTATCATTTACTTACTCGAGGACGAGTAGGAATTAAGCTTGGGGATGCTTGATACGTCTCCAACGTATCTATGATTTTTTATTGTTCCATGCTATTATTTATGAAGTCTTGGATGTTTAATGGGCTTTATCATTCACTTTTATATCATTTTTGGGACTAACCTACTAACCCAAAGGCCCGGTCCAGATTGTTGTTTTTTGCCTATTTCAGGGTTTTGCAGAAAAGGAATATCAAACGGAGGCCAAACGGAATGAAACCTTTGCGAGAGATATTTTTGGAGAAAATCACGCACGGAAAGCGTCAGGACCAAGTCAGGGGACAACTAGGCTTCCCTTGAGGGTGGGGGGCGCGCCCCCTTCCTAAGGCGTGCCCCCTGCCTCGAGGCTGGCCCACACGGCCCCCGGTGCCCTCCTTCTTCCTATATATACCTACGTAGCCCAAAAACTCCATACGCAGAGAGAAACCCCTAATTCCACCGCCGTAGCTTCTGTTCCCGTGGAGATCCCATCTTGGAGCCTGTTCCGGGAGGGGGGATCCATCGCGGAGGCCTTCATCATCATCATCATCGCCCTCATCATGAGTTGTGAGTAGTTTACCACAGACCTTCGGGTCCATAGCTAGTATCTAGATGGCTTCTTCTCTGTCTCTGGATCTCAATACAAAGTTCTCCTCGGTCTTCGAGGAGATCTATTCGATGTAATCTCTTTTTGCGGTGTGTTTGTCGAGATTCGATGAATTGTGAGTTTATGATCAAGGTTATATATGAAAGATATTTGGTTCTTCTCTGAAATTTTTATGTGTGCTCATAATATCCTTGCAAGTCTCTTCGAATTATCGGTTTGGTTTGGCCTATTAGATCTATAGTTCTTGCAATGGGAGTAGTGCTTGGCTTTGGGTTCAATCTTGCGGTGTCCTTTCCCAGTGACAGTAGGGGCAGCAAGGCACATATTGTATTGTTGCCATCGAGGATAAACAGATGGGGTTTTCATCATATTGCTTGAGTTTATCCCTCTACATCATGTCATCTTACTTAAGGCGTTACTGTATTCGTATGAACTCAATACACTAGATGCATGCTGGATAGCGGTCGATGCGTGGAGTAATAGTAGTAGATGGAGAATCGTTTCGGTCTACTTGTCTCGGACCTGATGCCTATATACAATGATCATGCCTAGATAGTCTCATAATTATTCGCTTTTCTATCAATTGCTCGACAGTAATTTGTTTACCCGCCGTAGAATATCGCTATCATGAGAGAAGCTACTAGAGAAAACTATGGCCCCCGGGTCTATTCTCAACATATCAATCTACATCTACTTTACTTTTCTTGCTTTTATTTGCTGTTTTATTAAACCAAAAATACCAAAAATATAAACTATCATCTCTATCAGATCTCACTTTCGTAAGTGACCGCAAAGGGATTGACAACCCCTTATCGCGTTGGCTGCAAAGTTCTTATTTGTTTGTGCAGGTGCGAGGGACTCGCGCGTGGTCTCCTACTGGATTGATACCTTGGTTCTAAAAAACTGAGGGAAATACTTACGCTACTGTGCTGCATCTCCCTTCCCTCTTCGAGGGAATACAACACAAGCTCAAGAGGTAGCAGGGTTGCAGCCATGAACTGAGCCAGCGCCGGGTACCTGAGGATGGCGTTGTACGGGAGACCGATTCGAGCAATGTCGAAGTCTATCAGCTCGGTGCGGTAGTTGTCGCGGGTGCCGAACGTGATCGGGAGGCGGATCTGCCCTAGGGGGCTGGTAGAACCGCTGCCGACCCCAGAGAAGGGTTTGGTGGGGCATAGCCGCTCGAGTGGCACCTGGAGTAAGCTGAAAGCTTCCACCGAGAGCACGTTGAGGCCCGCCCCGCCGTCGATGAAGGTCTTGGTGACGGCCACGTTGTAGATGGTGGGGGTGCAAAGCATCCGGAGAGCGCCGGAGCCCGTGGTGGAGGCAGGGTGGTCTCCTGAGTCGAAGGCGAGGTCGGCCTTGGGAGCAACCCACCCAGGAGGAGCCCCCTTGCGTAAGGAGGCGACTCCCGTCTGGCGAAAGACCTGCTTGATGTGTCAGCTGGAGGGTGGTTCTTGGGAGCCGCCGAGGAGGCCAGAGCCCTGAAGCGTGCGAGGAAGAGGCCGCGCAGTTCTTCCCAGGATGCCATGGAGAATTCTGGCAAGCTTAAAAACTAGACCCGCGGCACACCGTTGAGCGCCATGGGGAGCCAGCTGGCCATGACCTTGTCATCGCCGCCGGCCGCCGAGATGGCCTCCTCGTAGGCCTGGAGGAAGACAAGCGGATCGGCCACGCCGTTGTAGCATGGCGGCAGATTCGGCCTGAACTTGGGCGGCCACTGTACCCGCCGCAGGGCGGGGGCGAAGGCCCGGTGGCCAGTTGTGTCGCCGCACGCGGCCACCAAGCCTGTTGGAGGAGGGGTGCCCGCCATAAGAACTTGATGAGCGGAGAGCGGGACGAACGAGGAGAAGGCTTCGGCACACCCCTACCTAGCGTGCCAAATGTCGGATTTAGGGTTCTGGCAAAACCCTCAAGGTTCGAACTCTGGGGTGTGCACGAAGATCTCTCCTTCCGTCCTAGCCCTTCTACTCGACAGTCCTAGGCCTAACTCGTCAGATCCAATGAACAAGAGAGACAAGATTTATATTGGTTCGGGCCACCGTTGTGGTGGAACACCCTAATCCAGTGTATGTCATGGATTGCCTTGTAGGCAGCGGAGGAACTAGTACATGGATGAACTGCCTGTTGGGGAGAGGTGTTCTTGAGCTCGGGTGAGCTTGAGGCGAGTGGCCTTCTATCTAACCAACTTGAGATGATCCTCCTCCCAAATGGTGGTGGCTAGTCCTATTTATAGTGGCCAGGGTTCTCTTCCCAAATATTGAGTGGGAAGGAATCTCACAACGGCCAATTTTAAAGGGGGACAACCAGTACAAGCTATCCTGACAAAAGGTGGTCTTCGCTGCCAAAAGCTTCTGGTGGTGACGCCGTCGTGGGCTCCGTGATGACCTCCATCCTGATGTCCTGCTGGTCTTGGTCTTGTTGCACTGATATGGAAACATTTGCCTGACGCCTCGGGACTCCACGCCCGCACCTGCTCCTTTAGCACCGAAGAGGAAACTGGCGCTCTGCGCCTGCTGACGCCCGCCTAGCTTTAGTCGTCACTGCTCACGTCATGAGGACCTCGCGAGGTGCCCCCTGCCTTGATATCTCCGATCCTCATGAGCCGGCCTGGCGAGGCCGCCCCAGGGGATGTCCCGCGTCGTCCGCCTCGTGAGGCTTAGCCCCTCGCGGGGGTCTTGGGTGTTGCTGAAGAAGTTGGGCCACACTAGGCTGCCTTGCGAGCCACGCTCTGGGCCGCAGGCAAGCAAGTTTGGGTACCCCCATTCCCAGAACACCGACAGCATGTAGCCATAAGCGATACTACCACTGTGAACCAGCGGTACTACCGCTTGTGGCTATAAGCGGTACTACCGCTCCGGCCCAGCGGTACTACCGCGGGAGCAACAGGAAAACCCAGAACTACCATAACTTCTGCAAATAAGCTTTGAATTGAGAAAACTCAAGCTTGTTGGATATAATAAGAAGAGGAAGGGGAGGTATGCCTAGGAAATAGAGGAGTGAACCCTCCGTCAAAGAAGACCCGACATAACCTCCAACATCGAAAACATCATAGAAGATGCATGCGTGAACTCCGTTTTCGATGAACTCGAGCTTGTCATCAAGATGACCATAAGCTCCAAATCACACAAGGAGAAAAACCAAACAAGAACCAATAAAGTTGGTGCAAGGATGCAATGGTTTGAGCTCTTTATGAACGATATGATCAAGCTACTCATCGAGAGCCCCCTCTTGATAGTACGGCAATCGATCCTATAACCCGGTCTCCCAACTATCACCATGAGACTGGTAAAATAGAAAACCTATTAAGGGCAAATCTTTGCCTTGCACATAGTCCACTTGAGCTGGATGATGACGATCTTGACTCCCTCAAGTTGGACCACCTTTCTTGATTGTGTTGGCTCGGTGAAGACTAGTAGATTGCTCCCTCATAATCCACTATGGGTGAGCCACTCTTCGGCACATCTTCACAAGTCCATTGCCACCACAATGGACGGCATTCTTCAAGCATATGATCTCTTCGTGATGATCCTACTTGAAATTGCACACCGCAACCTAACCCCACAACGAACTCTCACGAAGACCATGGGTTAGTACACAAAGTGTAATTGATAATGCTTACCATACCATGGGATCGCTTGATCCCTCTCGGTACATCTTCTATGCTTTGTGTGTTGATCAACTTGATTCACTCTTTGACTTAGTCAAGATCAACCTTGAATCTTTTCCAACTCTCTTCATTCGGATGATGTCTTGAAGGTAAACATGAATGATCACACACTCTTCTTCTTCAAGACATGCTTGCAATAAGCTCAACACTCATATATGACCAATCTTTGGATAAATCCTTAATAGCACCTTGGTCATCACAAACTCTACTTGAAACCAACAAGTGGACTTCCAAGGAAAGCCTATGGACAAACTCTTCAAATATAACTCAAGGCAACCATTAGTCCATAGAGATTGTCATCAATTACCAAAACCAAACATGGGGGCACCGCATGTTCTTTCACCATGTTGATAAATTTTGACGAAATTTTTTTCTCGAAAAAATAGACGAAAAAACTGGGCCACTTGCGAAAGAGAAAAAAGTTAATGCATTTTTTCCGATTCCAAGGGGCACGGCCATGCCTCTTGCGGAAGCAAATCCGTGCTTCTCACGGAAGCAAAAAACCATGCGTCTTACGGAATAGAAAAAAAAATGTGTTTTGGGGGGGTTTTTGAGAGGCACGGCCGTGACTCTCACGGAAGCAAAACCGTGTCTCTGCCGGAAAAAAAAATCTCGTTTCCGAGAGGCACAATCGTGCATCTCGCGGAAGCAAAACCTTGCCTCACGCGAAAGTAAGACTATGTCACTCACGGAAGCAAAACCGTGCCACTCGCGAATGTAAAACTGTGTCTCTCGCGGAAGCAAAAAAAAAAACGTGCATGCCTCTCGCAGAAGCAAAAAATAGATAATAAGTTTTTAAATTTCCAAGAGGCACGGCCGTGCCTGTCACAGACGCAAAACTGTGCTCCTCGCGAAAAAAAGTTGTGCCTCTCGCGAAAGCAAAAATAAAATTGCATTTTTCGCGCAAAAATAAAATAAGAAAGACCGGTGGAAAACTAAAAAGCCAAAACAAAAAAAAAACATCTGAAAAGCTGAAAATGCATGTGAAAAGATAAAAAGTAAACATAATCCAGAGGAAGCACTCAGAGTACGACACATGACGGTGGCGCACTCTCAACCCACCCCAAGTGACCCTTGAGGAGACTGCGAATAGGTGCTCCTCAGCTGCTAGTTGCTCTAGCATAACCCCTTGTAAAATACAGCTCGGTAGAAAAAGGGGATTGGCTTCAAACAGATGCTTCGGCTGCCATTTTTTCATTGTATAAATTATGCGCCGGTTTGTAAAATTACACCCGCATATGGCCGTTTATGAAATACTTCTCATCAGTGTTTGCTCATAATGATATGTAACAGTTCTTATTCCGTGCCTCGGCGAACACCCTCCAATACATTATGTATGCACATGAGCTGACCCAATTAGGTTTTTTCTCCCACCGGCTTTTCAGAAACATTTGCAATTAATCTACCGACAGTTTTCATAGCTTTTTTTTCTTCTGCTTTTCTGCCATCATGGTTTTTGCCTGTTTTCTCTTCTTTTTTTTCAGTTTTAGTTTTCCTTTCGTTTTCATAAAATATGTGCCCCTTTTCACAAATCTGTGAACTTTTTGAAATTTATTTCATCTTTCCAACTTTCTGTGATTTTTTCCCCAAATACCACAAACGTTTTCAAACTATTTTTTTCCAAATCTGCTCATTCTTTCCAAAATAAATATTTTTTTTTCTAAATTCATGAACTTTCAAAATCGCGACCATTTTGCGAATTCATGAACTTTTTTGAATCTCATTATTTTTTCAAAATGACGATCTTTTTTTGAATTCGTAATTTTTTTTAGTTATGTGAAAAAATCAAATTCATGAACTTTGTTCTATATAATTTTTTGGGATTTATTTTCCCCATGTTAAAAGTCAACAGTTGACCAGTCAACTGGTCAACTATCGACCGATGAACAGTTGACTGATCAAATCGAGTGCACCCTGGCGAAGAAACTCGTATAACGCGTGTGAATGGCCGTGAGGGTGTGTGGGTGTCATAACCCATAACCGGCGTATAAGGCGTTAGGACGTCTCATTATATGCTGTGCCGATGAGCGAGCACTGGCGCACATGCAAGTTGGCCGGCCCATCATGCATTTTCCGAGCTATTTTACGAAGTATTGGGAAGCTTCTTGGTCTTTTTTTCTATTGGTTTTCCCGCATTCTGTTTTTAGTTATCTATGGTTTTCCTCTTTTTATTTTTCCTTTTCTTTTCATATTTATGAAAAAAAAATATTTTCATGAATGGGTTTTTAAATTATTGATTCTTTTTAAATTCTTGAACATTTTAAATTCTTTTTAAATTTTTGTATGTGGCTTTTAATTACTGAATAACCTTTTCAATTGCGATTATTTTTTAAATATTGCGAGTATTTTTTTTATGTCCATTAATATATTTTGAATTCAGCAAACAGTTTTTTAGTTCCATGTACATATTTTATATTTAACATTATTTGAATCCACGAACATATTTTGAACGTTCTATCATTTTCTGAATTTTGCTAATATTTTTGAAACTAACCAATATTTTTGGAATCTCGTGAGTAGTTTCTAAAATTTTGTGGACATATTGCTAATTAAAGAACTTTTTATGAATCCAGAAATACTTTTTTTTGTTTCTGAACATTTCTCACAAAAAAATTCTGAATTTCCGAACATTATTTAAATTGGTGAACATTTTTCTAATTCACTAACTTTCTCTGAATTTGCGTGAATATTTTTAAGTTTACAATTATTTTTGTACTCATGTTTTTTTTCAAATAAAAAAACTTAATATATATAAAAACAAACATGAGATATATCATGGGCTTCGTTTGCCTCGCAGGGTCAAGCCCATATCAAGGGGCGGG
>LR738712.1:145399673-145433139 GCA_902687465.1 Secale cereale | reverse complement strand
GAGTGGTACCGCTCTCTACGAGCGATGCCAAGCGGCGAAGCACCGACGTTAGGGACCGCAGGTGAGGCGTGTCATCTAGCTTCCTTGCGGGTCCCTTCTGCGGGTGTTGCCACGGTTGAAGCTCTGGTGGGCCGTCAAGGTTAGGCGGCGGTGAGCAAATGAGGGGAGAGTTGGAGATGCGGCACATGGTGTGGGTAAATCTAAAAATAGTTTCGATTCCAACTACTGTTTCAATTTGGTTTTCCTATTGGGGTGCTTTTAAAAAAATAAAAAGGTGGCGCGCAGCCGACCTTATATTTCAAAAGAGGCATAAGCCTGGAGAAAGTGCAGTTACATAACTTGTGAGGTGCACCCAAGTGCAAGGCTACAAGCAGAGGGGGGGGGGGAGAAAAGAAGAAGAGAAAGGAGAAGGATCAAAGCCTAGCCATTAAGCATGGTAACCCATGTGTGCAGATCATCCTTGTCTTGCTGCTTAGTGGCTCTGTTACTCCATAAGCGTAGCAAATTAGTGAATGAAACCTGATATATGACTCTGACCAACACCTAGCATTGAAAACTCAATCATTACGAGCCTGCCAAAGTGTGATAGCACAAGCCGCAAAAGCAATATTCCATTTGGCCTTCAACGGAATATGGTTCATCGCCTGACAGACAGAGTGCTGGATGCTAGGTGAGTCACATGCCAACGGGGCCAGCGAGAGCCTGCTCCAAAGTGCATTAACCGGACGACAGCGAAGAAGCAGATGGTTGGCTGTCTTCGGAGCCGGGCAGACGTCGCATCCAGCCGTCGGAGCAACCGCCGACCAGCCCTTTCGAGACATGCTAGCCTTAGTATTTAAGCGTCCCAGAAAGCCAGCCACAAGAAGACTATGTGCTTGATAGGAATAATAGAATCCCAGATCCATGATGTAGGAGCCCAAAGAACTCCTCGGAAGGTGAGTAACTTGTAGAAATAGCTCATAGTTAGGATGTTGCTTCCAAGCGCGGGGACCCGTACATCCAGGTTTGAACTTTTCGGGGTGGTATCAGCAACAAGCTGATTAAGCAGATGGAGTTCCTGAGTGGCCGTCTGTGAGAGGTTTGGGTGCAGCTTCACACACCAGTTCCCTTCAATGAACTGAGACTGTACAAAGCAAGCTTGGTTGCGAGAGAAGGAAAACAAAACCGAGAAAACTTGCCTCAGACTACCAGCCACCAGCCAGTGATCATGCCAGAAAGAAACGTGCCTCCCACTGCCAATAGAACAGCGTGAAGAAGAAATGACCATCGGGATGCAGCTCTTAAAACCCTTCCACATTGCAATATCATTATGATGTCTCTTAAGAGGCAAAGAATCCTTGCAATATTGGGAGGCAAACCAACTGAAGCAAGGGATGTCGGAGGACTGAAGAATTTTTGCCACAAACTTACATAGCATAGCTTGGTTGTGGGCCTCTAGATTTCTGACTCCCAAGCCACCATTGGCTCGGGGCAAGGTAACCATATCCCAAGCGATGAGGCAGTGACTTCCTTTCACTTTATTCTTGCCCTGCCAGAAGAAGGCCCTAAGAAGGGCATCCAGCTTACCAAGAAAGGAGGTCATGAAGTAGCTTGGTATGCCCGCCAGAGCATAGTTTATGAGAGTCAGTCGGCCACCCCAGGAGAGAAACGTGGCCAACCAACCAGAAAGGCAACGATGAACCTTGTGAATGACCGGGAGCAGCATCCCATGCTTGATCTTGTGTAGGGAGAGAGGCATCCCCAAATACGTACACGGAAAGGAGGAGACTGGGCAGCCAAGCATGTGAGTGATTTCCATGGCCACCTCCTGCTGCACACAAATAGGCACCTAAGTGCTTTTGTGGAAATTGATAGCCATGATGCAGGAGCCCAAAGAACTCCCGGGGAGGTGAGTAACTTGTAAAAAAAACTCGTACTTAGGACGTTGCTTCCAAGCGCGGGGACCCGTACATCCAGGTTTGAACTTTCCGGGATGGTATCAGCAACAAGCTGATTAAGCAGATGCGGTTCCTGAGTGGCCGTCTGTGAGAGGTTTGGGTGCAGCTGCACACACCAGTTCCCTTCAATGAACTGAGACTGTACAGAGCAAGCTTGGTTGCGAGCGAAGGAAAACATAACTGGGAAAACTTGCATGAGACTACCAGCCACCAGCCAGTGATCATGCCAGAAAGAAACGTGCCTCCCACTGCCAATAGAGCCGCGTGAGGAAGAAATGACCATCGGGATGCAGCTCTTAAAACCCTTCCACATAGTAGTATCATTATTATGTCCCTTAAGAGGCAAAGAATCCTTGCAATATTGAGAGGCAACCCAACTGAAGCAAGGGATGTCGGAGGACTGAAGAATTTTTGCCACAAACTTACATAGCATAGCTTGGTTGTGGGCCTCTAGATTTCTGACTCCCAAGCCACCATTGGCTCGAGGCAAGGTAACCATATCCCAAGCCATGAGGTAGTGACTTCCTTTCACTTTATTCTTGCCCTGCCAGAAGAAAGCCCTAAGAAGGGCATCCAGCTTACCAAGAGATTCCTTGGGCTAGGGAAAGCAGGTCATGAAGTAGCTTGGTATGCCCGCCAGAGCATAGTTTATGAGAGTCAGTCGGCCACCCCAGGAGAGAAACATGGCCAACCAACCAGAAAAGCGACGATCAACCTTGTGCATGACATGGAGCAGCATACCATGCTTGATCTTGTGTAGGGAGAGAGGCATCCCCAAATACGTACACGGAAAGGAGGAGTGTAGGCAGCTAAACATGTGAGCGATTTCCATGGCCACATCCTGCTGCACACAAACAGGCACCAAAGTGCTTTTGTGGAAATTGATAGTCAACCTTGAGAACTCAGAGAAAGCAGTGAGGATATTTTTGATTACTCTAGCTTGCTCCACCTCGCCCCGAAAGATAATCAGGGTGTCGTCCGCGTACTGCAAGACTAGGAAAAAACCAGATGAGCCAAGGGGGTGTACCAAGCTGCCATTCTAAAAATGCCAGCAACATAAACATTGAAGTACGTCGGCAACAAGGATGAAGATAAGGCGACAAAGAGTCTCCCTGCCGAAAACCTTTCTTGGCTAGGATAGGATCCCCTAGCTCCCTATTGATCAGCACCCTTGAACGTCCAGTGGAGAGGAGAGCATGGATCCACTGTGTCCACCCCGAGGGAAATCCTCTAGCTTCTAAAATCTGAGTGAGGCATTCCCAACTGACAGAATCGAAAGCTTTGCGAAAGTCCAGCTTCAAAGCAATCACAGGTAACCTCCTTTTATGCGTTGCATGTATCATTTCAGCAGCCAAGGAATTTTTTTCCACAATAGAGCGTCCTCTCAAGAACCCAGACTGTAAGGAGTGCACTAAGTCTGGTATACGCCCTTGCAAACGACATGTCAGAACCTTGGACACCAGCTTAGGGGCACTATGCACCAGGGAGATGGGCCTAAAGTCCCTCAGCTCCATGGGTGTATCAACCTTAGGTAGTGATACGTCTCCAACGTATCTACTTTTCCAAACCCTTTTGCCCTTATTTTGGACTCTAACTTGCATGATTTGAATGGAACTAACCCGGACTGCCGCTGTTTTCAGCAGAATTTCCATGGTGTTGTTTTTGTGCAGAAATAAAAAGTTCTCGGAATGACCTGAAAATTTACGGAGAATTATTTTGGAAAATATAAAAATTATCTGCATGAAGATCTAGACCAGGGGGCCCACACCCTGTCCACGAGGGTGGGGGGCGCGCCCCCTCCCCAGGGCATGGCCCCTGCCTCGTGGGCCCCCTGGTGCTCCACCGACATATCTCCGGATCCCATATATTCACTTTCGGGGAGAAAAAAATCAGAGAGGAAGAATTATCGCGTTTTACGATACGGAGCCGCTGCCAAGCCCTAATCTCTCTCGGGAGGGCTGATCTGGAGTCCGTTCGGGGCTCCGGAGAGTGGAGATCATCTCCATCGTCATCATCAACCTTCCTCCATCACCAATTCCATGATGCTCACTGCCGTGCGTGAGTAATTCCATCGTAGGCTTGCTGGACGGTGATGGGTTGGATGGGATCTATCATGTAATCGAGTTAGTTTTGTTAGGGTTTGATCCCTAGTATCCACTATGTTCTAAGATTGATGTTGCTATGACTTTGCTATGCTTAATGCTTGTCACTAGGGCCTGAGTGCCATGATTTTAGATCTGAACCAATTATGTTTTCATGAATATATGTGTGTTCTTGATCCTATCTTGCAAGTCTATAGTCACCTACTATGTGTTATGATCCGGCAACCCCGAAGTGACAATAATCGGGACCACTCCCGGTGATGACCGTAGTTTGAGGAGTTCATGTATTCACTATGTGTTAATGCTTTGGTCCGGTACTCTATTAAAAGGAGGCCTTAATATCCCTTAGTTTCCAATAGGACCCCGCTGCCACGGGAGGGTAGGACAAAAGATGTCATGCAAGTTCTTTTCCATAAGCACGTATGACTATATTCGGAATACATGCCTACATTACATTGATGAACTGGAGCTAGTCCTGTGTCACCCTAGGTTATAACTTCTACATGATGAATTGCATCCGACATAATTCCCCATCACCGATCCAATGCCTACGAGCTTTTCCCATATTGCTTGTTGCTTATTTACTTTCCGGCTGCTACTATTACAAAAACTATAAAAAACACTACCATTACTTTTATTGCTGTTACCGCTATATCCATATTACTTTGCTACTAAACTACCTTGCTGCAGATACTAAGTTTCCAGGTGTGGTTGAATTGAAAACTCAGCTGATAATACTTAAGAGTATTCTTTGGCTCCCCTTATGTCGAATCAATAAATTTGGGTTGAATACTTTACCCTCAAAAACTGTTGCGATCCCCTACACTTGTGGGTTATCAAGACTATTTTCGGGCGCCGTTGCCGTGGAGCATAGCTCTATTCTTTAAGTCACGTGGGATTTATATCTGTTGATCACTATGAAAAATTTGAAGGACTCAAGAACCAAGATCTTACCCTCAACTACGAGGGGAGGTAAGGAACTGCCATCTAGCTCTACACTTGATTCACCATCTATTATGGGTAAATTTGCGACACCTACTCCTGCTATTGAATCTGATATGTCGTATGTTCTTGATGATGTCACTTCTACTATGTATGATGAAACTACTTCTATGCTTGATAATACTTTGCCACTAGGTGAATTTCTAGATGAACAAATTGCTAGGGTTAGGGAGAATGCAAATATTGAAACTGATAATATTTATGAAAGTGATGGCGAAGCTTCTCCCAATAGATATGAATTGCTTGTTGTACCTGAGGGTTATGTTATGGATGAAGAAACTGCTAGAGACTTTCTTGCTTGCAACGATTGATATGATCTTAAGAAATTATTAGCTAAGTTGAAAGAAAAGTCCTTGAATGCTAGAATGAAACATGACCCTGCTTTTGCTACTTCACCTATCTTTGTTACTGATAAGGATTATGAATTCTCTGTTGATCCTGGGTTAATTACTTTGGTTGAATCTGATCCTTTCCATGGCTATGAGTCTGAAACTGTTGTGGCACATCTTACTAAGTTGAATGATATAGCCACTCTGTTTACCAATGATGAAAATATTCGTTACTACTATGTCCTTAAGTTGTTTCCTTTCTCGTTAAAGGGTGATGCTAAGACATGGTTTAATTCTCTTGATCCTAGTTGTGTGCGTAGTCCCCAGGATATGATGTATTACTTCTCTGCTAAATATTTTCCCGCTCATAAGAAACAAGCTGCCTCACGGGAAATATATAACTTTGTGCAAACTGAAGAAGAGAGTCTCCCACAAGCTTGGGGGAGGCTTCTCCAATTACTTAATGCTTTGAATGATCATCCTCTTGAGAGGAATGATATACATGATGTCTTTTATAATGGACTAACCGATGCTTCCGGAGACCACCTGGATAGTTGTGCTGGTTGTGTTTTCAGGGAAAGAACAGTTGATCAAGCTGAATTACTATTAAATAATATGCTGGCCAATGAAAATAATTGGACACTTCCAGAACCAGCCCATAAGCCAACTCCGAAGAAAAGAGGTGTTCTATTTCTCAATCCAGAAGATATGCAAGAGGCAAAGAAATCTATGAAAGAAAAAGGTATTAAAGCTGAAGATGTTCAGAATTTACCACCTATTGAAGAAATGCTTGGTCTTGATGACCCGACACAGGTAGTAAAGGTAAATTCTCTTTATAGATTTGGTGAAGGTGATATTCCTCGTTATAAGTCTACTAGCCAATGTTTAGATGAGTTTGACAATTTTATTGTGAAACAAGAAAACTTCAATGCTTATGTTGGTAGACAATTACAATACAATGCTTATATGATTGAACGCTTGAGTGATTATCTGTCTAGACTTAAAGGTGAACCGAAACTCATTAGTAAACATGCTTCTATGGTTATCACTCAAGTAGAACAAGTACTTAAGGATCATAATAATTTGCTCAATGAATTAAATAGTAAGAATAATGACTATGCTGTTAGAGTTGCAACTAGAGGTGGTAAAGTGACTCAGGAACCTCTGTATCCTGAAGGCCACCCTAAGAGAATTGAGCAAGATTCTCAGAGAACTAATTTAGATGCACCTAGTTCTTCTAAGAAGAAGAAAAAGAAAAATGATAGAACTTTGCATGCTTCTAGTGAACATGTAGCTGACACACCTGAGGATCCCAACGATATACATGTTTCTGATGCTGAGACACAATCTGGTAATGAACATGAACCTAGTGATAATGTTAATGATGATTTTCATGATGATGCTCAACCTAGCAATGACAATGAAGTAGAAATTGAACCTGCTGTTGATCTTGATAACCCACAATGAAAGAATCAATGTTATGATAAGAGAGACTTTGTTTCTAGGAAGCACGGTAAGGAAAGAGAACCATGGGTTCAGAAACCCATGCCTTTTCCTCCGAAACAATCCAAGAAAAAGGATGATGATGATTTTGAGAGCTTTGCTGAAATGATTAGACCTATCTTTTTGTGTATGCGTTTGACTGATGTGCTTAAAACAAATCCTTATGCTAAATATATGAAGGATATTATTACCAATAAAAGAAAGATACCCGAAGTAGAAATTTCCACCATGCTTGCCCATTACACTTTCAAAGGTGGAATACCTAAGAAACTAGGAGATCCAGGAGTACCTACTATACCTTGCTCCATTAAAGGAAACTATGTTAAAACTGCTTTGTGTGATCTTGGAGCCGGTGTTAGTGTTATGCCTCTCTCTTTATATCGTAGACTTGACTTGAGTAAGTTGACACCTGCTGAAATATCTTTGCAAATGGCTGATAAATCAACTGCTATACCTGTCGGTATTTGTGAGGATGTGCCTGTTGTGGATGCAAATGTTACTATTCTAACGGACTTTGTTATACTTGATATTCCCGAGGACGATAGCATGTCTATTATCCTTGGTAGACCCTTTTTGAATACTGCAGGGGCTGTTATTGATTGCAACAAAGGCAATGTCACTTTTCATGTCAATGGTAATGAGCATACTGTCCACTTTCCGAGGAAACAACCTCAGGTCCACAGTATCAATTATATTGGAAAAATTTCAACCATTACCATTGGAGGTTTTGAATTTCCTCTTCCTACTATCAAGAAGGCATATGATATTCTTATTGTTGGGGACATACATATCCCCATTCAGGTAACCTAGTGTTATTCGAAAATTCTCCGGTATCATGTTATTCGGAAAGAATTTATTAACAAGACCCGATCAACCTTGTTAATGGATTCCTTTTGATGAGCATGAGATAGGTGAATCTAGATAGCACAACTTTCTGTATCCCCCTTTTACTTTCTATTAAAATAGAATAAATAAAGCAAAAATAGTATTTTCTGTCTGTTTCCAGACTTATCTGTGCAATAAAAAATACCCCGAAAATAAAAGTTCTCCAAATGCCCTGAAAATTTAATATGATTTTTTCTAGAATATTTGAGAATATATGGCACAGAACACATAGCGAGGGGAGCCAGCACCTGGCCACGAGGGTCCAGGGCGCGCCCCCTGCCTCGTGGGCCCCACATGGTGTCACACCCTGCGTTTTGTAACATGTTATTTGCATTACTGAAGCATGAAAATTTGGACCAGCAAATTTTTTTGGCATCATTTGGCTTTTATTTGGAATTGAGTTTTTCTTCATATGCTTTTCATGTGCTCATTAAAGTCAACTATTACCTCTTCTAGAATTCATCTCCCTACCCAAAACTTTTGCCCAATGATCATGCCAAGTGTTATATAGCAGTATAGTATTTTCTTATAAAAATAATTTGGCCAAAATGCATTTTATAAATTTAGTATTCCTAAAACCCCTGAATTAAGGTTTGCACTGCAAGTGCTTGATTTAGGGTGAGAAAATTATTTCAAAAAGTATATTTGATACCAAGTAGCCATAGGACTCCCAGAAACCACAAAAGTATAATTTTAAAAGTTATTTTCCTATTTTATTTAAAAGCTTTTTCTTAAGGCCAGAAATGGTCTTTAATAGGGAAAAATTATTTAAGTATTTCAAAAATATTTGCCAAAATTCAGGGAGACTCATAGGACATATATTGTCCATATATAAGAGTTTCAACACTTGGTCATGTTCAAAATAATGGGCAAATCCCTCAAAAACCCTTTCTGGATATTTCAAGCTTTTGAAATATTTACAAAGGAAATATTCTCCAAAAATTCCAGGGAAATTCTATCATGTCATATATGACATAGTTGATGATCTTGCCAAGTCCCATGCCTTGGAAGCAAGAAAACATCCTCAAAACCCTTCATAACCATTCTGTCCATATTTGAAGTTGGAGCAACTTTACATTGCCAAACTTGTCCAAATGCTCTCAAACTTGGTGCACATGCTAGAAAGGCCTAATAAGGCATCTAGACCAAATGTCACAAGAATTGGAGTAGAGAAACTTGATTAGAATACTCCAAAACCCTTTCTGTTCAAATGCAAATTTGAACAACTTTACATTACCAACTTTTTACCTGGAGCTTCAAACTTTGTGGGCATGATCAATACCCCAAATGATGAAACTACACCAAGTGGGGCATCAAGGGGAGATGATTAGCTTGACTTAAACAAGATGAAGTCATTTCTGTTGTTTTCTAGGGTTCACCAAAGTTACATTGGCTAGTTTCTTCAAATGAGCCCAAATTTGGTGAAACACCCTATTTTCATATAACATTCAATCCTGTTAAGTGTCATGGCAAGTGGAGGTCATTTACTTGACCAAAACATGATCAAACACCTTCTGCCAAATTACTAAAACCATCTTCTTGATCACTTTTACTATTTACCTTGGCCTCAACTTTCTACCACAGCTTCATCTAGTTACTATCTACCTCCAGTAACTCCCCCATGTCTCCAGCTCCATGATTGAGGGGTGAAAACCCTAGTTCACCTTGCTGGACAGCCAAGAATCACCAAGTTACCAGCTTCCCTTCTCTCTGACTACATCTCCAGAGCATCCAAGGCCTCATCCGTGTTGCTTGCATCACCCTGGACCCCCCAGACACGGCGGACGCGCCCAGAGGGCCAACGGCATGCCATGGCATGCGATAAGGCCGCTCCAGAGCACGCTACAGTGCGCCCCCGCACTGTAGCTTCGCCCAATCGCCTGCCCCCGACAACCTCGAGCTCTCCCCTCGCGCCAGTCGATGCCCCTCGACGTCCGCGACCTCCCCCGGCGCTGTCCCCCTCCTCCTCCGCCCTCCAGTGGCCGTCTTCACACGCGCGCTGGCCGCCCGCAGCCTCCACTCGTCGGCCTCACACGCGCGCGCTATCTGGAAGCCTCCCCACTCCTCCTCTCCCCTCTACTAGGCGTAGAGCTCGTCCACGAACCTCCCCGACTCAATCGCAGGCACCAGCACGGCCTCTGGCCTCGTCTGCGACCTCGTCGGCGCACGAGTCCACGGTGGACCATGGGCTCGGCTATATAAGCACCCCCCCCGAGCCCTCCACTCTTCACCAACAGCCTTCCCTCACCCCCTTTAGCCCTCCAGCACCACTTGTTCATCCCTAGAAAGCCCCTGTGCTCGGGATCGACCGGAGCTCCGCCGCGTCGGGCAACCGGCGATCTCGAGGTACAGGCCCCCTCCGCCCTTTCTCTCGCCCGATTTGGAACCGCCGTGCACCACTTATGCTTTCCCCTCACTTTTCCCCCTCTGCAGCTGCCGGAAACGAGCTAGCCAGTAACTTCCCGACGACCCTCCGCCGTCCCACCTCGCCGCCGACGAGCCAGGCCTCCCCGGCGAGCCGCACCACCACCACTACATCCGCGACTCGCTGCTGAGTCCATTCCTGCCCTCCGTTTGCCCCGCCGTGCCCGGATTCGCCGCCGGCGAGCTCGCCTTCGCCGTGGCCGCAAGGTTGAAGATGACAGGCGGGCCCCACCTGTCATCCTCACCGTCCTCTCCCTTCCCTCACAGCCGCTGATCGCCGGGCCCCGCCCGTCAGGTTTGAAATCCTGACGTGCGCGTGCTGGCGCCCGAGCGGCTGGGCTCTTCGCCCTGGGCCGTGCAGTGTGGCCATTCTGGCCCAGTAGCACAGGGCTGTTTCTTTTTATTCTTTTCTGTAAATACTTCATATAATTTTACAGAAATGAATAATTGTCCAAATAAATTAATTCCAACTCCTAAAATCTTGTAATATTCCAACCTATTTAATGGTGTCACTTTCACACATATCCATGAAACTTTTCTGTTTTGTTCAATTTTAAATTCAAATTTGAGCATTAAAACTCCTGTTCAAAAATCCTTAGATTCCATTCTGTCACTCCAAAACTCCAACTAAGAATTTTTGCCATCTTAGTTTTCCCTCTAGTATTTAACAAAAATAAGTTGACATTTTTTGAGCACTTTGATTTTTCTATTTTTATTGTGGTCTTATTTTTCCGTTGTTATTATGCGACGTATAGATACCGTATTTGACGAAGTTGCTGAGGAAGAAGGTGGAGAAGGATTTGAAGACTTTGAAGACCAAGCCAATCCAGGCAAGCAGCCCTTTGACCATGATACACTTGTTCTTCGGAACCCGTTTGTTTTCGATGCATGATGATAGAGTTACGGTGGTGACCTAGTTGAACCACCACATGATGCATGCTCATGATCTTGCAATGTGCTAGTTGTCATGCAAATGGTTAGTAGTGATGCTTAGTGATGCATGTGTGACATGAACCTTCGTGGTTGAAATCTTTGCATAAATCCCATCGGGTGCCCCTAATGCCCGAGGGTGACGTTGAGTTAGGCCATCACTTGAGGAAGAAGTGATGTGTCGGTAAAATCTTGTGCATAGGTGAAATGATGGATTAGATTTATGTGTGACTACCGTCCCAACCAAACATGTGCAACCACTCTACCCCTTATGGGACGGGGCTTTATTGATTACTTAGGTCGATACTAGCATGGTGCCCGCATTACTAGTGACGGGAAGACTTGAGGTCTTTCCTGGGACGGGGTTGTGCTTGGATAGACGACCATGACTGTTTTCACAGGGCACCGGACACACCGTTGGTCCCTTCGTGTACGCGTGACATTGAAATAGGGCAAGTCCCATGATCTATTGTTTGTACTCGAGGGCCGTGTACCAACGAGTGGACTCTATGTTAGTGTCATCTAAGGAAAGATAATGACCGGGTGCTTCCCCCGAGTACTTGAGGTACGGCGGGATCGTGGATGACACGAAAGCTTCCCGGATCTTGTGGGTAAAGTGCGCAACCTCTGCAGAGTGTAAAACTATTCGAATAGCCGTGTCCACGGTCATGGACAGTTGGGTGGTGCTACTTAAACTATGTCCAGAATTTTACCGCATCGGGGAAAGTATGTGTGTGTGAAGAGTCAAGGTGGTGACTTGACTCGTTGAGATGAATCATACTCATGTTGATATCGGTAACCTGTTCTCAAGGTTACGTGAAATTATTGATGCATATACTTGATGGTAGAATATTTATTCTAGCCCATTGCTAGATTGCTCATTATTGTTCAGTTGCATTGTTACTTTGAACCAAATCATGGGTTGCTTGCGAGTACATTCAAAGTACTCATTGGCTTGCCACTGGTTATTTAATTGGCCAGGCATGGAGGAACAGGAATATGAAGAAGAGTTCTTTGGAGACGAACATGCGAACTAGGACGCTATCCCAGTCAGAATGCCTGTAGGGTTAAGGCAGATGGCATGGGTTCTACCTATCATCGAAGACTTCCGCTATTTGAGTTATTTGCTATTCAGCCCTTGAGGCTTTATCTATGTAAGACTTGGCCATAATGGCCTTAATTAGTGTAAGACGATATGTATGGATGTAAGACTCTTGTTATTCAGCTTCTGTGTGTTCAGTGAGCATTGATCTCTGGGATCACTGTACACGTGCATTCGGTGATCTCGACTTCTAAGTCAGGGTCCCCACACGTGGCCCCCTTCACTTATTTCTGCACCCATACCCTTCTTCTTCCTCCCAAAAAATCACCAACCAGCTCAAGCACGAGTCCTAGCTCATCTTGCTGTCATTTTCGATCTCCTTGCTCAAAGCACCATTCACCAAACTGTTTGGGGAGATTATTCCTTGGTATGTGACTCCTCCATTGGTCCAATTAGTTTTGTTCTAGTGCTTTATTTATTGCAAATTTTTGCTGCTGTGGTGACCTTGTTCTTGAGCTTCCATGTCAAATTTCTTTGGTCTCAAGTAGTTCTAATGCATGATATAGTCTCTAGGCACTAGTAGGAGTTGTTGCTATCAATCTTGTTGAGTTTGGTTAACTTTTACCTTGAGTTACTAAAAATTTCAGAAAAATGCATAGGAAAATCTTCCAAGGTGGTTCTTCAAGGAAGCAAGAACCGAGGCTCGCGTATCGTGAGCCGGACAATGAACTACCGAGGTAAGCGGAAGTGCGGCCTTGTGAATGGCCGTTAGACGACTTTATGGATCAGGTTGGCATCAAGGAGGAATTTTACGCATATGTGCGCGACGCTGACCTCGAGGGCTTCATACAAGATAAGTGCCCTCAATATCGTGGCTTAACTGATACCTTTGTGAGAAGGTTTAAATTTTCATCTTCACGTAATTCTCACACTATCCTGTTTGACCTTTATGATAAATCTTACACCATGGACTCAGAGGATTATAATGATGCTTGTAAGCTCCCGCAGTGGGGCAGTATGGGTGATGCTCGCAAATCTGAATATAGAGATTTCCTTGCTAGTATCACTATGGGGGAATCTACAGAAATCACACAAGCTACCATAGGGAGCATTCATTTTCCTGCTATTCATTACTTTGCTCTCATTATTGGTAGATGCATAAACGATAAAGATGAGGCTTGCCACATGTGTGTCCCTGATCTTAGTGTTCTCAAGAGTG
This sequence comes from Secale cereale, assembly GCA_902687465.1. Classification (NCBI taxonomy): domain Eukaryota; kingdom Viridiplantae; phylum Streptophyta; class Magnoliopsida; order Poales; family Poaceae; genus Secale; species Secale cereale. Next base: position 145,419,766 of record LR738712.1, on the reverse strand, counting down.
TTCTATTAGGTGATAGACAATATAACTTGGGAGCCATTGTTGCACGTAGGCTACATCATAATGGTTTGCATGGAGATTTATTTGGTGAGATTTATGCCACTCGCATAGCCTGCCGTCTTGGTGTGCATGTACATGAAAATGATGAACCTTTACCGCCTGCTCATTTGGATTACCATGCCATGACTAGTCACCGGTTTATAGAAAGGGATGAACAATCCCTCAAATATTGACTAATCTTTAACAGGCGTCATGCCGTCCCTATTATTCTTCCTGCCCCTACTTTGTTTGACTTTCAGACGAAAGGAAGATATACTATAACCAGGGAGGAGGCAAATGAGTATAATAATATGATGGAACCAGCCTCCTTCGAGCTGCAGCTCAGCAGGCAGTGGCTGCTGCATCTCAGTACAACCCCAACTACGACTTTGGATATCCGTCAGGCCAATACTGGCCATAGACCAACTTAGGCCAAAAGCCTAAGCTTGGGGGAGTACGTGTTTCTCACCGACTTTACATTCATGTTCACACACTTATTCTAGTTGTCGGTGCTCACACTCTTTCACTGTACCATCCATGTTTAGTTTCAATTCTTTTTCTTAGTCTTTTTCTCGTGTGTTAGAAAAACCTTAACAAAAACAAAAAAATATTAGTTTTAGCATTTAGCTAGTTTACTTTCCTTGCTTGTAGTAGTAGTAACTAAAAGAAAACCTGAAAAGATTTCTCGTTCTTCTTTTGCTTTTTGGGAGCTTTCCCGTGTAAATAGTTTCTTTTCTTTTCTTTGGGGGTCAAGAGTAGAAGACCATGATTTAAATGCTTAGTGGCTCTCATATGCTTTATTGTTGATTTAACTTTGAGCCATATTACCTTGTCTTCTCTCTTGTATTAAATGCTCACAGATTCCAGCTTAGTCCAATGCACGTGCACTATTATTATTATCCACACCGTTCTGTCGTGCGAGTGAAAGGTAATAAGGATGATATATGATGAACTAATTGAGATGAGAAAAGCTGGTATGAACTCGACCTCTCTTGTTTTTGTAAATATGATAGTTCATCGTTCCTGATTCAGCTTGTTATGAATGAAACATGCTTGCAATCACAATTAGAGATCATAGCTGCTTATGCCATGCTTAATTAGCTGAGAGTTTATAATGGTTTATCTTGCGTGCCAACATGATATTAAAATGGTTGTGATGTGGTATGATGGGGTGGTATCCTCCTTTGAACGATTCAAGTGGTCTAACTTGGCACATGTTCACGCATGTAGTTGAAACAAATCAACATAGCCTCCACGATAGTTATGTTCATGGTGATTTATATCCTACTCATGCTTGCATTCATTGTTGATTAATTTTAATGCATGTTCATGACTATTGTCGCTCTCTAGTTGGTCGCTTCCCAGTCTCTTTCTAGCCTTCACCTGTACTAAGCAGGAATACTGCTTGTGCATCCACTTCCATAAACCCCAAAGTTGTTCCATATGAGTCCACTACACCTTCCTATATGCGGTATTTACTTGCCGTTCCAAGTAAATTTGTATGTGCCAAACTCTAAACCTTCAAATGAAATTCTGTTTTGTATGCTCGAACAGCTCATGTATCAACTAGGGCTGTTTATATCTTCCATGCTAGGTGGGTTATTCTCACGATGAGTGGACTCCGCTCATCATTCATGAGAAAATGGCTGGTAACCGGGATGCCCAGTCCCATGCTCAAATCATAATAATTAAACAAAACTCCCCCGGGGCTGTTGCTAGTTTGGACGGTACCCGTTGTTTCGGGCTAGCCGTGGAGTGTGCTTGTTGGTGGTTGGGGGAGTATAAACTTTACCATTCTGTTTGGGAACCGCCTATAATGTGCGTAGCATGGGAGATATCGAGATTCTTGGTTGTTATGTTGATAATGAAAGTATATCGCTAAAAATGTTATTCATCTCTATTTAAAAATCGAACTCTGGCACCTCTACAAATCCCTGCTTCCCTCTGCGAAGGGCCTATCTATTTACTTTTATGCTGAGTCATTATCCTCTTATTAAAGGGCACCAGTAGGAGAGCACCTCTGTCATTTGCATGTATTATTATTAATTTGCATTGAGTATGATCATGTTAGGATCTCTTTTACCATGAATTACAATGTCTAGTCAGTCCTTGATCTTTAAAGGTGCTCTGCATTTATGTTTTGCGGTCTCAGAAAGGGCTAGCGAGATACCATCTTGTTATATCATATCATGATTGTTTTGAGAAAGTATTGTCATCTGAGGTTTATTATTATTGCTCGCTAGTTGATTATGCCATTGATGTGAGTAGACATGAGACCTAAAAGTTATTGTGAATATGGTTAGTTCATGATCATTGCTGAAAACCTGAATGCTAGCTTACATATTTACAACAACAAGAGAAAACAGAGTTTGTCAAAGTTTTTATTTATCACTTTCAGTTTATCAACTGAATTGATTGAGGACAACCAAATGTTTAAGCTTAGGGGAGTTGGTACGTCTCCAACGTATCTACTTTTCCAAACCCTTTTACCCTTGTTTTGGACTCTAACTTGCATGACTTGAATGGAACTAACCCGGAGTGATGCTGTTTTCAGCCGAATTGCCATGGTGTTGTTTTTGTGCAGAAATAAAAAGTTCTCGGAATGACCTGAAAATTTACGGAGAATTATTTTGGAAAATATAAAAAGTACCTGCGGGAAGATGCAGACCAGGGGCCCACACCCTGTCCACGAGGGTGGGGGGCACGCCCCCTGCCTCGTGGGCCCCCTAGTGCTCCACCGACGTATCTCCGGATCCCATATATTCACTTTCGGGGAGAAAAAAATCAGAGATGAAGAATTATCGCGTTTTACGATACGGAGTCGCCGCGAAGCCCTAATCTCTCTTGGGAGGGCTGATCTAGAGTCCGTTTGGGGCTCCGGAGAGTGCAGATCGTCGCCATCGTCATCATCAACCTTCCTCCATCACCAATTCCATGATGCTCACCGCCGTGCTTGAGTAATTCCATCGTAGGCTTGCTGGACGGTGATGGGTTGGATGGGATCTATCATGTAATCGAGTTAGTTTTGTTAGGGTTTGATCCCTAGTATCCACTATGTTCTAAGATTGATGTTGCTATGACTTTTCTATGCTTAATGCTTGTCACTAGGGCCCGAGTGCCATGATTTCAGATCTGAACCTATTATGTTTTCATGAATATATGTGTGTTCTTGATCCTATCTTGCAAGTCTATAGTCACCTACTATGTGTTATGATCCGGCAACCCCGAAGTGCAATAATCGGGACCACTCCCGGTGATGACCATAGTTTGAGGAGTTCATGTATTCACTATGTGTTAATGCTTTGGTCCGGTACTCTATTAAAAGGAGGCCTTAATATCCCTTAGTTTCCAATAGGACCCCGCTGCCACGGGAGGGTAGGACAAAAGATGTCATGCAAGTTATTTTCCTTAAGCACGTATGACTATATCCGGAATACATGCCTACATTACATTGATGAACTGGAGCTAGTTCTGTGTCACCCTAGGTTATAACTTCTACATGATGAATTGCATCCGACATAATTCCCCTTCACCGATCCAATGCCTACGAGCTTTTCCCATATTGCTTGTTGCTTATTTACTTTTCCGCTGCTACTATTACAAAAACTATAAAAACACTACCGTTAATTTTATTGCTGTTACCGCTATCTCCATATTACTTTGCTACTAAACTACCTTGCTGCATATACTAAGTTTCCAGGTGTGGTTGAATTGACAACTCAGCTGCTAATACTTAAGAGCATTCTTTGGCTCCCCTTATGTCGAATCAATAAATTTGGGTTGAATACTTTACCCTCGAAAATTGTTGCAATCCCCTACATTTGTGGGTTATCAGGCAGCAAGGTGATATATGCAGTATTGATGCCATCCAAAGCAACCCCGTTAGCATGGAAATACCCAAAAAAACTTGAGTAGGTCATCTTTGATCAAATACTTAAAGGCTTTGTAGAAGTCATTTGTGAACCCATCCGGACCCGGACTTCTGTTATTTGGTGACATGTCAATAGCCCGAACCAGCTCAGGCCAAGAGAAATCATTGGCCAGCTCAGACAGATCAACATGACTATATAGAGCAGGGAGTTGTACTGTTCGCGTTGATGGTGCAGGCTGACCCGGAATATTGGCGAAGTACGCGGTTGCCAGGCTAAGTTTTTGACAGTTTTGGTAAAAGTGCACACCATCATCCACAAGACCCTTGACTTTATTACATCGTGCCTGACAATTAGCTGCCGCATGGAAGAAATTGCAATTTTCATCCCCAGACACGCACCATCTTAGTTAGGCTCTCCGTCTCCACACTGCAGCCTGCCACATAACCAGCGGCTCAGCCTTGGCAGAGGCAAACTCCCAAAGAACCACTTCCATGATCGACAAGGGTCTTCTTTCTTCAACAATATTGAGGAAGCTGACAACATGATTATTGTTATCAATGAGCATCTTAAGGCTAGGCCGACACCTACACCATTGTCGTAGAGCAGCCCGAACCCTCCTCATTTTAAAGTTGACGAGCGATGCAGAGGAATGGAAAACTCTACAGCCCCGAGACCAGCAGTCATGTATAATGTTTTTGGTCATCTCCATATGAAGCCAGTGGTTTTCCATCCTGAACAGGTTGCTTCTGATCGCATCATCTTGGCACTGGACAAGGATGGGTGTGTGGTCTGAAGTGGTAGAAGGCACAACAGAAGCAGAGGTCTGCAGAAAACTCAGACTCCAGGCCGCATTCACCAGAACACGATCCAACCTGACTAGAGTGGGGGAAGATCTCTTAATGGACCAAGTGAACATCCTATTGTCAAGCTGAATATCATCCAACCCTTGCTCTCTGATCCAAGCATTGAACGTTTGCATGAGGTTCTAGTTAATGTAGCCACAGGATTTTTCATGCGCGAAGCGATACATATTGAAATCGCCCAAGACAATCCACGGTGTGTCCGCTTCCGCCGCAACACTGGTGATGGGCCTCTAACCCCTCGTTGGTTACCCCAAGTGGAAGGTGTGAGATGCAGTGTTGTGGAAGTTTTTCCCTTAGCAAAGATGCCAAGGATCGAATCCCCAGAGACTCCTAGGTTCAACAAGTAGGTGTCAACTGCTAACAACGCTAGATATTAGCAATCAACGTGGACCTGCACACAGATACAAATAACTTTGCTCCCAACGAGTACAGAGAGGTTGTCAATCCCTCCGGCCTTGTAGTTCACAAAGGATTAAACGCAAATGATAGTAGTGATAGATAATGTTTGCAATAGTAAGTAAAAGCGAAAAGTAAATAGCGGATGTGATCAATGATGGTAATATGGACCGGAGTCTCATGATGTTCACTAGTGATGTCTCTCTCCCAAAAGACGATAGAACAGCTATGTGAGGTAAACGAATTACAGCTCGGCAATTGACAGGACCACGAACGCAAACCAATGCTGACTACATTGCAAGAAAGGTTGAGGTTCAAAGCATGGGCGGTATGCCAAAGTAAGTAGACCGAAATCCATCAATATCTGCTACTAATCATCCACCTTGAGACATCTATCCAGAACATCTTGCTGGTATTAAGTTGCGAGCCCCACCCGTAGTGTAAACTCAAAGCAACAGACAACTGCATTAAAAGAACTTTGCGTAAAGTAAACAATCCTTGCACCCGCGGGCACAAGCACCGTTGTTTTCCCCCTTGTGGCAACAGCACATCCCCTAGACTCATGTTTCTGTCACTCAAGCTAGTCATCGAGGGGCATGAACCCACAATCGAGCATAACGTTCCCTCTTGGAGTCACTACGTATTACTTGGCCAAAGCAATAAATAACAACGGAGAACATGCAAGAATTACTTACGAACATAAATATAAAAGAGGTAGATCAGATATATTACTCAATCACAATCTGAACATAATCTCATAATCCATCGGATCCCAGCAAACTCATCATAGCAACAGCATAAGGATTACATATGTGCCTCGATCATGTAGGGCAGCTCACGAGGACTAATTAGTGAAGCACAAGAACGGGAGGAGAACATCACATAGCTACTGGTCATGGACTCATGGTCCAAGGGAGACTACTCACAACTCATCTGGGAGGCGTCCATGGTGGTGGAGAGGCTCCCAATGGTGATCCTCCCCTCCGGCAGGGTGCCGGGAAGAGTTCTCCTGGTGCTCCCGATCTTGGAAGCGGCGGCGGCGGCAGAACAGAGATGAGATCGCGAAAAAGAGTTCCCGTCCCGAGGGTTTCGAAGGATGCTCTAAATATATGCCAAAGGGGGGCACCAGACGGGGCTCGGGGGGCCCAGGTGCCCCCCCGGCGCGGCCCAGGGGGGGCGCCGCTAGGGCGCCTGGGGCCCTGGTGCCCCCCCCGGCTGTACTTCGGGCGCAAGGTAGGTTCTGGAACGCTGATTTTTTATATAATTTTTCTGGATTTTTCCTGACAGTTCTCGTAATGTGAAAACCTGAAATACAAAAACAACCGAAAACAGAAACTGGCACTGGGGTGCACTGGATTAGTAGGTTAGTCCAAATATGCTCAAAAGTGTATGGAAGTGTATAAATATCAAAGCAATATCACCCAAAAGTGGCATGGAGCAAGCCGAAATTATAGATACGTTTTGGACGTATCAACATCCCCAAGCTTAATTCCTGCTCATCCTCGAGTAGGTAAATGATAACAAGAATAATTTCTGTGGTGACATGCTATTAACCATATAGGACTTTTTCATAGTCATATGACAAAAGCTTACTGAGACAATGAATCTGTAGTAATTAAGTTGCCTCATGAGAAAATCACAAAGGACTGAAAGTTTTACAATATGAAACTGAAACATCAAAAAGATTTGCAATGAACATGGTGTGCAAATATGATAAAGTGATATCTAGCTTGCCCCCTTTAGTGATGCAAAACATAAATGCAGGGGCACCTTCAAGGTTTAAGTGATGACTAGATACAATGATTTCAAAATAAACGATATCACAATCATGCAAAAGACAATGCTACTTTGGAACAATGCACATTACACTTAGAATGACAATCATGCTCTCAGTAGTTGGTGCTTGAAGAAAGAAGGTGGAGACTCAACATAAAAGTAAAAGAATGGTTATGTGCTAGAGCTTTTTTTTTATTTTGAAAACATAGAAGCAATTTTGTCAACGGTAGTAGTACTTCATATGTGTCATGCATAAGACATCCTATAAGTTGCAAGCCTCATGCATCGAATACCAATAGTGCTCGCACCTTGTTCTAATTAGCTCGGATTTCCATGGGTTATCATTGCATTACATATGTTTCAACCAAGTGTCACAAAGGGGTACCTCTATGCCACTTGTACAAAGGTCCAAGGAGATAAATCGCATTTGATTTCTCGTTTTTGATAGATCTCAACTTGAGGACATCCATACCGGGACAACATAGAAAATAGATGATGGACTCCTCTTTAATGCATAAGCATATTCTCATAAGAGATGGAGGATTAATGTCCAAGCTAAAACTTCCACCATGATACATGGCTTTGGTTGGCGGCCCAATGTTCTTCTCTAACAATATGCATACTCAACCATTCAACCCATGGCAAATCACCCTTACTTCAGACAAGACGAACATGCATAGCAACTCACATTATATTCAACAAAAGTGTGACAGTTGATGGCGTCCCCAGAAACATGGTTACCGCTCAGCAAGCAACTTATAAGAAATAATATACATAAGCAACATATTATTTACCAAAACAGTTTTTAAGCTACTTTCCCATGAGCTATGTATTGCAAAGTTAGTCCGCTTAGTACAGGTGGAGGTTAGCAAAAGACTGGGAGCGACCAACTAAGAGAGCAATGACGGTCATAATCATGCAGAGCGACAAAGCAACATTGAATCAGGCATGGTAGTTATATCGCTACTCAGAAATAAAAGATCATCAAGGCTTGATAGACTTTCTTTACAGTCTTAAATATGCGTGAGCATACGCCAAGTCAATCAAAATAAATTCTTGAAGGAAGATATTACTAAACCATACCACATCATAGGCAAACAAATCAAGTTGGTACTCCAATAACACATTGGGAATCCCCCAGCTATTTGAGATTAACCATAAGAAAACCTGAACTACTAAGCGCCATTATGCACGTAGCATCTTTTATTGGGGAACGTAGTATTTTAAAATTTTCCTACGATCACGCAAGATCTATCTACCAGATGCATAGCAACGAGAGGGGAGAGTGAGTCTACGTACCCTCGTAGACCGAAAGCGGAAGCGTTAGAACAACAAGGTTGATGTAGTCGTACGTCTTCACGGCCCGACCGATCAAGCACCGAAAATACGGCACCTTCGAGTTCTAGCACACGTTCAGCTCGATGACGTCCCTCGAACTCCGATCCAGCCGAGTGTCGAGGGAGAGTTCCGTCAGCACGACGGCGTGGTGACGATCTTGATGTTCTACCGTCGCAGGGCTTCGCCTAAGCACCGCTACAATATTTATCGAGGAGAACTATGGTGGAGGGGGGGCACCGCACACGGCTAAGAGATCAAGACATCAATTGTTGTGTCTAGAGGTGCCCCCCTGCCCCCGTATATAAAGGAGGGAGGGAGAGGCCGGCCCTAGAGGGGGCGCGCCAAGTGTGGGGAGTCCTACTAGGACTCCCAAGTCCTAGTAGGATTCCCCTTTCCTTTCCAGAGTAGGAGAGAAGGAAAGAGGGGGAGAGGGAGAAGGAAAAGGGGGCTGCACCCCTTGTCCAATTCGGACCAGAAGGGGGGTGCACGCCTCCTTCCTTTTGGCCTCTCTCCTATATTCCCGTAACTCCCCGGTACTCCGAAAATACCCGAATCACTCGGAACCTTTCCGATGTCCGAATATAGTCGTCCAATATATCGATTTTTACGTCTCGACCATTTTGAGACTCCTCGTCATGTCCCCGATCTCATCCGGGACTCCGAACTCCTTCGGTACATCAAAACTCATAAACTCATAATAAAACTATCATCGAAACCTTAAGCGTGCGGACCCTACGGGTTCGAGAACTATGTAGACATGACCGAGACACGTCTCCGGTCAATAACCAATAGCGGAACCTGGATGCTCATATTGGCTCCCACATATTCTACGAAGATCTTTATCGGTCAAACCGCATAACAACATACATTGTTCCCTTTGACATCGGTATGTTACATGCCCGAGATTCGATCGTCGGTATCTCAATACCTAGTTCAATCTCGTTACCAACAAGTCTCTTTACTCGTTCCGTAATACATCATCCCGCAACTAACTCATTAGCTGCAATGCTTGCAAGGCTTATAGTGATGTGCATTACCGAGTGGGCCCAGAGATACCTCTCCGACAATCGGAGTGACAAATCCTAATCTCGAAATACGCCAACCCAACAAGTACCTTCGGAGACACCTGTAGAGTACCTTTATAATCACCCAGTTACGTTGTGACGTTTGGTAGCACACAAAGTGTTCTTCCGGTATTCGGGAGTTGCATAATCTCATAATCATAGGAACATGTATAAGTCATGAAGAAAGCAATAGCAGTAAAACTTAAATGATCATAGTGCTAAGCTAACGGATGGGTCTTGTCCATCACATCATTCTCCTAATGATGTGATCCCGTTGATCAAATGACAACTCATGTCTATGGCTAGGAAACATAACCATCTTTGATCAATGAGCTAGTCTAGTAGAGGCATACTAGGGACACTCTGTTTTGTCTATGTATTCACACATGTATTAAGTTTCCGGTTAATACAATTCTAGCATGAATAATAAACATTTATCATGATATAAGGAAATAAATAATAAATTTATTATTGCCTCTAGGGCATATTTTCTTCAGTCTCCCACTTGCACTAGAGTCAATAATCTAGTTCACATCGCCATGTGATTTAACACCGATAGTTCACATCGTCATGTGATTAACACCCAAAGGGTTTACTAGAGTCAATAATCTAGTTCACATCGCTATGTGATTAACACCCAAAGAGTACTAAGGTGTGATCATGTTTTGCTTCGTGAGAGAAGTTTAGTCAATAGGTCTGTCACATTCAGATCCATATGTATTTCGCAAATGTCTATGTGTCTACAATGCTCTGCATGGAGCTACTCTAGCTAATTGCTCCCACTTTCAATACGCATCCAGATTGATACTTAGAGTCAGCTGGATTTAGTGTCAAAGCTTGCATCGGCGTAACCCTTTACGACGAACTCTTTATCACCTCCATAATCGAGAAACATTTCCTTAGTCATCCAGTTACTAAGGATAATTTTGACCGCTGTATAGTGATCTACTCCTGGATTACTATTGTGCCTCCTTGTCAAACTCATGGCAAGGTACACAACATGTTTGGTACACAGCATGGCATACTTTATAGAACCTATGGCTGAGGCATAGGGAATGACTTTCATTCTCTCTATATTTTTCTGCCGTGGTCTGGCTTTGAGTCTTACTCAACTTCACACCTTATAAGTCAGGCAAGAACTCCTTCTTTGATTGATCCATTTTGAACTACTTCAAAATCTTATAAAGGTATGTACTCATCGAAAGTCTTATCAAGCGTCTTGATCTATCTCTATAGATCTTGATGCCCAATATGTAAGCAGCATCACCGAGGTCTTTCTTTGAAAAACTCCTTTCAAACACTCCTTTATGCTTTCCAGAATATTCTACATTATTTCTGATCAACAATATGTCATTCACATATACTTATCAGAAATGTTATAGTGCTCCCACTCACTTTCTTGTAAATACAGGCTTCACCGCAAGTCTGTATAAATCTATATGCTTTGATCAACTTATCAAAGTGTATATTCCAACTCCGAGATCCTTGCACCAGTCCATAGATGGATCGCTGGAGCTTGCACATTTTGTTAGCACCTTTAGGATTGACAAAACCTTCTGGTTGCATCATATACAATTCTTTTTTAATAAATCCATTAAAGAATGCAGTTTTATTGTCCATTTGCCAGATTTCATAAAATGCAGCAATTGCTAACATGATTCGGACAGACTTAAGCATCTCTACGGGTGAGAAAGTCTCATCGTAGTCAACTCCTTGAACTTGTCAAAAACCTTTCGCAACAAGTCGAGCTTTGTAAACAGTAACATTACTGTCAGCGTCAGTCTTCCTCTTGAAGATCCATTTATTTTTGATGGCTTGCCGACCATCAGGCAAGTCAACCAAAGTCCACACTTTGTTCTCATACATGGATCCCATCTCAGATTTCATGGTCTCAAGTCATTTTGCGGAATCTGGGCTCATCATCGCTTCCTCATAGTTCGTAGGTTCATCATGGTCCAGTAACATGACTTCCAGAACTGGGTTGCCGTACCACTCTGGTGCGGAACGTACTCTGGTTGATCTACGAAGTTCAGCAGTAACTTGATCCGAAGTTTCATCATCATTAGCTTCCTCACTAATTGGTGTAGGAATCACTGGAACCAGTTTCTGTGATGTACTACTATCCAATTCGGGAGAAGGTACAATTACCTCATCAAGTTCTACTTTCCTCCCACTCACTTCTTTCGAGAGAAACTCCTTCTCTAGAAAGGATCCACTCTTAGCAACAAAGACCTTGCCTTCGGATCTGTGATAGAAGGTGTACCCAACAGTTTCTTTTGGGTATCCTATGAAGATTTACTTCTCCGATTTGGGTTCGAGCTTATCATGTTGAAACTTTTTCACATAAGCATCGCAGTCCCAAACTTAAAGAAATGACAGCTTAGATTTCTCGTCAAACCACAGTTCATACGGTGTCATCTCCACGGATTTAGATGGTGCCCTATTTAACGTGAATGTAGCTGTCTCTAATGCATAACCCCAAAAGCGATAGTGGTAGATCGGTAAGAGACATCATCAATCGCACCATATCTAATAAAGTACGGTTATGACGTTCGGACACACCATTACACTGTGGTGTTCCAGGTGGCGTGAGTAGTGAAACTATTTCACATTGTTTTTTACTGAAGGCCAAACTCGCTAACTCAAATATTTTACCTCTACGATCATATCGTAGAAACTCTTATTTTCTTGTTACGATGATTCTCCACTTCACTCTAAAATTCTTTGAACTTTTCAAATGTTTCAGACTTGTGCTTCATTAAGTAGATATACCCATATCTGCTCAAATCATAAGTGAAGGTCAGAAAATAACGATATCCGCCGCGAGCTTCAACACTCATTGGTCCACATACATCTGTATGTATGATCTCCAACAAATCTGTTGCTCGCTCCATTGTTCCGGAGAACGGAGTTTTAGTCATCTTGCCCATGAGGCATGGTTCGCAAGCACCAAGTGATTCATAATCAAGTGATTCCAAAAGTCCATCACTATGGAGTTTCTTCATGCGTTTTACACCATTATGACCTAAACGGCAGTGCCACAAATAAGTTGCACTATCATTATTAACCTTGCATCTTTTGGCTTCAATATTATGAATATGTGTATCACCACGATCGAGATCCAACAAACTATTTTCATTGGGTGTATGACCATCGAAGGTTTTATTCATGTAAACAGAATAACAATTATTCTATGACTTTAAATGAATAACCGTATTGCAACAAATATGATCAAATCATATTCATGCTCAACGCAAATGCCAAATAACATTTATTTAGGTTTTACACTAATCCCGAAATTATAGGGAGTGTGCGATGATGATCATATCAATCTTGGAACCACTTCCAACACACATCGTCACTTCACCTTTAACTAGTCTCTGTTCATTCTGCAATTCTCGTTTCGAGTTACTAATTTTAGCAACTGAACCGGTATCAAATACCCAGGGGTCGCTATGAACACTAGTAAAGTACACATCAATAATCTGTATATCAAAATATACCTTTGTTCACTTTGCCATCCTTCTTATCCGCCAAGTATCTAGGGCAGTTCCACTTCCAGTGACCATTTCCTTTGCAGTAGAAGCACTTAGTTTCAGGCTTGAGTTTTAGCTTTGGGTTTCTTCACGGGAGTGACAACTTGCTTGTCATTCTTCTTGAAGTTCCCCTTCTATCCCTTTGCCCTTTACTTGAAACAAGTGGTCTTGTTAACCATCAACACTTGATGCTTTTTCATGATTTCTACCTTCGCCGACTTCAGCATTGCGAAGAGCTCGGGAATTCCTTTCGTCATCCCTGGCATATTATAGTTCATCACGAAGTTCTACTAACTTGGTGATAGTGACTAGAGAACTTTGTCAATTACTATCTTATCTGGAAGATTAACTCCCACTTGATTCAAGTAATTGTAGTACCCAGACAATCTGAGCACATGCTCACTGGTTGAGCTATTCTCCTCCATCTTGTAGGCAAAGTACTGTCAGAAGTCTTATACCTCTCAACACGGGCATGAGTATGAAATACTAATTTCAACTCTTGGAACATCTTATATGCTCCGTGGCGTTCAAAACGTTTTTGAAGTCCCGGTTCTAAGCCATAAGGCATGGTGCACTTAAACTATCAAGTAGTCATCATACCGAGCTTTTGTCAAAACGTTCATAACGTCTACATCTGCTCCTGCAATAGGTATGTCACCTAGCGGTGCATCAAGGACATAATTCTCTGTGCAGCAATGAGGATAATCCTCAGATCACGGAACAATTCCGCATCATTGCTACTAACATCTTTCAACTTAGTTTTCTCTAGGAACATATAAAAAATAGATGGGGAGCAACATCGCGAGCTATTGATCTACAACATAGATATGCTAATACTACGAGGACTAAGTTCATGATAAATTAAAGTTCAATTTAATCATATTACTTAAGAACTCCCACTTAGATAGACATCCCTCTAGTCATCTAAATGATCACGTGATCCAAATCATGTAAACCATGTCCGATCATCACGTGAGATGGAGTAGTTTCAATGGTGAACATCTTATGTTGATCATATCTACTATATGATTCACGCTCGACCTTTCGATCTCCAGTGTTCCGAGGCCATATCTGCATATGCTAGGCTCGTCAAGTTTAACCCGAGTATTCTGCGTGTGCAAAACTGGCTTACACCCGTTGTATTTGAACGTAGAGCTTATCACACCCGATCATCACGTGGTGTCTCAGCACGACGAACTTTTGCAACGGTGCATACTCAGGGAGAACACTTATACCTTGAAATTTAGTAAGGGATCATCTTATAATGTTACCGTCGAACTAAGCAAAATAAGAAGCATAATAAGATAAACATCACATGCAATCAAAATATGTGACATGATATGGCCATCATCATCTTGTGCTTTTGATTTCCATCTCCAAAGCACCGTCATGATCACCTTCGTCACTGGCGCGACACATTGATCTCCATCGTAGCATCGTTGTCGTCTCGCCAACTATTGCTTCTACGACTATCGCTACCGCTTAGTGATAAAGTAAATCAATTACATGGCGATTGCATTTCATACAATAAAGCGACAACCATATGGCTCCTGCCAGTTGCCGATAACTTTACAAAACATGATCATCTCATACAAAACCGTATATCTCATCATGTCTTGACCATATCACATCACAACATGCCTTGCAAAAACAAGTTAGACGTCCTCTACTTTGTTGTTGCAAGTTTTACGTGGCTGCTACGGGCTTAGCAAGAACCGTTCTTACCTACGCATACAAAAGCCACAACAATGTTTCGTCAAGTATGTGCTGTTTTAACCTTCACAAGGACCGGGCGTAGCCACACTTGATTCAGCTAAAGTGAGAGAGACAGACACCCGCCAGTCACCTTTAAGCAACGAGTGCTCATAACGGTGAAACCAGTCTCACGTAAGCGTACGCGTAATGTCGGTCTGGGCCGCTTCATCTCACAATACCGCCGAAGCAAAGTATGACATGCTGGTAAGCAGTATGACTAGCATCGCCCACAACTCATTGTGTTCTACTCGTGCATATCATCTATGCATAGACCTGGCTCATGATGCCACTATTGGGGAACGTAGTATTTTAAAATTTTCCTACGATCACGCAAGATCTATCTACCAGATGCATAGCAACGAGAGGGGAGAGTGAGTCTACGTACCCTCGTAGACCGAAAGCGGAAGCGTTAGAACAACGCGGTTGATGTAGTCGTACGTCTTCACGGCCCGACCGATCAAGCACCGAAAATACGGCACCTTCGAGTTCTAGCACACGTTCAGCTCGATGACGTCCCTCGAACTCCGATCCAGCCGAGTGTCGAGGGAGAGTTCCGTCAGCACGACGGCGTGGTGACGATCTTGATGTTCTACCGTCGCAGGGCTTCGCCTAAGCACCGCTACAATATTTATCGAGGAGAACTATGGTGGAGGGGGGGCACCGCACACGGCTAAGAGATCAAGACATCAATTGTTGTGTCTAGAGGTGCCCCCCTGCCCCCGTATATAAAGGAGGAAGGGAGAGGCCGGCCCTAGAGGGGGCGCGCCAAGTGTGGGGAGTCCTACTAGGACTCCCAAGTCCTAGTAGGATTCCCCTTTCCTTTCCAGAGTAGGAGAGAAGGAAAGAGGGGGAGAGGGAGAAGGAAAAGGGGGCTGCACCCCTTGTCCAATTCGGACCAGAAGGGGGGTGCACGCCTCCTTCCTTTTGGCCTCTCTCCTATATTCCCGTAACTCCCCGGTACTCCGAAAATACCCGAATCACTCGGAACCTTTCCGATGTCCGAATATAGTCGTCCAATATATCGATTTTTACGTCTCGACCATTTTGAGACTCCTCGTCATGTCCCCGATCTCATCCGAGACTCCAAACTCCTTCGGTACATCAAAACTCATAAACTCATAATAAAACTATCATCGAAACCTTAAGCGTGCGGACCCTACGGGCTCGAGAACTATGTAGACATGACCGAGACACGTCTCCGGTCAATAACCAATAGCGGAACCTGGATGCTCATATTGGCTCCCACATATTCTACGAAGATCTTTATCGGTCAAACCGCATAACAACATACATTGTTCCCTTTGTCATCGGTATGTTACATGCCCGAGATTCGATCGTCGGTATCTCAATACCTAGTTCAATCTCGTTACCAACAAGTCTCTTTACTCGTTCCGTAATACATCATCCCGCAACTAACTCATTAGTTGCAATGCTTGCAAGGCTTATAGTGATGTGCATTACCGAGTGGGCCCAGAGATACCTCTCCGACAATCGGAGTGACAAATCCTAATCTCGAAATACGCCAACCCAACAAGTACCTTCGGAGACACCTGTAGAGTACCTTTATAATCACCCAGTTACGTTGTGACGTTTGGTAGCACACAAAGTGTTCTTCCGGTATTCGGGAGTTGCATAATCTCATAATCATAGGAACATGTATAAGTCATGAAGAAAGCAATAGCAGTAAAACTTAAACGATCATAGTGCTAAGCTAACGGATGGGTCTTGTCCATCACATCATTCTCCTAATGATGTGATCCCGTTGATCAAATGACAACTCATGTCTATGGCTAGGAAACATAACCATCTTTGATCAATGAGCTAGTCTAGTAGAGGCATACTAGGGACACTCTGTTTTGTCTATGTATTCACACATGTATTAAGTTTCCGGTTAATACAATTCTAGCATGAATAATAAACATTTATCATGATATAAGGAAATAAATAATAAATTTATTATTGCCTCTAGGGCATATTTCCTTCATCTTTATCATAGACATATTAACCAATGCAACGGAAGCAAACTCTCTTAATAAGGTGAGCATGGTAATTAAAGAGAGTTCAAGCAACCAACTAAACAAAAGCTCTTTGAAAAGATAAGCATGAATACTAAGAGCTGAGCATGATAGTAGCTATTTAAAAGACAAAGAACACACACAGCAAAGATAGACATGAAAATTTCATGTTATGTTCTAGGTAGAAGTGGAGCGTGTTTCTCTCCCACATAAAGAAAGCTGAGTTCCGACTCGTTATGAAAAACTAAAAAGAAAACTAAAAGCAAGACGCTCCAAGCATAGCACATAACACATGAAGTGATAAAAATATAGTGGAACGAAAGACGAACTGATAATGTTGATGGAGAAGGGGATGCACGGGGGCATCCCCAAGCTTAGACGCTTGAGTCTCCTTGAATATTTCTTGGGGGTGCACGGGGGCATCCCCAAGCTTGAGCGCTTGACACTCCTGAATCTTTTTATCATCTTCCCTCGCACACTTGAAAACTCCCTTCATACATAACTCATCATAATCTGATTAGCGAGGTTAGTACCCTTAATAAAATAATTGTTCCTTGCTGGAAATAAAGATATTCTTGAAGTTCTACTGTTTCTCAAGATTGCCAAAAGGTTTTTGCAAAGAAAAAACAAGCTCTTGGTTTGCAAAATGAAGGAAAGGCAAAACAGGACAGAATCTGTGAAAAACAGAACAGCAGGTAGTAAATGATTTGTTCGGGGTACTTCTGCAACTCAAATCAAAAAACTCAGAACAGACGCACGAAAGACAATTATATAGAGAACGCTGTCGAAAAAATTCAGACCAAAAATATGATCTGGTGATTTTTTACGAATTTTTCTATCCAAGGACAGAATCTGTTTCCTGGACAGCACCTCACAACTTTTGAACTTTCTAGCAATCAGAGGCTATACTTGGCACAAATATGAAAAGCAAAGATACAATGATGATGCTACTGTAGTAAACAACATCAAGACACAACAAAAGCAAAATATAAAAATTTATTCATGTGGGCTGCCTCCCAAAAGCGATTTCTTTTATGCCTTTAAGCTAGGCATAATGCATATAGATCAAGTTGTATCAATTGAACCACCATCAAGATCATCAAAAAGATCTTCAATAATACAACTATCTTAAGAGGACTCTCAAATAAAGGCCTCATAGAGATACTCCTAGGTAGAAGACCAAAAGTATTAAAGTCAAGGGAAGATTCATTTATAAATTTATCAAAGACAGGTGTTTCTTCCAAGGTCTTTACAGTTTCAACCCCTTTGGCAATAGATGGATTACTTTTAGAACGGGGAGCCTTTGGAACGTGAACGAACTTAGGCTCCCTCTTTGCCGGAGTTTCTACCTTTTTGGTTTTGATCGAGGAGAAGGTAGTTCCTAGGGTATCAAATATTTCCTCAATTTTGTCTATCCTAGAAGAGTCCAAGTCATGGAATTTGCCGGTCTCCAAAATTTTAAAAAAATTATGCATGGAGCTATCAAGTCTATTCAAATTCCCTTGGATCTTACGATCCAACTCATTTATCTTATTAATGCTTGGCATCTCTAGCTCTATCTTTTCAAGTTTTTTCATAATGTGAGCTAGGGTGATGTCCTCTCGAATGCTAACAACAGGGAGATTCCCAACAAGATTTTCAATAATACTAAGGGACTCCCAAACTAGGGCCTCTAGGAAATTCCCATTGATAGTAGTATCTAGAATAAACCTATTCCAAGAAGTAATTCCAACATAAAAATTTCTAAGCAGGATAGTAGTGGGTTGCTTCTTGGTGGCTCTTTTTTGTGAATCATTAATTCTATACCAAGCATCTTTCAAACTTTCCCCACCTCTTTGTTTAAAGGTGAGAACTTCTACCTCGTCAAAGACAAAAGGACCTGACATAATGACAACTAAAGAACGAGATAACTATTTTTGTGATTTTTGATAAAAGGTATAAAGGAAAAACTGAAAGGTAAACTAACAAGACTAAAAAGCAAAGGTAAAAGATAGCATGCAACTCCCCTATCCTGAAGAGTGGAGTCCCCGGCAACGGCGCCAGAAAAACTCCTTGATGGGCCTCTAACCCCTCGTTGGTTACCCCAAGTGGAAGGTGTGAGATGCAGTGTTGTGGAAGTTTTTCCCTTAGCAAAGATGCCAAGGATCGAATCCCCAGAGACTCCTAGGTTCAACAAGTAGGTGTCAACTGCTAACGGCGCCAGATATTAGCAATCAACGTGGACCTGCACACAGATACAAATAACTTTGCTCCCAACGAGTACAGAGAGGTTGTCAATCCCTCCGACCTTGTAGTTCACAAAGGATTAAACGCAAATGATAGTAGTGATAGATAATGTTTGCAATAGTAAGTAAAAGCGAAAAGTAAATAGCGGATGTAATCAATGATGGTAATATGGACCGGAGTCTCATGATGTTCACTAGTGATGTCTCTCTCCCAAAAGACGATAGAACAGCTATGTGAGGTAAACGAATTACAGCTGGGCAATTGACAGGACCACGAACGCAAACCAATGCTGACTACATTGCAAGAAAGGTTGAGGTTCAAAGCATGGGCGGTACGCCAAAGTAAGTAGACCTAAATCCATCAATATCTACTACTAATCATCCACCTTGAGATATCTATCCAGAACATCTCGCTGGTATTAAGTTGCGAGCCCCACCCATAGTGTAAACTCAAAGCAACAGACAACTGCATTAAAAGAACTTTGCATAAAGTAAACAATCCTTGCACCCGCGGGCACAAGCACCGTTGTTTTCCCCCTTGTGGCAACAGCACATCCCCTAGACTCATGTTTCTGTCACTCAAGCTAGTCATCGAGGGGCATGAACCCACAATCGAGCATAACGTTCCCTCTTGGAGTCACTACGTATTACTTGGCCAAAGCAATAAATAACAACGGAGAACATGCAAGAATTACTTACGAACATAAATATAAAAGAGGTAGATCAAATATGTTACTCAATCACAATCAGAACATCATCTCATAATCCATCGGATCCCAGCAAACTCATCATAGCAACAGCATAAGGATTACATATGTGCCTCGATCATGTAGGGCAGCTCACGAGGACTAATTAGTGAAGCACAAGAACGGGAGGAGAACATCACATAGCTACTGGTCATGGACTCATGGTCCAAGGGAGACTACTCACAACTCATCCGAGAGGCGTCCATGGTGGTGGAGAGGCTCCCGATGGTGATCCTCCCCTCCGGCAGGGTGCCGGGAAGAGTTCTCCTAGTGCTCCCGATCTTGGAAGCGGCGGCGGCGGCGGAACAGAGATGAGATCGCGAAAAAGAGTTCCTGTCCCGAGGGTTTCGAAGGACGCTCTAAATATATGCCAAAGGGGGGCACCAGACGGGGCTCGAGGGCCCAGGCGCCCCCCCGGCGCGGCCCAGGGGGGGTGCCGCCAGGGCGCCTGGGGCCCTGGTGCCCCCCCCC